>CP139506.1:135675861-136275861 GCA_021014915.2 Artemisia tridentata subsp. tridentata | reverse complement strand
TAACAACCAAATATGAATGATTATACGTCTAGTAATGATGACCATACGCAAGTTTCCTCATTAGAACGTTAAGCTGAATAAGGAGCTGGAAAAACTTAATATTATATTCTCGCATACAAATCAAACCAAAAACCGAACAACGTTGTGCGCATACATGTAGCTCGAGACACTTGAGCAATTAATCTAAACATTAAAGAAATTACAACTCAGTTGAAATACAAATTTCTTGTAGTTGCATATATGCCAAAGATGGTGTAGCTGCCCTACTGATCAACATAGTTTCACAACTTCATTGACCATCACATAACTTGATCACCCATTCGTCACGTACAACCTCCCTCCATCGTACTGCCGTCACGGCTGCCGCTAGTGTCTAACTCCATGGGAACCTCATTTTGGTGATGTAAGGAAAATGAGAGGGTTGATCAACTTAAAGGAGTATGCTTTTTATTTAGTGGGAGAAGCATCTTATGAGCATATACTATAAGCATCATATTGATCCCACATTCACTTTTTAGCTTACTTTTGGCTTTGCTAGTTTACTAGTTTTACTTTTCAAACTCTTTTGTATCTATTGGATAGAAGTGGTAAATCTATGTTAAAATGCAAGTATTAGGAAAAAATGAAAAGTAACTCAAACCTGTTTGTTGTTTTTCTGTTTGGTGCCAATGTTAAGTAACAAACAAGTTTGTGTTTATATTTTAAACCTTTGTAGTTTGGTTGTCGATATATTAGAAGTGGTATATCTACATCGACACTACCATAACATGTCCATGACACTACCGCTCAAACTGATTTTAAACTTTCAGTTCTTGTCCTTTATCCTTTTTGAATGCTTTGTATTGTAAATCTTTGATTGATATAATATATTTTCACAGGGTTTACCAAAAAAAATAAAATCAGTTCTACGATTTTAAAACTTGCGACTACTAATGGACGAACGTTCAATGAGAAAATTCAAATACACTAAGGCTAAACCCATATCTTCAAACCCACAAAACATCAAATCAAACAATTCTAATCACACAATCTCACCGAAGAGTGACATTGCGAGAAGTGGTGACTAAGGTTATATATCAAAACTAACCTTAAACAAACATTTGTGTACTAAGTAATTTCATTACAAATTTTCTAAATGCACGTTCACACACATGTAAAAGGATTTAATTATTAACAAAGTATAATCAAATAGGGCATGCTTCTACATTAAGATATCTTAACACATTTATCTTCCAAGAAGACAATTGTCAATGTAGAATGAGTTGTCACCTCCCCATTTACCATTTTTATTTAAACAGCTATAGGAGGTATATTCCATCGCTTTATTTATATTTTATTTTGTTTGTTACCAAATTTTGATTCCAATTATGTGAAAAACGGTTTAATCTATTATACTTAAAAGTTGAGTACCTTAATTCAATGTGCAAGGGTGGTTGTGCACAACTATAAGTACGGTACAAACATGCCAATGCTCCACAAAAGCTCTCAATTGAATGTAATCATCATTAATCGGAGGTAAATGCAGAATATCAAGTGATGCGGAATATGAATTGTTGCTTCGGTTTCGAGTATATGAACCATCTTTGCACTTACAACACATAATGATCTCAATACTATAAATAAGAATTAGTTCCATTGGGATTACTCATTGTAAGATATGACACAGTCGGTTTACTTTTAGCATTGAAGGATATCAAATTTCTAATTTTTTTTTTCTTCATGCAGAGTACCATACATTGAACATATTTTTTCCTTTTTCATGCACGAACTATTTTAGAAGTGTTGGGTCATGTAAAACCCAAGAATGCTTCGAACATGATTTGGACACAAATTAACTAAGTGTTAACTTAAACCGAGAACAATTCAAGTCACTGAGAGAACAGCCTCTCAGTGAGTCATCTTCAGGATGCTTAAGGCGAATTCAAGAAGAAGGATTCACTACTCAGGAAGGCGGTACTCCCTGAGTAGGACTTAAGCCAAAGAAGAAGATGATGGATTCAGTGAGTATTGGATAAGAGCTCACTGAACCCCAGTCTCCTCAACCAACAAAGTGATTGAATGACTGAGGAACCAACGCCTGAAGAAAAGGCGGGAACAATAGGGAAAAGATCTGAGAAGATAAGAGTGTAAACCCAACACTCTTCTCTTGTCAGACTCATCCTTCCCTATTGCGGCTAAAAGTCATGGAGTGTCAGCCAACAACTCCCAAAGACTTATTTAGCCCTTTCCTATTGGTTCTTGGAAATGACAATTACTATTTGTAATTGTCAGACACGCAACCTCAACAACTTGTATTATATTTAATCACTTATACTTAGAATACTTGTGTATAAATAGAGCAACTGTGAGAGAAGTTAAAGTGTGCTTTGTATAATTAAAGTCTTGAACTTTTACAAAGAAACTTCTCTCCTACAAAGAGTATACAACTCACTGAGATAGCTCAGTGGGTATATTGTTACCACTCAAGCAAAACTTGAGTTTCGATAGGAGACACCCCATACCCTTGTCTATTCAATCCCAAGTGTTTGTTCCGCAAAACACTTGGGTATAGATTCTTGGAATTACTTCTAATAAGAATTTAAACGTTGAAAAATATTGTTGTTTTTATATTCACGTTTTATAACTGTTAGAATAATCCTTAAACATTGTATTAGTCATTAACACTAATAGATTAACTTCCTAGTTAATTCTAATCGTGTAAAGGGACCAACAAGTGGTATCAGAGCCTCTGGTTTATAAAATCTTTTAAACTAACCAAGAGTGCTCTAGGTTTTTAAAACCAAGATCCTACTATGGCTGATATCAATGTACCCCAGCTAGTCGACAAAAAGGGTGGCAGCTACTCAGCTGTTGCACCCAGACTTGAAACTGGGAAATTTAGCAAATGGAAGAAGCGTATGATTTGCTATCTTACTGGTATGGAACCCTACTACATCACCTGTATCAGGGATGGCCCATTTGTCCCAAAGACTGCCGCAGGGCTTAACAAGCCTGAGGCTCAATGGACCATTGATGAGAGGAGGGTGGTCAATCAAGACCAACGCCTGAAAAGCATCCTTATATCATGTCTTCCTGACGATATAATGGAATCAGTCATCAACTGTCTTACAGCCAAGCAAACTTGGGATGACTTGGTAAACAGCTTTGAGGGTCCCTCAGATACCAAGGAAAATAGGGTCATGGACCTTAAACTTGAGTATAATACTTTCAGGTCAAAAGACTCTGAAAGTCTCTCACAGACCTACACCAGATACAAAACTTTGATAAATGAATTATCAAATGATGGTGTTGTACTGACCAAACATGAGACAAATGTTGGCTTTGTCAACAGTCTCCCTGAGAAGTGGCTCAACTTCTCACAAGGCCTGAGGAATGCTAACCACATTCAGAACCTTGAGCTCCCTGAAATTTATGGGAAGTTTGTCTATGAAGACAACTTGATCTCAAGGAGATATCCTGACTCAAAAGCTTTTGAGTCCAAAAAGGCCTTAACCTCCACACCCATATCAACTGCTTTCTATTCTAATGGTGTTGTGCAGGATACTCAAGAGGATTCTGAAGAAGAAATTGATGAAAGAACTGATGAGGAATACCTGAATGATCTTAACTTGGAATTCCAAGAAAGGGCACTCCTTGCTAGTTCAAAACGTTTCATCAAAAGGAATCAGTCCAACTTTACAAAATCAAAAGCAAATGAGACCACTGAATGTTTTAAATGTGGTAAAAAGGGTCATTTTGCTAGGGACTGTTATTCTAAAAATATCTCAGAACCCTCTTACAAATTTTCAGGAATTAACAAGTTTCAACCTAAAATGTTTCAGTCCACCCAACAATTCCAAAACATGGGTCAAAAGGATTTTGAAACAAAATATAGGAATATCAAAGCTAAACTTGCACTTCTTGAAACTAACCCCATATTGTCTCAGGCTCCTCAAACATCTAAACCTATTCAGACAAAGAACAAGGTTTTATTAGCTGAAGCATATGATTGGGATGATGAAGAGGTTTCCTCAGATGAGGAAATAAGAGTTAGTGCACTGATGGCACTTTCAGAAGAGGATCAGGTGGCTGTGGGAAAAAGTCATGCTAGAAATGGAGAGTGGGTCAACATCACCATGAAGAAGGTAACTACTTTACTTTCTATGGATAATGATTCTGATTGGCAATCTTACATGAATTATATTTGTGTTGATCTAAAGTTTGTTGAAGAACAAAGGCTTAACTTGCTTTCAAAATATAACAATATTGTGTCAGAATTAAACAAATGTAGAGATGAATTGCTTGTACTTAAGCAAGCCAAACTAGAAACAATAACTCTACAGATTCAGAACACTGAGATTTTGAAACAAAACCAAGTCCTTCAAACTGAACTCAACAAAGAAAAAGCCATTATTCAAAGCTGGACCAGGAAGAACCCCAAGGTTTTTGACACTGTGGGATTAATCTCTCAGAAAACCATTGGTATTAACCCTCTTATGGTTGATCCAACTGTGTGTCAAAATGAAATGAACTTTGTTCCAGCTGGCATATCTTTTGAGCAAGAATTACTTCCCAAGTCAAATGACTGGATTGTCAGGGACAACCCAGTCAGTAAGTTACCAAACTTTGAGACTGGAAAGATCTTGCTTCCTGAAAGTCAGGCCTTGAAAAATATGCTAGGACTCACTGAAAAACTCAGTAAGCTTGAACTCACTGAACCACTCACTGAGTCCTTGGATGAGTCTGAATCAGAATCATACCCTCCACTTCCTCCACTGAATACCCTTCAGGGTGCTACACCTAACCTAGGCCTCCCACCTATGGTCTTCTCACCACACTCTCCTAAGGAGAGATCAGGAAGGGGAACAACCATCCTGAAGAGAGCAAACCTTGATGTCTCAGTAAATACTGATGACTCATCAACTTCAGTCCCTTCTGAAGAAACAACCCAAAGCCCTGACTCAAAAATTGATCAGTTGGCTGAAATGGTCAGGAAGCTAGGAGAGAAGATTGAATCTTCTGAGAAATCTTCTCAATCCAAGAAGGAACAAAAACCAACTTCCTCAAAGACCAAACCCAAATCCACCAAACCCCTGAAAAGATGTGAGCTATGCAACTATACAAATCACCTCACTGATGATTGCTATAGAGTCCTTTATTGCATGATTTGCAAAAAGGAAGATCACAGGACCTCTGATCATAAACAATGCTCAGTCATGTCAAACTTTTCAGGACTCAAGGCTCAGTGCCTGAACTACCCTTCTGATTCTAAGCAGAAACAGAAGCAAAAGGCCAAGCCTTTTCCTCCCTGCCCTTTGTGTGGATTTAATGACCACCATCCTGACGATTGTCAATATGACAAACATGGTGAATCTAGTGGAAGCTCCACTCAGAAATCCTCAGGAAAAGACAAGGTCATTCAGTCAAAAAGAGGAATAAAGCAATCCTCTCAGACTACTGAGGCTACCCCTACTACCATATGCAAAACATGTGGTAGCTCAGTCCACTCAACCACTGACCATGAATCAATTAATACTTTCATAAGGACCTACAATACCAAACCCTCCATGAAATGGAGTCCTAGAAAGAACTGACCTAGTTTACTATTTGTGCAGAAACATGCTAGGGATCCTGTTTGGCATCTAGATAGTGGATGTTCAAGGAGCATGACTGGTGTTAAAGAGTGTCTGCACAAATATGTAGAAGAACCAGGACCCAAAGTGATATTTGCTGACAATTCATCATGTCTCACTGAAGGTTATGGTTCAGTCAACTGCAATGGTATTGTCTTTACTAGGATAGCATATGTAAATGGTCTTAAGTATAATCTGATCAGTGTCAGTCAACTATGTGATGCAAAGTACATAGTTCAGTTTGATGATAAGCAAGGAACCATCTTCAATGCAAATAAGGAAATTGTCCTCATTGCACCTAGGAGACAAGATGTTTATGTACTAGACATGTCTAGTCTAACTCAGGATGGAACATGTCTCTTTGCTAAGGCCACTGATGCACTCAACTGGCTTTGGCACAAGAGACTAACCCACCTGAACTTCAAGAACATTAACAATCTTGTAAAACAAAACAAGGTCCTTGGCTTACCATCACTTGTGTTTTCTAAGGATAAACCATGCTCAGCTTGTGAAAAAGGTAAACATCACACCCCAAAAATGGCGCAGCGGAATGACATTTACGGGGTATGACCTCATAGACAAGAACACAAGGTGTCACAATAGAGAAACACTACATGCATAACATACAATAGATGATAGTCGCAAACTCCCACAACCGGGATAAGTACAACATCCAAGATATGCATAAGCCTCAAAGTTAAACAACATCACTAGGGAATATCCAAATGCAACTCCACGGGTTATAACCCGGGAGGGTCTTGTCTTAAGTCTTGCTAAGCCAGTCAATACTAAACCTTCTAAGCAGCTTCAATAACACCTGAAAATGGTACTCGAAAACGTCAACATAATGTTGGTGAGCTCGTAGGTTTAAAAGTAAAACCGCTGAGCTGTGATATCATTGTGTAGGACAAAAGTGAGCATGATAAACAATTATAAGCACATGTCGAAACCAAAATAATGTCGCGCCAACTGAACCTGCCACGGTTGCACACATAAACAGAACACACAGAGGGGAGCTACCCCGATAGATCTATCATATTGTTTCGGCTCTCAAAAGAGTTAACAGTTGCGCATCAATGTACACACAGTCAAACAAATTGTAGCACATAATTGTATCAACACACATAATGTCCAAAATCATGAAAACAGTATAATCACAGCATGAAAAACAGTTAAAATATCATTTGAGTACCATTTTCCCCCAATGAAAAACATAATGAAAAAGGGGCTACGAGAACTCACCTCAGTCCAGCCATGAAAGATCACAACAATGTTAGAGAGTAGGACATCACAATAGCTCAAGAGTAGACTAACGCATCAGCAACTAAAATCTCACGACAACTAGGGTCTCACGGCACAACGGACTCGGCACAACCTAATACGTATACGGTTACCTCAAAATATGTCTCGCAAAATAATAAAGTCTATAAAAGACAATGTGTCGTAGTTTTCGTGGATTACTCAGTTTTCAAAACTTATCAAAAGCTTAATTTCAACGTTTCGTGTGGTGTGGTAAGAAAACATAGACTCGACATACAACTCACGCTAAAGAGAAATAGACAATGATATACTCGAGAGCTTAAACCAAGGAAGACAACTCTAGAAGTTTATGACGACAAACACCTCAAATCAAATAACTCAGTTTGAACCTTTCGACATTTACCCCGTTATCCCCAAATAATTTGTATAAAACATAAACGTTTTATAATAAAATGAGTTTAACTAATAAAACTAGTTTTTCTCAACCAAAACTGAAATTTCAATATTTAACAAGTTTATGTCTCGTTATTATTCTCATGAATATTAGTTTTGGTTTTATTGAAGATTTTGTGTCCGTTTCGTGTTTAATATATTAAGTTCATTTTTGAAGTTAATATATTATACCGTCTCGGGTTTCAAAATGTTCAATGAATCCGATATCTAATATTGTAAGTCCGATAACGATCCTTGATTTTCCAAATGTCCAAGTGTAATAATCAAAACCCGTATTCAACTTCAATTCCCAATTCAAATCCAAAGTATTATCCAAAAACGTACCAATGTTTTATCATTGTGGCATTACAATTCCATATGTTCATCACTTTATATACATAACAACGACCATATTTATACATTGGACTTAGGCCCATTTTTATCAAATCAACCCATTAACCGCAACCCAATGTGACCATGATGCCATCCAATTAAACAAACACCCATTGTTATATCACTTTTAACCAAACAACTAAAATGCATGAAGTACTCATAAAAACAAAATCAACCAAATACATCACTCGTGGGTTACTCCCTGATTCACAAACAATCCATTCGACAACACTATGTGGGTTACTTTTTTTGTGTGACCAAGAACCAAGACCCACAACAATGCAAATGTAACGACAACAACAAACGACACGACCACGAGGACCATTGCCGAGACCATTATGGTCTCGGCTCAACTTACACAAACCAAACAGACCCTTAGGTCTCGACTGCCAAAACCAAACAACTTCCCTGTATATACGACTCGCCAGAAACGAAACCAAACCATACCGATATCGAACTATCAATTGTGACATTACACAACCATTCTTACAACCATTTTTCTTACACACACGAAGAAAATCAAAACACGTTTATTTCCGGTTTTTAAATTCGTTTCATAGCCTCAATATTATATAACCCGATTTAGATATCCACGAAAAACAAAACAAATATGATCGGTTTACCAAAAATATAAAAGAAGAAAAACAAGCTTCTCGGTTTTACCATGACGAGAAGGAGAAGGGAACGAGGTGATGGAGACGATGGCGCGTGGTGGCTGAAAACTCGAACCAAACTTCGATCTATACATGTTGCGGCTTCGATCTTGGGTCACCGGAAATTTCGCCGGAAAAACTGAAAGAGATATAGATGGGTTGTAGGCGCGTGAGCCATCTAGGATTGATGGGGATGATGAGATAAACAAGATGGTGGTGGCGGTGAGAAGTGGTGACCGGAGGTGGAGCTCCGGTGGTCGGAACAGGAGACCGGAAATTTTGAGAGAAGAGAGAGATAGTGAGGTGGTGATGGAGCGGCTGTGAAAATGAAACATAACCTTAAATTTTTATAATGGTTGTATTTATAGTGTAGTGTATAGTGTAGGGTTAGGGTTTTTAGTATAGAGTAGTTTTTCAGAAATTGCAAATAGAACCTTGTGTTTTATTTATTTTCAAAGGAGGGGTCGGTGCAAGGACTAGCAGTATAATTTTATTAAACTTTCCCGAGGTTACTAGTTTTTATTCTCGAAAAATATTAAACGTCATCGAAATAATTTTTAACCGTCACCATTCACTTTAAATACGATTTTCCGTTAAATTTGATAACAAATACGTTTGTAAAATAAAATTCGACGTTTTCTTGATTATTTTTGACGAAACTCAATCGAGGTTAGAAAAATGTGTCACCACCATTCTCGGGTTCATTCAAGTTGCTTCATTATTTTTAGAATAATTTTCCACTTAAAACGACTATAAATGTGCACATGTTCGTGTTATCTCGTTAAAAATCAATATTTTACGCGTTATTAGGTTTATTTGTGCCGACTCGCGCTGTGTGGTCTAGCTCACAAGCACACACAATGGAGAACACATAAACTAAACAAGTATATCATATTGAGCTTAAGGTCACGCAAGGACCTGGAAAATTTGGCGGTTGCTACAGTCTACCCCGTTAACAGAATTTTGTCCTCAAAATTCAATTGTCTAAGAGTCTGCTTGATCGGATAGTATTCACCCTTTGATTTGGTTGCACACAGAAGGTTTGGGTGTGGGTGTCAATCCAAAAAGTACCGGGTGCTACTTCCCAATTGGTACTATCAATACTTCCTAACCTCTAGAAATCACACAAACAAAACCACATAAAAATCACACAGCAAGGCAAGCTTTCCCGTCCTTGAGTAAATCCGTCAAAAACCTTAGGCATCTTTTCGGTAGTTTAAGTTGAGCCTCAACTGAAATTTAGCTTAACCCCACAACTCATCAAACAAGAACTGTCATGAGGTTAAGCTAAACCACAAATTTAAGCCCAGTAACAACTTGATTTCAGCTTAATCTCACAACTCATCAAACAAGAACTGTCATGAGATTAGGCTAAAATCAAGTTGGACCTAACCTTAAACTATAGAACAACTTGAACCTAACTTAACTCCACAACTCATCAAACAAGAACTGTCATGGGATTAAGTTAAATATCAAGTTGTATGAAAAAGAACTCAACATTTTTGAAGTATTGGCTCAATTATTGGATCGCTTTCAAATAAACAAATCAATAAACACACATATTTGTTTCACACTTAGTCTGGGTGCCATTTCCCAAAAGATATATTGTCAATGCATCACTAATCGGTTGCACACGTCAAGCCACGTCACACAATTGAATTCACATAGTATAAACCACACCATAAGAACCCACTTCCTAGTAACACCGTGTCCATCATTCAAAACATTAAGCTATGTAACAACTTGGATCTAACTTAATTTCACAACTCATCAAACAAGAACTGTCATGAAATTAAGTTAGGAGTTGTTACAGGACTTAATGTTTTTAGTGATAAACAACAAAATAAATCCACACAATGATAACCTCCTAGATATTGTCCGCACAATTTGATTAACACAAAAGGGCACATATTGCAATCAAACGCACATATTGTCCAAAATCAACAGTGCATGCCCTAAGTACATCTCCTAAAGTCGAATAGTATGCTTACCCTGATCATCGGTCTAGAAATGGTAGGTTGTACTCAAATCTAACTGTGCTCCTAATGTATCCTATAGTGTCTGACAAAATCGTGATGCAAACCAATGTCACAATCCGATATAATAGATACATGCGTTCCTCTTGTGTGTCGCTCTAACTGGGTTTCTTATCTTTGAATATTGCGGGGGCATTGGTCAAACCAAAGGACTTAACTTGAAAACTCGAATTGCCTGTATATCGTTCTTAACGCGGTTTTAGGTTTGTCAGTCTTGTGCACTCTCAACTAATGATATTTGGGTTCGAAATCTTTCTTCGAGAAGTGACACGTATCATGAAATTTGTATCTCTCCGGGAGTTAAGTTGATGCGTATCTCAATTCTTCAAGGAGGGGTCATTCCTATTAGGTCTTTACGAAGTACTCCAGGGAGTCTTAAGCACGCGAGGTATTTTTGGATTTCTGCTCGTCCTACTAAGCGCACTGAAATAGGCGATTTTATAGTAACTATCGAGTGATTATGTTTCATGAAATGCCTCGTCCATTCTTGAGCAAAATTATTTTAAAAAAAAAAAAATTTTAAGCTAAATAGCAACTTTAAACTTAATCTCACATCTCATCAAACAAGAACTGACATGAAATTAAGTTAAAAGTTGTTAGATAGCTTACTTTATTTTATTTTTATTTTTATTTTTAAAGAAAAAGAAAATTTTAGTTAAAGTTTTGGGGTTGCTAAAAAAATGAACGGGTGGCATTTCCGCACTCCAAGATCTTACTACCATGTGGTGAAAGTTTGAACCATCTTATCGTTTTCTGTCTTTTTGGTCACACACATTATCAATTTCATAACTAAGAGTTAGGACACTAGGTTTCGCCTTTAACAGAGGCATGAACTAAGTGGAAACAAATCTATAATCGATGTCGGAGTTAAACAGTATAATAGTCTAATATCCGTTTAAGGAGAACATACCCATCACGAGGTCCGGGTTCTGGCATCCTTCATCAGTGTTCATCACGATTTACTCGCCCACGAGCTGGGTTGCCATTGTTTTCATTATGTGTGTTTGTTCCATTAGTCACTAAAGCTTGATTTGGGTTATTTTGCACTTGCCCCTGTGCCCTATTCAGCTTAGGACACGTGTTTCGGAAATGATCCGGGCTCCCGCACTCAAAACTTGTCCTTGGGTAGATGACATTAATTGGAGTCGCCTGCATGGCTACTGCTCGACAATCCCTTGCAATGCGACCAGTCTGATTGCAGTTGAAACATATTAGGCAGGGTTTAGTCTCCAGGTGGTGGTAGTTACTTTTGGCACACTTAGGGTGAGAACCTTCATATCCCTTACAGCACGAGCTCGTTGCCACAAATCCTTTTCCCCATTTCGCCTTCTTATGTTCACCGTTTGCATCTCCTTGCCTACTTGGCTCACTCACGGTCTTCCTCTTATCAATGCTCTTGGACAATGTCCCATTCCTAACCATTTCATCTGTTAAGGTTGCAGATTTCAGTATCGCGCTCTGAAGGGTAGGGGGCTCAGTCGCTTTCACCATCCCGCGAATATCAGGGACCAAACCATAGATGTACCTCTGAATTCTCTTAGATTCAGGAGTGACCATGTGAGGTACCAGTCTAGCGAGTTCATGGAATCGATCTGTATAGGTTGCATGACCAGCACCTATCGTAGCATGGTTGTGGAACTCATGCTCTAGCTTCTGCATCTCGTTATTTGGGCAATACTCCTCCTTTAGTAATGCCTTAAAGTCATCCCAACTCATTCCCATTGCGGCTTCTATCCCTCTAGCTTAGATTTGCGTGTTCCACCAGGTCAGAGCCTTTCCGTTAACGAGCTTGCAGCGTACTTCACCCTCCGGTGAGCTGCACATTCGCTTATGTCCATTACTGCCTCCATTTTCTCAATCCATCTTATGTACACCAACGCTCCTCCATTGCCATCAAAGTTCACTAGTTTGCATACTGTAAACTCCTTGTACGAACATCCCTTGCCACTATTATTGTTGTTGCCATTGTTGTTGTGGTCACTACCAATGCCATTGTCCGCATGGTCATTACCGCTCCCATTGTTTCCTAGGTTACTGATGTGGTCGCCAACTTGGGTGACGATAGTCGGTAGCAATGCTTGTAGTTGCTCGTCGATCATGGCGGAAAGGTCAGGATTCACATTGTCATTGTCGTTGTTCTCGGTGCCGCAACCACCTGCTCTACCTCCTCGCCCACTAGTCCTTCCACCCCTCGATGGTGGAATGCCTCGGTTAACTCGAGTCGACCTTCTTGGAGGCATGATTCAAAATAGGATATTGGTAGACGTTAGATAGGAGATAGGTAGGATAGGTCGGCATACGCGTCGTACTACTACACTCAACTTCCTATCTGACAGTCCATGAATTTGATAAGTCCATGCCTCATCATGTTATCGTAAAAACGTTGGCCAGGCGTTTTTAGGATAGCATCATGCTGCATTTACTTATCATCATCACTTCGTGTCATACTATCGCACACGTAGTTCCTATAATGCAAACTATATGAGGATTCTTAGGTTATAGTCTAGGTTAAACCACCTAATTCTCTATAACCTGGCTCTGATACCAATCTGTCACACCCCAAAAATGGCGCAGCGGAATGACATTTACGGGGTATGACCTCATAGACAAGAACACAAGGTGTCACAATAGAGAAACACTACATGCATAACATACAATAGATGATAGTCGCAAACTCCCACAACCGGGATAAGTACAACATCCAAGATATGCATAAGCCTCAAAGTTAAACAACATCACTAGGGAATATCCAAATGCAACTCCACGGGTTATAACCCGGGAGGGTCTTGTCTTAAGTCTTGCTAAGCCAGTCAATACTAAACCTTCTAAGCAGCTTCAATAACACCTGAAAATGGTACTCGAAAACGTCAACATAATGTTGGTGAGCTCGTAGGTTTAAAAGTAAAACCGCTGAGCTGTGATATCATTGTGTAGGACAAAAGTGAGCATGATAAACAATTATAAGCACATGTCGAAACCAAATAATGTCGCGCCAACTGAACCTGCCACGGTTGCACACATAAACAGAACACACAGAGGGGAGCTACCCCGATAGATCTATCATATTGTTTCGGCTCTCAAAAGAGTTAACAGTTGCGCATCAATGTACACACAGTCAAACAAATTGTAGCACATAATTGTATCAACACACATAATGTCCAAAATCATGAAAACAGTATAATCACAGCATGAAAAACAGTTAAAATATCATTTGAGTACCATTTTCCCCCAATGAAAAACATAATGAAAAAGGGGCTACGAGAACTCACCTCAGTCCAGCCATGAAAGATCACAACAATGTTAGAGAGTAGGACATCACAATAGCTCAAGAGTAGACTAACGCATCAGCAACTAAAATCTCACGACAACTAGGGTCTCACGGCACAACGGACTCGGCACAACCTAATACGTATACGGTTACCTCAAAATATGTCTCGCAAAATAATAAAGTCTATAAAAGACAATGTGTCGTAGTTTTCGTGGATTACTCAGTTTTCAAAACTTATCAAAAGCTTAATTTCAACGTTTCGTGTGGTGTGGTAAGAAAACATAGACTCGACATACAACTCACGCTAAAGAGAAATAGACAATGATATACTCGAGAGCTTAAACCAAGGAAGACAACTCTAGAAGTTTATGACGACAAACACCTCAAATCAAATAACTCAGTTTGAACCTTTCGACATTTACCCCGTTATCCCCAAATAATTTGTATAAAACATAAACGTTTTATAATAAAATGAGTTTAACTAATAAAACTAGTTTTTCTCAACCAAAACTGAAATTTCAATATTTAACAAGTTTATGTCTCGTTATTATTCTCATGAATATTAGTTTTGGTTTTATTGAAGATTTTGTGTCCGTTTCGTGTTTAATATATTAAGTTCATTTTTGAAGTTAATATATTATACCGTCTCGGGTTTCAAAATGTTCAATGAATCCGATATCTAATATTGTAAGTCCGATAACGATCCTTGATTTTCCAAATGTCCAAGTGTAATAATCAAAACCCGTATTCAAATTCAATTCACAATCCAAGTATTATCCGAAACGTACCAAGTATCAATGTGGAATTCATTATTTTCATGACAAAATGTGTTGACGCCACAATTTCTAACTGAACATTCCTTAAATAATTTTTAACTACGGTACCATATTAAAATTACTATGGACTTGTGAGCCTTTTAATCGAACAACATCATTGGGCTTCGGCCCATTAAACCCAACCCAAGTGTACCCATGGACTGCCATTCTCACTTTATATACAAATCAACCCATTAGTTTATACATTGGGCTAGGCCCATTTTTAAATAACCAACCGCACCCTAATGTGGGATATGCAACCAATTAAACCAAACCCCATTTGTTATCATCACTTAACACAACAAAATGCAGGACTCAAAAAAATATACATCACTCTCGTGGGTTACTCCCTGATTCACAAACAATCCATTCGACAACACTATGTGGGTTACTTTTTTTGTGTGACCAAGAACCAAGACCCACAACAATGCAAATGTAACGACAACAACAAACGACACGACCACGAGGACCATTGCCGAGACCATTATGGTCTCGGCTCAACTTACACAAACCAAACAGACCCTTAGGTCTCGACTGCCAAAACCAAACAACTTCCCTGTATATACGACTCGCCAGAAACGAAACCAAACCATACCGATATCGAACTATCAATTGTGACATTACACAACCATTCTTACAACCATTTTTCTTACCACACGAAGAAAATCAAAACACGTTTATTTCCGGTTTTTAAATTCGTTTCATAGCCTCAATATTATATAACCCGATTTAGATATCCACGAAAAACAAAACAAATATGATCGGTTTACCAAAAATATAAAAGAAGAAAAACAAGCTTCTCGGTTTTACCATGACGAGAAGGAGAAGGGAACGAGGTGATGGAGACGATGGCGCGTGGTGGCTGAAAACTCGAACCAAACTTCGATCTATACATGTTGCGGCTTCGATCTTGGGTCACCGGAAATTTCGCCGGAAAAACTGAAAGAGATATAGATGGGTTGTAGGCGCGTGAGCCATCTAGGATTGATGGGGATGATGAGATAAACAAGATGGTGGTGGCGGTGAGAAGTGGTGACCGGAGGTGGAGCTCCGGTGGTCGGAACAGGAGACCGGAAATTTTGAGAGAAGAGAGAGATAGTGAGGTGGTGATGGAGCGGCTGTGAAAATGAAACATAACCTTAAATTTTTATAATGGTTGTATTTATAGTGTAGTGTATAGTGTAGGGTTAGGGTTTTTAGTATAGAGTAGTTTTTCAGAAATTGCAAATAGAACCTTGTGTTTTATTTATTTTCAAAGGAGGGGTCGGTGCAAGGACTAGCAGTATAATTTTATTAAACTTTCCCGAGGTTACTAGTTTTTATTCTCGAAAAATATTAAACGTCATCGAAATAATTTTTAACCGTCACCATTCACTTTAAATACGATTTTCCGTTAAATTTGATAACAAATACGTTTGTAAAATAAAATTCGACGTTTTCTTGATTATTTTTGACGAAACTCAATCGAGGTTAGAAAAATGTGTCACCACCATTCTCGGGTTCATTCAAGTTGCTTCATTATTTTTAGAATAATTTTCCACTTAAAACGACTATAAATGTGCACATGTTCGTGTTATCTCGTTAAAAATCAATATTTTACGCGTTATTAGGTTTATTTGTGCCGACTCGCGCTGTGTGGTCTAGCTCACAAGCACACACAATGGAGAACACATAAACTAAACAAGTATATCATATTGAGCTTAAGGTCACGCAAGGACCTGGAAAATTTGGCGGTTGCTACAGTAAACATCACAGAGCATCCTTTAAAACCAAAACCAACTTTTCCATCAGGAACTGCCTACATCTTCTCCATATGGATCTATTTGGACCTGTCAGTCCAAGGTCTATTAACCATGAGAAGTATACTCTGGTCATAGTGGATGAATACTCAAGATACACCTGGGTATTCTTCCTGATCAAAAAGAGTCAGGCAGCTGAAACAATCATGTCCTTTGTCAGGAACATTGAAAATCAAAATGACATTAAAGTCAAACAAATTAGAACTGACAATGGGACTGAGTTCAAAAATAATGAACTTGAAAGTTTCTGTGATGAGAAAGGTATTTCCAAAAACTTTTCCTCTCCATACACACCTGAACAAAATGGTGTTGCTGAAAGGAAAAACAGAACACTCATTGAAGCTGCCAGGACAATGCTATGTGGATCAGTCCTCTCCAACCATTTTTGGACTGATGCAGTCAAAACTGCCTGTTACACACAAAACAGATCCATAATTGTCAAGAGACATGGGAAAACCCCATATGAGTTATTCAAAGGAAGAATCCCTGACATCAGCTACTTCCATGTCTTTGGGTGTCCTGTGTTTATTCATAATCACAAGGATCACCTAGGGAAATTTGATGCAAAAGCTGATGATGGATACTTCCTGGGATACTCACTTGTCTCAAAAGCCTTCAAAGTGTTCAACACAAGGAGACAGCAGACTGAGGAAACATTTCATGTTACCTTTGATGAGAGTACTGATGCAATCAGGTTCTCAACTGCCTCAGTAGAAGAGATAGGAATTGACAATTCTCCAAGATATCCTCCTGATGAATATCTGTCTGAGAACAATCCTTCTACTCAGTATCAAGATGATGCTAACCTCTCCTACTACATTATCCCTCACAACCTACCAAACCCAACCATCACTGAGTTTGTTGAAGCACATACAAGAACTGATGATATCCTTCAGTCTGAACAAAATACTCAGGACCCAAACAATCTCAGTGATGACACAACCCACTTAGACACACAAGGAAATGGTAATCTTGTGTCTAATCCTGATCATACCCATCAGGCTTCTACAAGTTCTAACCCACTCCCAAGATCTCAGGATAGTTGGACCAGATCTCAGGATATAGAACTTGTCAATATCATTGGTGAGCCTTCTGAAGGCATGCTTACAAGAAGCATGGCTGCTGAACTGAGAGCAGCCTCATCCAATGAATGCCTATTTGTGGACTTCATTTCCACAAGTGAACCCAAAAGTGTTAAAGAAGCACTTAAACATCCAAGTTGGGTTCAGGCCATGCATGATGAACTAGAACAATTTGACAGAAACAAGGTAATGACCTTGGTCAAATGTCCTGAGAATGTCTCAGTCATTGGCATGAAATGGGTATTCAAAAACAAAACTGATGAAAATGGCATAGTCATTAAAAACAAAGCCAGACTTGTAGCCAAAGGCTATAATCAACTAGAAGGCATTGACTATGAAGAAACATTTGCACCAGTAGCAAGGATGGAAGCCATCAGGATCTTCCTTGCTTTTGCTACATACATGAACTTCAAGGTATACCAAATGGATGTTAAAAGTGCATTCTTAAATGGTTCACTGAAAGAAGAAGTTTATGTTGAGCAACCTCCTGGATTTGAAAGCCATGAGTCTCCTGATCATGTCTATAAGCTTAACAAAGCCCTTTATGGACTGAAACAAGCTCCCAGGGCATGGTATGAGACTCTCTCAGCCTTCTTAATCCAAAACAAATTTGTCAGAGGCAAGATAGACAACACATTGTTTATCTATAAGACAAATAATGATGTCATACTAGTACAAGTGTATGTTGATGACATCATCTTTGGCTCAACAAGTTTCAAACTTTGCAAACAATTTGAAAAACTAATGGCAAAGAAGTTTGAAATGAGCATGATGGGAGAACTGACATACTTTCTTGGTCTTCAGATCAAGCAGACTGATAGAGGAACCACTATCAGTCAAGAGAAGTATGTAAAGAATCTACTAAAGAAGTATGATCTCAGTGACTGTGCCTCAGTCAAAACTCCCATGGCTCCCCCAAACAACCTTGGTCCTGATCTAACTGGTAAACCAGTCAATCAAACTCTCTTTAGAGGAATGATAGGATCACGGATGTATCTACTTGCATCAAGGCCTGATATCCAATTCTCAGTATGTCTATGTGCCAGATATCAATCTGACCCAAGAGAATCTCATGTCACTGCTGTGAAAAGGATATTCAGGTACCTGAAGGGCACTCCTAACCTTGGATTATACTATCCAAAGTGCTCAGGACTTGATCTCAAAGGATACTCAGACTCTGACTATGCTGGATGCAACATGGATAGAAAAAGCACATCAGGCTCTTGCCAAATTCTTGGTGGGAAATTAGTCTGTTGGAGTGCTAAGAAGCAACAATCAGTTGCCCTATCCTCAGCTGAGGCTTAATATGTTGCTGCAGCTAGCTGTTGTGCAAATGTACTCTGGATGAAAAGTCAACTAAGTGACTATGGAATTCAGTACAAGATGGTACCCATCTTTTGTGATAACACAAGTGCAATTGCAATCTCTAACAACCCTGTTCTTCATCAGAGAACAAAACATATTGATATCAGATATCACTTCATCAGGGACCATGTCATGAATGGTGACATTGAATTACACTTCATCCCCACTGAATATCAGTTGGCTGATATCTTCACCAAACCTTTGGATGAACCAACTTTCACAAGACTGAAAGCTGAATTAGGAATGTTGGATATAGAGAATCAGTCCACTGACTAATTTTTTTTTTCCTTCCAACCAAAGTGTAAATTCTGAACACCTCAGGTCCCTGACTCAATATGTACATCAGTGAAAACTTCTCACTGAATCATCATCCTCAGGAACTAAACCCAAGTTCCTGAATCCTTGTCAGGAATCAATCCTCATTCCTGAATCATCAGTGACTAAACCCAAGTCCCTGAAAACCAATCACTGAATGAAAAAATCATTCAGTATCCTGAAAAGGACATTAAATACTAACTTAAATGCTCTAAGTATCTAGTTAGTAAATGTCCGAGGTTGGTAACTGAACACATATTTAATTCAAGAATATTTGTTCTTTTTAGCCTTTCTGGCTTCCACCTATGGGCCACCACATTCCCACTTGGCATTAAATGCCTCTCCAATCACATTTCAAATATGTGATGACTCATCTCTGCAAGTTGCACTTTTGCAGAACTGCTCAACTGTTCACCTCGACTGTTGCGCTAAACCAGGAAAGTGGAGTGTTGGCATTAAATGCGGATCCCAAAACTTATTATTCAAATCAATTTCCAAATAATTTTTTTTTGAATAAATAACGATTTGCTCAAATGACCAAAACACCCCCATCTCCTCTTTCCTATAAATACCCCAACCAGAAGAATACATACACACGTTTTTATAGAATTTTAAGCAAAAACTCTGCCATTTTTATTCTCAAAAACAAATTGTGTGTACATTCTTAAGCTTTAGAACCCCTTTAACCTTAGTCAAACCCAGACTTACCCATAAATGGCTTCTTCTAAAGCTGTGAAATATGCCCCCAACGTGGATTTCACAATGGAGGGTGTAGACCTAACCAAGAATAATGTGGTGGGAAATTTCTCATATCCACAACTCTACCCAGCCTACAAGAACGTTATGAAATATCTTCGTAATTGTTTTCTTGCAAAGGCTTTCACCCATACCCCCTCTGTCATCTATCATGACTATTTGAGGGAATTCTGGTGTACGGCTGTGGCAACCAGCCCCAAAGACACCAAAGAGTCAATCATCACCTTCACGGTGATGAATGGGAGTAGAACCCTCTCCTTTGACTACTCAGCATTCATCAAAGCCACAGGCCTTGACTTTGCTGAAGCCTTTTCCCCCAACCCTACTGATCAGGAAATAAAGAATGAACTGATCTTTCTTGCACCCCATGACCCCAGACACCCTGAAATGTCTGTGGGAGGCTTACTGGAAAAGGCTCCAGTAGTCAAAACATGGTTCCACCCTATTTGGAGGATACTGATGACATTTGTCATTCAGGTCCTGGGTGGAAATAAATCCTCTACGGAACAATTGAACTCATCACAACAATTGATGTTGTTCAGTCTCCTTGAGGGTACAAAAATAGACATCGGAGGAATAATCTTCCGAGACCTCGTTGCTAAGCTCTCAGGAAAACATAGGCAAAGGCACATGTCCTATCCTAGATTTGTTTCCTGTGTGCTTCAGGACCTACTCGGTTCTGACTATGTGAGGACTGATGCAGAAGGTACGAAGCCTGAGGTACTGCACAAGTCAAACTTCACTAGTAGCATAAGTGAGGTTACACATATTGCCCTGACTGAATACATGCAATCAGTCATTCAGGGCAATGACGCTATCTCTCCTGTTCCTTCACCGACCAAAAAGGTGAAGAAGACAAAGAAGGGTCAGTCCAGCCAGGTGGTTAGACCCAAGCCACTCGCCACTGAGACTGATCCTCAAAACCAACTCAACCTCAAAAAGAGGTTGAAAAAGGCCGAGACCTCTGAGACACCCATTTCTGAGACCCTCTTGACCTCAAAACAAAGGCCAACGGAAGTCACTGAGCAATCATCCTCAGTGACCTCGGGCACTCCCATTCCACATGGTCCAACTGACATAAACAAGTCAGAGGGATCAGGAAGCATTCCCCCCTCACATCCCGATGAAGGTACTGATAAATCACAATCAGTGCCCAAGGGAGGAAAGGGTCCTGAACCCTCGGTAGGGCAGCACCACCCTACTGGGAAGAGGATCCACACCCCCTCACATCCCGATGAAGGAGCTGTCAAAAAACAATCAGTTCCCAAGGGAGGAAAGGGTTCTAAATCCTCGGTAAGGCAGCACTACCTTACTGAGAAGGGGACCCACATACACTCACATCCCGCTAACGTTCCTGAGCAATCACCCTCAGGATCTCAGGGAGAAAAGGATCCTAAATCCCCTGAAGGACAGAACAATCCTGATGGGAAGGGGGTCCACAAACTCTCACAATCAGTACTTAGTGATACTACTGAAAAGTACCCATCAGTAGTTGAAGGTGCTAAGGGGGACAAAGACTCAGAGGGAAAGAAACAACCCGCTGATATGGAACCCATCAACCCCTCAGGCGGATCCAGTCTTTCAGGAACTGCCCCCAAAAGCCAGGTTGGTGTTACCCCAGTTATTATGGCTAGTCAGGCTGAGACAACCCACTCAGTTATTATGACAAAGGGGTCAGGACCTGACCAAACCGAAGGCAAATCTTTTTATAAAGAGGAGCCGGTTGATTTTTTGGGTATTGAGTCCATGGGGGACTATCAGGCCTTTATGGAGTCTGATGAAGAGCTCAGGGAAGAGAGTGAAGAAGAAATTTTTGAGGCAGGAGAGGATATGGAAACTGATGTACAACCTGAACAACCTGAACCATCACATCAGCCCTCTCCAAGCCAAAGTGAAGAGTCAGGCTCTCAATCTTCTGATTCATCTACTGACATTCTCCAGAAGTATGATAACTCTCTTCCCCTCACTGAAAGAAAGTTGGTCAAATTCCTACTGAAGACCAACAATGCTCTTTTCACTGGTCTCACTGATGAGATGTTTGATCAACACACTGAAGCAGCTGTTCACTATGCCAACCTGAAGGCAGATGTTGAAAGTTTTCATGAAGATGTGATCGAAATCCAATCAGACACCAAACATTCCCTGACAGCTATTGATCTTCATTTCCAGAAGTTCAATCTTTCTCTTGAAGGCATCACCAAAAGCCTTGGTACTATTCAGACAGCTGTTAAAGATGACCCCATACTCACTGAAAAGATCCTTCAAGCTGCTGAGACTTATCAGAAGCAGTCAGCTGAAATCCATGATCTCTTCAGCTTACTGAAGGATTCTAAACTTCAGGGTCTTACTACCTCCTTGGACTCAATCAGGACTTCCATGGGTCTTCAGGAAAAACATCTTGGTACTTGGGCACAATCTTCAACATCCTTGGCATGGTCTCTTGGGTCAAGGATGTCAGGCATCGAAGCTTCTCAGGCTTCTCTGGCAGATCAGATCTCATGTCTTCAGAAAGACACCTCGGACATCAAATCAATGATGACTGAGATCTATCAGGCCTTCAAAGGTCCTACTGCTCCAGTGACTCCAACTCTTGCTATCACCATGGCTCAAGCAACAGTTGAGGGGGAGAAAGACACTGGAGCTTCAAGCCAACAACCTCCTTCTCATACTGAGGGGGAGATTCCTGAAACCTCTTCCTCCCATCAAGATAAAGGCAAAGGCATTCTCTCTGAGCCTGAGCCTCAACCAGCACCTATCACGGTTGCAAAGGATCCTGAATCACCACTCAGGATCCCATATGAAATTGATGGAGTTCTTTACCACTTCTCAGCTGATGAACTCAGTACTTATCTTCAGGAAGAAGAGGCAAAGAAGAAGTTGAAGGAAGAAGAAAAGGCAAGCAAGTCTGCCTTAATCAAGGTTGTTCATGAAGAGGCTGAGAAAATTGGTCTTGAGGCTAAGGATCTCTCAGGAAGAAAAGGTGGTATGACCTTTGTGAAAGCTCAGTCTGAGGAGATGACCACTCTCAGGCAGAAAAGGGAGGAAAGAGCCAAACGGGCTGAAGAGATCAGGCAGAATAGGATTAAGAAATATCAGTGGTATATAAATGAAAGGTTGAAGCCAGAACCAATCACTGATGTTCATATTCAAAGAAACACCAATCCTGCCGTTGTCACTGTCTACAGAGGTGCTGACAAGAGAAACTTTGATGTTCATTCACCTTTCAGATTCGCTGACTTTGGGATCACTGAATTGGACGAGTTGGGTCCATTAATAGCAAAGAAATCAAATGTTGTGGTCCCTAATCTGATGAAGTCTTTGAGTCTGAGGTATGAAAGATTGGCAGCAGCACCTAAGGAACTTGGCATTCAATCTCCTCTACCTGAATCTGCACAACCTGCTTCCTCTCAGTCTTCTTCAAGGAAAAGAAAGAAGATAGAAGCTGAGCCTGAGATCAAGATTCCTGGTCTTGACTGCAATAGGGCTCTCCCTGAAGGTGTTCCTTTCAGGAACAATATGGTCATTGAACAGCCTGAAAGAGGTTTGTTCTTCATTGATGAGTTTGGTGATAAAGCCTTCCAGAGGTGGAGTGATATTGATCTATCAGGGATCAAAGCTATGCTAGGCTTTCTGATGATGGCCTCTCCACTCAAGAGTCCTGAGAATGTAAGGTTTTGTCATGACCTAAAAAGAAAAATCAATGAACATCCTGACCAACATGAGCTGCAGTCAAAGAAGCCCAAGCTTGAAGCCCTTGGAATCAAGTTGAACTAATGACCTGCCTGAACACCCACCACTATCCCTTTTTGTACTTAGTTTTTGTTAAGACTTGTAAATGATATTAATAAGATGATGTTTTTATTATTTCAGTGTCCTTACTTACATTCTAGTACATTCAGTATGAGTAGAAGTCTTTAGCTCACTCATATCTGATCAAAAACACTTAGGAATAATTTATATCCAAATAGGGGAGATTGTTGGGTCATGTAAAACCCAAGAATGCTTCGAACATGATTTGGACACAAATTAACTAAGTGTTAACTTAAACCGAGAACAATTCAAGTCACTGAGAGAACAGCCTCTCAGTGAGTCATCTTCAGGATGCTTAAGGCGAATTCAAGAAGAAGGATTCACTACTCAGGAAGGCGGTACTCCCTGAGTAGGACTTAAGCCAAAGAAGAAGATGATGGATTCAGTGAGTATTGGATAAGAGCTCACTGAACCCCAGTCTCCTCAACCAACAAAGTGATTGAATGACTGAGGAACCAACGCCTGAAGAAAAGGCGGGAACAATAGGGAAAAGATCTGAGAAGATAAGAGTGTAAACCCAACACTCTTCTCTTGTCAGACTCATCCTTCCCTATTGCGGCTAAAAGTCATGGAGTGTCAGCCAACAACTCCCAAAGACTTATTTAGCCCTTTCCTATTGGTTCTTGGAAATGACAATTACTATTTGTAATTGTCAGACACGCAACCTCAACAACTTGTATTATATTTAATCACTTATACTTAGAATACTTGTGTATAAATAGAGCAACTGTGAGAGAAGTTAAAGTGTGCTTTGTATAATTAAAGTCTTGAACTTTTACAAAGAAACTTCTCTCCTACAAAGAGTATACAACTCACTGAGATAGCTCAGTGGGTATATTGTTACCACTCAAGCAAAACTTGAGTTTCGATAGGAGACACCCCATACCCTTGTCTATTCAATCCCAAGTGTTTGTTCCGCAAAACACTTGGGTATAGATTCTTGGAATTACTTCTAATAAGAATTTAAACGTTGAAAAATATTGTTGTTTTTATATTCACGTTTTATAACTGTTAGAATAATCCTTAAACATTGTATTAGTCATTAACACTAATAGATTAACTTCCTAGTTAATTCTAATCGTGTAAAGGGACCAACAAGAAGAAACAACAGTGGAGTGCCCATCTTCTCTTAATCGTAAGTCTCCAGTTAATAAACGGAAACCGTCTACGTTGTTGTTGGTTCTTGAACAACTATAAAATAGATATTCATATCGGTTCTATAGCTATCACCGCTGGTGTATACGGATCGAACCCATCTGAACCTGTTGATGCATGTCCACAAAATTTATTCATGTATTTTTAGTGATTTTTTAATCATTATGTCTACCAGGTTATTGTTGCTGTATGTATCTTCTTTTAGATTTGGGGTTTGTAAGTCATAGATTTATTGTATGTATCTTTTAATTTTGATCCTTCAAAATGTTTTATGTGATGGCTATCAATATGGTACAGTGTGGTATGCATTTTTTTTTTTGGTTTGTTGGTACTGCATTTGATCTCCTATATCTGCACTTTTGGTTCTTGCTGCAAATGTGATAGGTTATGCAACTTGCAAATTTGATGGCTCATGTTTCATAGGAGCCAAGCGCAAAGATGATTAGCTAATCACGATGAATAACATCTGCATATGTCGCATGAAGGAGCCAAAGTGCGAACTTTCAACAAAACTACTAGCAGGTTACCTTGCTAGAAACTTTGATTAGAAGACAAATGAAAGCTAAGTCCGTGAGATATTTGTGCCTGTGTATGGGTTAAGGGTATAATCCATTTGTGACTATAAACATCATACTATAAAGTTTTCTGTTAGTATACATGATTTATTTTGATGGTAATTAAACATGATTATTTGTTTACCAATTTTATATATCTGTAAATCTGATATAAGCAACTTGCATTCATTAGTTCAATTCACAAATGGATTTAAATTGATGTAGCAAGAGTTTTGCACAGAAAAAACCGACTTCTTATATACAATATAAAGAGTCTTGGCACATATATAAGTAATCCCAACAAATATAATTTCAAAAAACCATTACTATTAGTTATGATAAAATGAGACTCACAGTTACAAAGAAGTTTAGGCAAAATAGCATGACATATAAGATTTCGTAAAAGACGGACCAAATTATATTGGGATTGTTATATTGATATATTTAGTTACTTTCCCCGAAAGGAATATGTGTAATTAACATCAAGATTTACGAAGTATCTATAGTTCAATAGAGTTATTTAGTATTAAACAATAAATGTTTTGTTGGACAACTTATGAAGTATATAAATGGATTGAGGTTCATTCTAACTTGAACCCGTTTAACACGTTGTAAAGAAATGGAATGAGGTTCATTCTAACTTGAACCCGTTTAACACGGTGTAAAGATGAACCAAACATTTTTGGCCCGAGTTAAAGATCGTTGTATGTTTGAGTCTCATTTTAGATGACATATAACATAATTATATGGCATACGTATAGTTTAATATGTTATTAGAGATAACAAGACCCATTCAATATATTGTACAAATCCAGTCGGTTCTTTCTTATCCGAACATTATTTCGTTGTATGAATATTCAATATAAGATAATACAAGCTAAATACATTTATTTTTCATAAACCTCGGTCTTTCATATCTTAAACCTATGCTCAAGTATGCATTTTGTTTTTCGTTTATATAATAAGAATACAATTAGTAAAGTACATTATAATTTTATTGAAAATAAACTAATTCAA
The DNA here is from genome assembly GCA_021014915.2 of Artemisia tridentata subsp. tridentata. NCBI lineage: Eukaryota > Viridiplantae > Streptophyta > Magnoliopsida > Asterales > Asteraceae > Artemisia > Artemisia tridentata. Next base: position 136,249,539 of record CP139506.1, on the reverse strand, counting down.
ATGCAAAAAGTTATTATAAATACCATCACGTGCTACCCCGACCCGACAAAGATAAAGATGCATCAACGTTACGGAAAACAATTTAATTAGTCAGCAAACAAGCCTGTGCATCGCACGGGTTGTATCATGCCTCGTTTATACAAATGGTTGGATTCTTACATAATAACACGAGTCATCAATAATGAGAAACGAAATATTCACCTTGCTTTTTGCTCTTAAATATATAAAAATGTTATGTTTGGTGTCACGACATAATATGTGGCTCTTGACCAAGTTGTTGTTTCTAGAGAGGCAAATAGTTGGGTAAAGTACTTGTCCAAAACTTAGAAAAGAAAGTTTCAATGCATCATACTGATCTAATGCCATTATATTCAATCCTCCTTGTTTTGTATACATCATATTTATTGTTTAATAACATTTGAAAAGTCACAACTTTTGAAGGATGGCAATGTGACCTCATAATGTTGAACTCATAAACTTAGGACCTTATTGAGGTGTCAATTTTGGACACTTACCATGAAAGTAGAGACACCAAATTTATCTTGTTAGGAATAAAAACATGAAATCAATCATATGAGAGCATACAAGACCTATTAGCTATAATCGTTATATCATGACTCGTTTGATAAAATATGTACCTAAATGGTGCATTGTTTATTTGTTTAGGTTTTGTTAACAAGTAACAACAACACTTAGAGCTATGATTAATAATTTGATTTTTACTACAATTTAGTGTAAGAACTTGAATTATCCAATTACAATCAATTGTTGGTTGTACTATCACATTTTTCGAGATTGTACTTATTTTTTTTTAGAATTATCAACCAATCATAATTATTCATTTTTTATTATGTAATAAAATACATCTCGTTAACCACTACCCACTGTTGTTAGCAAAACCCTATTGTTTATATAGAGTGTAAAACATTTGTTCAATAAATCAAATTCGTTTTGCTTGCAGATTGTTTGTGCCGGTAAGGCCATAATATCTACAACGATAACTTTACTTATATGCAATATCGAATTTTTTTTACTACTAAGAATCTTTACATAAAACTTGATCGATTAACAGTCTAAAATCTCACTTCAAACATGCATTCTTGCTAGATATTCAAAGAGCTAGAATGCTACTTATTTTTATTCTCATCTCTTGCTTATCTTTTTAATGGCACATGTTGATCTAAAGTGATTACTTGCAACTAATTATTAAGAGATGATTCCCTAAATGATCATCTTGCTAAAAATGATCTTTGAGAAGAAGAAAAAAATAAAAATAAATAAAGAAATTAGTTTTTGGCAGGCAAGATATACTCCTTGATGGTTTGTTCGAACACTTCAGCCGTAGGATGTATCTCTTGTGCAACTGGCTTACACCCTCGAACAGCTGATCATACCCACTTGATTAACTCGTACGTAGTACTCCACATAGATATGTGACAGTTGTATACAAATCATTTGATTCTCTTTTCACAATAAGAAAAGAAAAACTATGTTAGCAAAGAAGAAAAAAAGAATTGTAAGAATTTCTACTTAATTTTTCTAAAATAATATCCAAAGCTGACTTTACCAATTCATATCAAAATAAAGCTTCTTAAGTTTCATATATCGACCTTGAGAAAATTAATAGAATCATATGTACTTTGTCAACAAACAAAAGTATGAAGAAGATATTTACTATTTAGGCATTCATTATGACTAATAGAAAATCACTCCTAGCTACATCTGAATTTACATTTTATTTTATGTAGTGCATTGTAGCTCGAAGCCCATGTGGCGATTTATATACATCCTCTTTTATGTCTAAAAAACATTTATTGTCATTGAAATGCATGTCGACTCAAATTAATCGTACCGCTGTCAACACAATCTTAAAAGCCTAAGCTCATGATGCAACCTAAATAACAAAACAAATAGAATTGATTGAACTGCTAATATACGAATAGAATTGATTGAACTTGATAAACTTTTTCATGCTTTATTCATAACCCAAAAGTGGTTTAAATAACAAAACAAATAACAACTAGTAGCTAAGTTTAAGGAAACCAATCAACTAGGAATTTGACTAGGGAATTCTAAAAATAAGAAAAAGTAGGAGCAATTGAAAACATGCAAATTGACTTGTTCTCCTGCAGACTTGTATCCCACATTCCCACGTAATGGAGTGCATGGTTGGCATGTCTTGGTACAAGGGAGAGGATCGTATCAATATAAATTTTATACAAGCAAAAGAACCGTTCAACCTCAAAAAGCCAACGAACCGGATTCAAACCGTTGAAGCGAGATAGAGTAGTGGAGTCATTGAGTTCTTCCAAAGCCATGGAGGCTAAGGCTCAATGAAAACACCAATTGATGCAACCTAAATAACAAAACAAATAGAATTGATTGAATTGCTAATATACGAATAGAATTGATTGAACTTGATAAACTTTTTCATGCTTTATTCATAACCCAAAAGTGGTTTAAATAACAAAACAAATAACAACTAGTAGCTAAGTTTAAGGAAACCAATCAACTAGGAATTTGACTAGGGAATTCTGGTAACAAAAATAAGAAAAAAGTAGGAGCAATTGAAAACCTGCAAATTGACTTGTTCTCCTGCAGACTTGTATCCCACATTCCCACGTAATGGAGTGCATGGTTGGCATGTCTTGGTACAAGGGAGAGGATCGTATCAATATAAATTTTATACAAGCAAAAGAACCATTCAACCTCAAAAAGCCAACGAACCGGATTCAAACCGTTGAAGCGAGATAGAGTAGTGGAGTCATTGAGTTCTTCCAAAGCCATGGAGACTAAGGCTCAATGAAAGCACCAATTGATGCAACCTAAATAACAAAACAAATAGAATTGATTGAACTGCTAATATACGAATAGAATTGATTGAACTTGATAAACTTTTTCATGCTTTATTCATAACCCAAAAGTGGTTTAAATAACAAAACAAATAACAACTAGTAGCTAAGTTTAAGGAAACCAATCAACTAGGAATTTGACTAGGGAATTCTGGTAACAAAAATAAGAAAAAGTAGGAGCAATTGAAAACATGCAAATTGACTTGTTCTCCTGCAGACTTGTATCCCACATTCCCACGTAATGGAGTGCATGGTTGGCATGTCTTGGTACAAGGGAGAGGATCGTATCAGCTCATCTTTGTAAAAGCAACTTTTATGGATCTAAAACATGGAAGGATGTAACATACAGTTTATGATAAGAAAGTTAACATTAGGCTATGTGTAATGGGGCGTGAATGCCCCAAATTTTGCCCATTTAGCGCCCAATTCGCGCCCAGAACCACTACACAGGGGCGCCAATTTGCAAAAAAACCGAATAGGCGTGAATTAAATGGCGCCTTGCCCCTTTGTGATTTTCAAAAAAATTCGACCGTTTGCTTTGTTTGTTTTTTGTTTAGCGCCCCTCCAAGTGCCCCTCATCACTACACACTATTTTTTTTTTTTTTTTTTTTTTTTTTTTTGTTTTGTTTAGCGCCCCTCCAAGAGCCCAAATTTGCCCCAACCACTACACATAGCCTTATGTGAGTGGTTGGGGAGTATGATCTTCATGTTTGAATCATGTTATGTGACTAAACCACAATGACTTTGTGACACTGATTTACATTTTCTCATGTTCAAATTCAAAAACAATATCATGTTACTTGATGAGTGTGTAAATACTCATCATTTTTGTCGTATCTGAACTGCGAAAACATCCAAAAACACTCAGAAATGCATCAAAATACTGAAAATATCCCAGGAGTGTGTTTTATAAGTTTCAAATACAAAATGTTTGAAAACAATTGAAAAACAAACAAAGTTTGCAAAATTGGCAGTTTCAGTCCCTCAACTTTCAAAACATGTCAAAACTAGTCCCTGGTTATTCAAAACATGTAAAATATCATTAAAGGTCCTTGGGAATTCACAAGTTGTCAAAAGAAATCCTTTAAAGTTAAAAATTGCAAATTGACAACTTTAGTCCCTCAAGTTTGAAAAATGTCATATTTGGTCCCCGGGTGTTCTAAATTGGAGAAAATGCATTTATGGCCCTTGGGTTATTATAATATGGCAAGATTGGTTCCTTGTGATACTTTGGGAAAGTTACAACTTCAGCCCCTCAAAATCCAAAAGTTACAAGAATGGTCCTTGTTATTTCATAAACCAAACGGATCCCTTTATATATATATAACCCTTAAATAAAAACACCCCAACCCAATATTATCTAATCCTAAACCCAGTAACCACCCAAGCCCACTACACAACCACCCAAGCCCAACTTCCTTTTATTTAACCAACCCGACCCAACCCTGGTATTTAAAACCAGAGTTTGACTCTGGTCAAACTCTTCTTCCTCACACACCCCGCCAAAACCAAACCACCTTCACTGCTTCAAACCACCATCCACCTATCACCTTCCAACTCACCCCCCAACTGTCTAACCTCTCCCCTCCACCTCCACATATCACCAAAATTCTTTAATTGAAAAAAACCTGCTTGTGTACGTTTTGGCGCCAAAAGTCCAAATGGACGATTATGATGATTTTGGCTAAATCAAGGGTCAAGATGTGGTGGGAATTACTCAGAGATGTCGACAAAGGGATTAAAGTCTATAAAGAAAGGATGGGAGGCATTGTAAAAATATATCTAGTTTATTTTTAGTTCATGTATGTCGTTTAGTTAAATTTTCAAATTCTAGTGTATTGTTTAGCTTTTAAGCATTGTATCAAGCTCTTTCAGTGTAATCTTAACCTTTTCTAATAATTAAATTCAAGTTTTAGTATCTGTCTCAGTTTATGCAATTTCATTTTTATTTCAAAAAATTCTCATTAGCTTAATTGATGTTTCTGTTTAATGATTTGGACTCCTAGGCTCACATAAGCTCCTATATAGCTTATAAAAGCTATTAGTAATCCTTAAAATCAGTTTAGTAATAAAAAATCAAAAATACAAAAAAAGGTCAACAAAAGTCAAAATTCAGAAATCCATTGAAGATGATGAAGATGGCTGGAGCAGGGTAAATCTTGGATGGCCTTGGGGTTCAGAAGTTGAATTGAGGGGTATTTGAGTTGGTCCTTGGTCCTTGTTCTTGGTTTCAAACTGGATCACAGTTGTAAGCCTTTTTAATCAAATTTTGCATTTCACTGTATTAGTAGCTTAAACCTTAAATCTCTGTGTTTTTATATTCTTGTGTTGTAGTTAAGTAGATTCATTCACTAAAACAAGTTGCTTGTTCATTAGATATCATAGTTGCTTAAAATTCCATTTTACACAGTCAAAATAGCATTTTAGTGAATCCTGAGTATTATGCTTGCATTGTTGTTGGTTTATGCTTATTTAGTCCTACTTAATGATAAAATGAAGCTTTGAATCAGTGTTGGGGTCTAAATCCTTGAAATCCTTTGAAAATCACAAAAACTGAGATTTTAAGGGCTGTTTGGTTTTGCTGTGTGAAATCTGTGTTAGAGGTTGAATGTGGTGTTGTTCTTGTTTGATATATGTCACATTAGGTCCTAATAGCTCAGAGAAACCATAAAAACCTATCCTCATTTGATCAAAAGTCAAAATTGCCTTTGAACCCTCTTGATTTGTTGACTGTCATGATTTTAGAATCCATGATCATGATTTTGGCTACATAAGTTGTTAAACTTGCTCAATCTAGGTTCATTACACCTTAATACATCATAATCAGTCATTAGGATTGATCCAAAGTTCATATAAGTCAACCTAGTTCATAATCAAAAAGTCAAAAACATCAAGTTCAAGCCCAGTTCTGAGTTGCTGATCTAGGGCAAAATTGGACTTCAATTGGTGTGTTTCTGATAGGGCTTTTTAGTTTTTAAGATAGCTCATAGTTCAGGCTAGCTTTTGCCCCCATCAGGTTGCTTTTCTATAGCTTATTTAACTGCTTATTCTGCTCTGCAAATTGTCCCATTTCCTGAGTTTCTGTGCAATTTTTGCTACTGCTCAATTGTTGAATTAGCTTAATTTGTGGGATTATCTGTGTGCTTTAAGTTGTTTTAAGCTTATTTAAGTTTGTTAAACCTTTCCTGAGCATTTGGTTAAGTTTTGTGCTCATTAGCTTATTTTTAGCTTATTTGCTTATTGCTTATCTGCCCAAATCAGCTCTCCAGGCTTATTAAACTTGTGATTTTAATTTTCCTAGCCTTTTAATATTAATTTAGACTTAACTTAAATTTTTCATAATTTTCCTAAGTCATTTAATATTTTTAATCTTTTTTATTAGTTTAAAATAGTAATTAAATCATAATAAATAGAAAAATAATCAGAAAAATATAAATCTAATTTTCATAATTTTCTTTTGTCATTTTTAATCTAGGAAAAATATAATCTTATTTTTAGACCTTAAGAAAATCAAAAATAGAAATATAGTGATAGCTTCTATTTAATAGAATTTATCTTTTTAAATTTTAATTAAGCATTTTTCATTTTTATAATTTTCTTATCTTCTTGTCACTTTAAAGTATTTATATAAAAATTTTCAGATTTTTCTTTGATCTTTTAGCATTTATTAGAATTTTAATTAGTTTAAATAATTATTAAATAGTTTTTAATTAATAATAATTAATTAATAAGTCAAATAAATAATTTTCTTTTTCCAATAATTTTCTTTTATTATTAGGATTGTAAAAATATAATTTTCATATTCGTAGGCCTTTTATTTATTAAATCTCACTTTTTATTTTGTACGTTTACTTTTATTTAAAGTTAAACGTACGTTTTTAGATTTTAGACGTTTTAAGTAATTTGGTTCCCTTTATTTATTTCCATAGCTTGTTTTAAGCTATTCTTTTTATTTCCTTAGTTTGATAATTCCAAAACCCTTTCCCATTCAATTACACTTGATCACAAGCCGTTTTTAAAGCACAATTTCACATCTCGCTGGGACTTAAACGACCCGGGGATAAAACTATACTCCTTGGTTAATTGTCCTCAATTGGTTTGACTTTGTTTGACCACATCCGTGGTTGATTTAAGTTGACTGTTTTAGGAGCAATCATTACTAATAAACAAAAAAAAAGGGAAAATTACAAATTTCGTCCACGTGGTTTCCAGTTTCGCACTCGATGTCACTCCCAAAAATTAATTACGTTGGATGTCATTGTAGCTCACACTTTGTAACACCCTATGTCATTTTCGCTAACGACCGTCAAATATTGTCATTAGCGCCCCTCACGTGCGTTTCACGTGAGGGTATTTTCGTCTTTTCCGTTTTCCCTCCAATATCACTCACCCAGTCTCTTAACAATCCCAAAAAACCCTCTTTAACCTTATTCCTATACCAGATCTTTTTGCCTTCCTAATCCTTACATTTCGAAAATCTCAAACTAAAATAATACTTGATCTTCAGTGGTTAGAGGCACATTTTGGCAGATTCGTGCCAAGAGTCCCCGAATTCATGATCTTGGTCTCGTTTATGGTAAGCTTCATTTCTCCTTTCTTTGAAAGATTATTTTATCAAATATGCAGTTAAGAACATGCATACCATGTGTGAAAACGACCTTAGGTATACTTAGATTTGTATTCCATTTTTTTGTGTGTTTTTAAGATTTATTTTGCTTTGGGTTGTTATAACATTTTGATTTTTTCCCCGATTCGTATGGTAACTTGTTTAATATGAAAATCCACCACAAAGGTGTGTTTAGCTACCCACCAGAAAGACGTTATGGTTATGCCACTATTGATTATGCTGACTTGGTTGACTGTGACCAATTTTCAATCTATGAGTTGGATAGGATGGTAGAGGAACTTGGTTATAATCAAGGTAGGATATTGTTCTACCACTTTAAGAAACGTGGGTACTCATTGGATGATGGTTTAGTTCTTTTAATGTCTGATGAAGATGTAGTTAGATTTAGGGAAATTGAAGTCTACATTGAATCAAGGGTGTCATTAGTTGAAAAACACTTGAGGGAAGTTAGGAACCAACCAAAAGGTGTTGTCATTGAAGAAATTGAGTAAGAAAATGTAGTTAAAAACACATCACAGTAGCAGACACACATTGTGTTGTTGTTAAAGTGAGATGATTCAAATGTAGTTGAAAAGGAGCCAGTAGTTAACAACACATCACAACAGAACACAAGAAATGTGTTGTTGTTAAAGTGTCCTGGTTCAAATGAAGTTGAAAGGGAGCCAACTCTTGTTGAATCTTTTCAAGGGTCAACAAGAAAGGTGTGTAAATTCCTTGAATGGACTGATGATCCTAAGTTCCTTGGTACTACTGATAACAATGTTGGTCTCCTAGATCCTGACAATGAGATACCCCCATGCTCTTTTGAAACCATCAAAGAAAAAAAAGGCAAGGAGAACTTCTAATGCATTCAGTTTCAAAAATCTTTTTGGAAGAAATTGATTTTGCACTTGAGTATGGCAGTGAGATTTTAAAAGAAAAACTAAGTCAAAGTAAAGTTAATCAAGATGAGGTAATCGAAGATGTCCATGTCACATTTGGTAACATACTTGAAAAACTTAGTCAAGAGGATCAGAGAGATAATGAAGTAGCTGAAGAGGGGATTAATGAAGTAGTTGAAGAGGAGATGAATGTTGTTAGGAATGACGTAGATGATGATGCAACTATTAATGGGAATGAAGCATATTTGGAGACCTTTATGGAAGAGGAAGATAATTTGTTTCAGCAAGATAATGTTTTGGATTGCCAAAAGGATCCGTATCATCAAATGGATGAACATCAAGAAATTGATGACTTGTTTATCGAGCTAAACCAAGCAACTGAGAAAGTTGTTTTTCAAGATATAGCCGAAGAAGAAGTTATTGTTCAAGATACGGATGTAGCTAAAAGTTGTTAGGTTATGTTTATGGGGTTGATTGATGTATGATATTTTGGCTTATCAGATTTTGTGTTATGCTGCTAGTGTATTTATGATTTGTGTTTTTGTTTGTTTAAATGTTGACATGTAATCTGCTTATTTTGTCAACATATGTTAATACAAATATCGTTATAAAAACGTTATTTATATTTTACGATCTTTGCTTAATTTTGTTAATGACAATTACAAAGTTTATCTTTAAGCAAAGCATAAATATAAGATTAAGTCTTTTATATTTATAGTGATAAGTCTTTTAAAACACATTTACACATTACAAGATTACTAGGAATAACATTATATACATTTACATTTTTATTTCTTAAATTAGAAATATTTAGGATGACATCATGGCATGCATCATGAACATAATCTTAGAAAGATTTGTGAGATATCTTGTATAGATCTTCAAGCTAAAGAGTTGACATTTGAATATATGGAAAGATTGTGCAAGATATGGAAAGATTTGAGAATCTCTTAGCTGTCCTGCACTGGCGGATCCAAACCAGTACAAGGGCGGATCCAATTTAAGGGATCTGCCAAATCCGCCAACTGTTTTATCAGTTTGCCTATAAATAGCAAGCTGATCATTCAGACACATTTATCACTCATATAGCCTAAATTAGATATTCATTCATCTGTACATTACTAACCCATATCATTCTTTCATCTCATTGATCTCACTTTTGTAGCAAAGAAGATCGAGCATACAAGCTTCAACATACATACTGTTGCAAGTTTTACTAGTTAGATACTGTGTGATTAGTTAGTGTTCACACATCATTGTTTATACATTTCATTCAGTAGTGTTTGGTTAGTGTTTTAGTCCTTAAAACACAAAGAGTGTCGGGAGTGGTTGTGCCCTTGTGAAAGAACCAACGGGAGTGGTTGTACCCTTGTTAAAGAACCAACGGGAGTGGTTGTACCCTTGTAAAGAACCCGGTGTTTAGCTTAGTACCGGATAAAGTGTAAGCGACGTGTATAAAGGTTTTCTCCGCCGAGAAGGGAGTTTGTTTCTTAGTGAAGAAAAACTTTCGAGTTAGAGGCTCGGGGAGTGGAGTAGGGCAAGGAAGAGAGTCCTTGTAGCCGAACCACTATAAATCTCCGTGTTGTGGTTTGATTGTTCCTATCCTTACTTACTTTACTTATATTGCTTGTTTGTGAGTATTTACTTTGAAATCACGTTATTTCACAAAGCGAATTAATTTGAAAACGGTAAAAACTATTCAACCCCCCTTCTAGTTTTCCACAATTGGCATCAGAGCTACGTTACTCAAGATTTTCAAATATATTGTATTTTAAAACTTGAAACGATCAATGGATTTTGAAAACTTTAAAGAAGGGCAATCTATGCAAAGACCACCACTATTTGAACCAAATTGTTTCATATACTGAAGAAACCACTTTGAGACATATGTGAAGTCAAAGGACATAGATCTATGGTATATAATTGTAGAGGGTGATAACAAGCCCATAAGTAATAATATTTCAGGTGGTCGGGATGAAGGTGCTTCTCTTACTCGTCACAGTGATGAGCAAAAGAAGTTGATTGCCAAAAATAATGAAGCCAAAATGATGCTTTACAATGCTTTACCTAAGAAAGAATATAAAAGAGTTTTTATGTGTAAAACGGCTAAGGATATTTGGCAATCATTGATTATCACTCATCAAGGGAACTCACAAGTCAAAGATAACAAAATTGATCTTCTTGTTCAACAATATGAACAATTTGTTATCTCTGAAGATGAGACCATTGATAGTGCGTTTGCTAGGTTTAATACTATTATTACATCTCTTAAAGCACTTGATGAATCTTTTTCTAGTAAGAATTTTGTCAGAAAATTTCTAAGAGCACTCCATCCGAAGTGGAGAGCAAAGGTGACGGCTATTGAAGAATCTAAGGATCTTTCAAGCATGACACTGGACGAGCTCATTGGAAATCTCAAAGTTCACGAGATGGTGATGGAAAAAGACTCAGAAATAGTTAAAGGCAAAAAGGCGAAGATGAAGTCCATTGCCTTGAAAGCTAGGGTAGAATCAAGTGATGATGAAGAGTCTTGTTCTAGTAGTGAAGACGAAGAATATGCCATGGCCGTAAGAGATTTCAAGAAATTCTTTAGGAGACAAGGAAAGTTCGTAAGACCACCTCGTGAAGAAAAGAAATCCTTCCGGAAAGACCATAATGATAGGAAAGGAAAGGTAGATAGGAAATGTTATAGGTGCGGGGATTCTAGTCACCTAATAGGAGAATGTCCAAAGCCTCCAAAGAACAAGTCTCAAAGAGCATTTGTTAGTGGAGCTTGGAGTGATAGTGAAGGTGATGACGACGAGCCTAAGAACAACGAAGTTGCTCTCATGGCTCATGACACAGAAGAGGTACATTCTGACTCGTCATATTCTTCTATAGATGATGAAACCTTAGAAGTAGAATATAACAAACTGTGTGATATCACTTTAAAAATCATAAACAAAAATAAGTTCTTAAAAACCAAAATAACACTCTTAGAAAATGAAGTCCATTGGTGACCGGATCTACACACACTCCTTGTGTTAGATTAATACTTTGAATGATGTCTAGTCTAGCACGCGGAATTTACTAGCTAGCACTTAGAAGATTTGTTTGTTTGTGTTTTGTATTAACGAATCAACAAAGAATGAACAATGAACAATATACTTCAACTTCAACGATTCAATATTATTAATAAATAATACGAGTGATCTCCTATCACTAGGGTTTACAACCTTGAATCTTAACTAAGCAATACTTAATCGTAAAACTTCTGTGTACCAAAACTTTAACCTAGGTAATCCTTTTATAGACTAAGGATTCCTTTACAAGATAACTATCAACCTAACATTATAAAATATACATTAAATCTTTTCCATAATTATCTTCACACGGTTTTATCATAAATAGTACATACTTCTTCATTCACCAGTACTAACTGCTTATGTCTTCAAAACTCTTCAGCAGTACTAACTTTCATCTTCAACAGTACTAACTGCTATAGCTTAATTTCCTAACAATCCTCCCCTAAACTTATGATTTCTATCCAAATCTCTAAGTTTCTTCAAATTAAGCTTCTTCTTCTTAATGTGGAAAATTCTTTCAAACATCTATCACATCAGTCACTTTAGCTTTTGACTTTTCTTTGCTCTACAAGATTGAAAATCTTTGTAACTAACAAGTCTGCCATCTCAGAGTCTTCTTCAACCTTGAGTCTTCCTTGTATCATAGCCACTAACACAAATGTTCTGAGTGGATAGTCTTTTTCCACCAACATATAGATTTCTATCCCATCTGGAGTAGAAACTCTATGTACTCCACACGATTCAAACAAATACCAATACACATCTTTAACTTGTGCTTCAAATATCCACATTGACTCTCCACTATCAGGTTCATAGATTCTCTTCAACTGAACCCATAATTCTTTGTCTTTGTCTTCAGTAGGATCTTTATCTCTGAATCTCTCTTTTACTAAGCTCCATAGTTGATTAAGATCTTCTCTGTCAAATCCTCTGAGTAAATCTTCAAACAACTTGTACCTTTCAGAAATATCACCAAGTCTGATTATCTTCCATCATTTCATTCTTCCATCAGTGAACACTTCCCAGTCAATGATTGGATGTTTTACTTGTAAAGGTTTAATATAAGAAGATTCTGGAACAATCATCATCGCTTTTGATCTTCTCATTGGTTAACCCTTCTTCTTCAGACTTTTGTTTCTTTGCAGCATCAGATTCAAGAACCTCTGGTTGTCTTTTCTTTTTCCTTGTCATGTCCTCTCTGATTGGAGTATTCAGCCTTGCATATACTTCAAAGAATTTCCTTTCAATTTCAGCATCTGTCCATCCAGTAAAGTCACTCAACTTGTAATCAGCTTGATTCTTCAAATAGTGCTTCATGAAATTGACTTTCTCCTTCCTGGTAGGTAACTTGGTCTTGTAACCAGACTTTTGCCTTTCTCTGATTCTGTGCATTAAGTTACTCCAAGTAGCTTCTTTATTTGTCTTCAAGATAAATTCCTTGAGCATCTCTGAATTTTCTTCTACATGTAACTCCTGATCATTAAGAACCATCACAGCATGAGCTTTTATAATACAATCAGAATCCAACAAATATTGAAGTTGCTCATTAAACTCTTCTTGATTAAAATCCCCAGTTCATGTTCTATCCATAAAACCAACTATGTTCTTTTCATCATCAGCAGCCATTTTCCTTGCTAATTCCTCATCTTGAGCAATCTGAGCTTTCTTAGCTTCTTCATCAGCCAATTCTTCTTCTAGCATTCTTCTTGCTACTTCTGCATCATGATCTATCTGAACTTGAGTTTTTGGTTTTAATGTCTTGAGCCTTTCAAGTTCTTGAGCTGCTTCCTCTTCTTCTTGTGTCATAGCTCTTTTACCTTTATCAGCTCTTCTTCTTTCATAAACTAGCTCGGCTGAAGTTTCACCAGTTGGAACTGCTTGATGCTCTGTCTCAGTTGGAACTGCTTGATGCTCTATCTCAGCAGTTGGAACTGCTTCAACAGTCTGAACTTTTTCTGCTTCATGGGTATCAGTCTGAACTGCTTCAAGTTCTTCTTCTTCCATATCTGCATTACCAGAACCTATATCAAATTGTTCTTCTTCCTCTTCATTATGCCTCCCCTGAGAACTTGATCCATCTTTGTCTTTACCAAATTTCCTCCCCTGTTTGGAAGAATTTCCACCATCAGCATTATCTGAATCATCTGAGTCATCACTAGAAGAATCATCATCCAATACCATTCTTGCCTTTTTCTGCTTGAGTTGATCTTTCAGCTTTTTCACCTTCAAAGATAACCTGTGAAAAACTTTATCCGAATTCTCCTTTTGGGCTTTGAGCTCATCCTTGGTGCTTGCAAGATCTGTCTCCAAACTTTCAACTTTGGCAACTAACTTGGTACATAATTTCGTCAATGCATTTTGGTTAGAACTACCCTCATCACTTCTAGCTGTGTGACCTGCTAGGAGAGGTGAATCATGGGGAAAGGATCTAGGAATCACTCTAGGTGTTTCCCTTCTCCTATAAGTGATGCGCAATTGAGATGGTTGGGTTCTTTCAAGTACTTGAGTGGATGTGTGATGGGGATCAGTTGGAACTGCTGAACCTTCACCCAACTCAGTTTGAAGCATTTGAGGAAACAATGGAACTGGTTCCCCTTGAAAAAGCCTACTAGCCATAGCCATATTTTGAAAAACTTTTGATTGAAGGCTAGGAGTAGCAAAAATTTCAGTTGGTTTTGTAAGCAGGTATGTCTTTTTATTCAAAAGTGTTTGAACAAACCTGGGATACATTAAAAACTTTGTTTTGCTTTTAACATTTGATTCCATACCCTCAAAAATAAATTTTGAAAAGTTAAAAACCTTGTTTGTAGACAAGCAAATGAGAGCAATAGCAATATTGCTACTGAACTGCTCCCAAGCAGTCTTTTTAGGACTTAAACAACTTAAAAGGGTATGTATAAAAAATATCCATTGAGGTGAGAAACATCCTTTTTGAAAAGTTAATTTATGTGCAGATGTATCATACCCCATTTTGGTAAGTTCTTCCCATATTTCAGTGTTGTGCATAGTGTTAATACCATCTGAGTCATTTAATTTAAGATGTCTCCTAATTATAGACTCGGTAACAACAAAAGATACACCATCCACTTCAGAATGAATTTCTGAGTCTCCATCTTCACTAGTCAAGACAGTAGCATTCTGCCAGAACTGTGTGATGTGCGAGACATAAAGAGTAGGAGAAACAGTTAGAGCATACCTTATGTGAGAGTGGTTGAGAAAGTCCACTATCTCATAAAACTTTGGTCCATCTCCCTCCTCTGTTTTCTCAAGAAATGCAACCTGATTATGACGCTTAACAAATTCCAATCCAGCCATTCTTAGTGATGAAAAATGAAAGATTATAGCAATACGATGATCGTTTAAATTGGAATTGAGGTTTTATGTAGTCGTTTGGGGTTTATAGGTACTGTTTAGGGTTTTGCGAAATATGCGTATGAGATAAATTATCTTTAGAAAGAGAATAAATGAATTTATGGTAAAAAGATAATTATCGTCTATAAAAATCCCTATAAGTACCTTAAGAATAACGGTTTTACCCCAACGGCTAGAAAATTAATTACTGACAGATTTTTACAACGGCTAGTTGAGCCGTACTAACTTTGTACTAACCGTACCAATTGTTGGAAAATTTTTGTTGAGCCGTATGAACTTATTGTAAAGGATTTTAAAATACCATGGCTCAAACATAGTTTTTAGCAAACTATCAGCTATCAACGGATTTGATACGTCTTTACCAATAGCCGTTTGCTTTGGACTAGCCAACTCTTCACACTTAGATATGGTGAGCTGATAACCATACAATTTTTGATAAATTTTCAACCATCAACGGATTTGATTAGTCTTTACCAGATACCGTTTGCTCTGGACTCGTTGGTTCTTATGTGGGTTAGACATGGTGAACCAATTACCATTTGTTGTGTGCAAAGATCACACACTCAGCTTCAAATCACCATAACAGTCCAAAACATATATCATTTAATTCCTTGGTGTTTATCATCCAAAACCTGCAAGTGTTAGTCCAAAAACAAAGAAACAAGCCACAAAGAACTTGTCTCACAATATAAAAGTATATGACTAACAATGCACATTACAAGGAAAATTAATTTCCTTGTGGTACCCAAGCCAAAACAGACTTAGGCTTTCCTCTTGCATCAACATAATTCATTCTTTTCAAAACAATTTTAGCACCATTAGGTTTGATGGGTCTCCAAACCCAACATGCTGATGCATTCACACCATTTCCCATATTTCCCATAGCAATGTTTTTATTAACACCAGTACCAATTACTCTGCTAGCAGTTGGAACTGCTGGCTTGGTAGTTGTTACCTTAGGTTTCCAAACTTGGTTTGTTACAACTGCTTTGTGATGAAATGGTCTTTTAACAGTTGTTGGTGCTGATTTGGAAAACATTTTTGCACCTTGAGCTGTTGGTCTTGGGTTAACAGGTCTAATAGGTCTGACAGTCTGAACTGCTGGTCTAGCAGTTTGAACTACTTTGGGTCCAGACCTTAAAAGAACTGATCTAGGTATCATTCTAGTGTTTGTTGGGTGAGTGGGAGGTCTAACAGTGTTCACCCTACGACTTGAATACCTATTTACCCATTTATCACAAAAGGCTGCAAGATGGTCAAAACTACCACACGAATAACAAGCTTTTCTATAGCAGACAAAATCATCCCCTAATTGGTGAGATTTTAGGTCATTCCAGTTCCTTTGGTTACCTCTTGGCTTGTTTGTGGTTCTATACATTTCTGCATACCTAACTGTTGGCCTAAAAGGTTTAGCATTTGATCTAAGCCTAACAGTCTCAGGTTTAACCATCTTTGGAACTTTTGGTTCCTCCACTTTAGCACTAACAGGCTTAACCACAGCCTGATCATCCTCATCATCAGAAGTCCATTCCTCAATGGTTGGAGCATCTGAGTCCTTAGCTGAGGACACCTTATCCTCAGAAGACACCTTGTCCTCTGATAGTGATTTATCACTAGCACTCTCATACACAGGTTTATCAACTACACTCTTTTTAGGTTGAGGACCATATTTAAGCTCAGGTAGTTGAAATTCAGGTAGTCCTGTGTGTTCTAAGTCTATGCCTGGGGGTGTTGGAATTCCTCTATAGGGAGGTGGAACTGACTTATAACCTAGGCCTGACTTAGCTTTATTAAGGATCTGACACTCAACAATCTTACTAACACCCTGAGTTGCAAATTCTAGTGTGTCAACAGTCATTTGAATGTTCTCCTTTGCTTTCTTAACCTGTTCTAGCTCATGTTTCAACACAGTAATTTCATTCTCTCTAAACATTAAGTCTCTCTTAACAATAATCATATCATCAGAAAACTTTGACTCGTTACTTTTATAATGCACAATTTGTTCTTCTAACACAGCTAAAGCCCTCTTATGATTTGCTAAGTTAAAAGCAGTTTCGACTAGCTCTTTTCTCTGATTCTCATATCTTTTCTTAAGTGTTTCTAGATCTTTTAAAGCTTCACAAGATTTAGAACATTTTGAAACTTGTACCTCAGAATCTGAAAATGCCATGAGAGCAACCTCTGTAGATGCTTCTGCTTCCTCCTCTGCAATGTAGCTCCAGTCAAACCCTAAGCCATTAATGGCAACCATGGCTTTCGAGCTTGAATCAGTAACCTCCACAACCCTTGACTTGTTTACATATCCTCTACTCTTTCCATCTTGTTGGCTTGGCAATCTGCACTCCCTTGAATAATGACCTTTCTTGTGGCAATTGAAACACTCAATCTTGAACTTGTCATACCCTGCAACATCATTGCTGTTTATGACAATCTTCTTGCCAGTCTTCTTCAAGAATCTCCTAGCTCTCAAGCTGAGAAGAGAGAGCTGCCACTTGATATCCATCTCTTCAATATCATCTTCATCAATCTCTTGAAGATCTGAATGAGTCAACATACTTCCATTGTGCTGAGTAGTCAAGAAAGCACAATAAGTATCTTCATTCAAAAGTCCACTAGT
Organism: Artemisia tridentata subsp. tridentata; assembly: GCA_021014915.2. Taxonomy (NCBI): domain Eukaryota; kingdom Viridiplantae; phylum Streptophyta; class Magnoliopsida; order Asterales; family Asteraceae; genus Artemisia; species Artemisia tridentata. The sequence continues at coordinate 136,232,125 of CP139506.1, read as the reverse complement.
ACTACTTGAGGTGCTAGCAGTACCAAGGTTTGCACTAGCAGTACCAACTGCTCCAGCAACTTGTACTTCTTCATCTGGACTTGAGGTACTGGGAGTTGATACAAAGGCCAAATTCCCTGAGCTTGAGCTTGAGCTTGATCCAGCAGACTTCTTAATATCATGTTCAACTATCTTGAAGTTGCTATAGAGATCCATTAAGCTCATGGAATCTATATCAGGCTTGTTTTTCCATACAACCACATGCATAGCCCATTCAGCTGGTAGACTCCTCAGAAATTTGGAGTTGAGATCTTCCTGAGGCATCTCAATTCCTAGAACAGCCAATTGACTCACTAGTTTTTGAAGTCTATTAAACATATGATCTAGTGACTCGTTGCTTGTTGCTGAAAAATTCTCAAACTGTTGCTTGAGAAGAGTCTTCTGAGATTTCTTGGTGGCTTCGTTCCCACCATATCTTGCAACAATAGCTTCAAAAAGGGTTTTAGCACACTTAAACTTGCTAAAATTCAACAACTGGTCATTGGGAATAGTCATCAGAAGCAAACTTCTAGCCTTAACATCATTCTTGTGCCTTGCCTTCTCTTCAGTAGTGGTTGGCTTTGTCTGCACTGTAGTCTCAGATTTACCTTCAACAACAGTTGTTGTTGATACGGGTGAAAAGGAGTTTCCTTCTTCAATGATCTCCCAAAGAGTATAATCTTGAACTTGGAAGAACTGCTCAATTCTTAATCGCCACATATCGAACTCATTGGGCTTAAGCATTGGAAGCTTAGCAGCAATATTAGTCTGACTTGTTGTTGTCTCCGTGTCCATCTTTTCTTTGAAAAAATTCGTCTGGATCTTCTAAACCAAAGTATCAGTAACCTGGCTCTGATACCACTTGACCGGATCTACACACACTCCTTGTGTTAGATTAATACTTTGAATGATGTCTAGTCTAGCACGCGGAATTTACTAGCTAGCACTTAGAAGATTTGTTTGTTTGTGTTTTGTATTAACGAATCAACAAAGAATGAACAATGAACAATATACTTCAGCTTCAACGATTCAATATTATTAATAAATAATACGAGTGATCTCCTATCACTAGGGTTTTCAACCTTGAATCTTAACTAAGCAATACTTAATCGTAAAACTTCTGTGTACCAAAACTTTAACCTAGGTAATCCTTTTATAGACTAAGGATTCCTTTACAAGATAACTATCAACCTAACATTATAAGATATACATTAAATCTTTTCCATAATTATCTTCACACGGTTTTATCATAAATAGTACAAACTTCTTCATTCACCAGTACTAACTGCTTATGTCTTCAAAACTCTTCAGCAGTACTAACTTTCATCTTCAACAGTACTAACTGCTATAGCTTAATTTCCTAACAATTGGTTAAAAGAAAAAGAAATACGATCAGGAAAGGGTAAAAGTGTGAAAGAAACATGTATCTCATGTCAGGAACTTAAACTAGAAATAGAAACACTTAAAACCACACAGGAAGATCTTATCAAACAAAACTCTAAGTTTAAGAGGTTTGATACAAACATTTGTTTAGCAGATGAGTTAATGCAAATTCAAAAGTTGCCTCATGATAAAACCGGACTAGGATTCATGAAATCAGGAAACTTAAATGACTTTACGAAACAAACAGTGAAAGTACAAGAATCTATTCCAACTGAGTCAGATGCCCACGGATCTGGTGGATCCAAAAATTTGGTTCCGCCAGTTGTACCAAAAGGATCCGCAGGTACAGTTGATGAACAGAAGGTTCGTAATTCGGATCGTACTGAATTCGTTAAGGTCACTAGAAAACCTAGCACTAGTATAACAGTTAACAAACAAAAACCAGTAGTTACTATAGGAAAAGGTCAAGTTAATAATGAGTTTAGGATTAAAACGGTTCAACAGAGACCTAAAACTAGTTTTCCCAAACACCCCTTTCCTAAGAGTAACTTTAACTCACAACATCATTATCAAAATAATTGGAACCAAAACATGTCTAGGAATTATAGAGGTCCCAATTACATGCCATGGAACACGTGTCCACCATTTCCATACATGAACCATGATAATGTTATATTTAACCCAAACGGACCCATGAGATATTGGGGACCAAACGCTTGAGTTTTTCTTGAACTTAGGTGTGCTTAAAAGTTGAGTTAGAACCAAATGAGTGGATTAAAGATAGTGGGTGTTCAAGACACATGACGGGGAACAAAAGCCTTTTCTCATCCTACCAAGTGTATGACAGAGGTAATGTCACATTCGGTAGCAAGCTTAAAAGTAAAATCATCGGAAAATGTACAATCTCTTATGACTCTCTCACTATTGATGATGTTGCTCATGTAGATAATTTAGGATTTAACTTGCTTAGTATTAGTCAATTATGACGCAAAAAGTATAACGTCCTTTTCAGTGAAAATGGAAGTAAAATACTAAAAGATGGCATAACCGTAGGAAAAGGTGTTTTGAAGAATAACGTTTACATTATGAAATTAGACAAAACACCTAAAGACAAACTTTGTCTCACTTCTTTGGATGAAAACTCAACTCTGTGGCATCGACGCGTAGGTCATGCCAATATGAGGTTAATTCAATCCTTATCATCTAAGGAACTCGTTAGGAACCTGCCCAAGTTGAAATATGACCAACACTTTTGTGATGCTTGCAAAATAGGAAAACAAGTTCATAATAGCCATAAGGCTAAAAACATGGTGTCTACATCTAGGTGTCTAGAATTGTTACATATGAATTTGTTTGGTCCATCCGCTATACAAAGTTACGGGGAAAACTTCTATACTTTGGTAATAGTAGATGATTACTCTAGGTATACATGGACTAAGTTTTTGAAAACTAAAAACGAAGCGTTTGATAAATTTGAAATCTTAAGTAAGAAAATTCAAAATCAAATAGGAAGTAACATAGTGTCAATAAGAACTGACCATGGTCGTGAATTTGACAACGAAATCCAATTCGGAGCTTTTTGTGATGCTAATGGCATAACACATAATTTCTCAGCTCCTCGAACTCCTCAATCTAACGGTGTAGTAGAACGCAAAAATAAGACAATTCAAGAAATGAGTAGAACTATGTTAAATGAACAAAACATACCTCAAAAGTTTTGGTGTCACGCTGTAGATACATCCACATATATCCTAAATCGAGTTCTAATTAGACCATTCCTGAAAAAGACTCCATATGAGTTATATAGAGGCAAAAAGCCTACTTTAGGATACTTTAGAGTTTTTGGAAGCAAGTGCTTCATTTTAAACACTAAGGACTATCTTACCAAATTCGACCCAAAGTCGTATGAAGGTATATTTCTTGGGTATTCGCAAAATAGTAAAGCCTACATAGTTCTAAACAAAGAAACCTCAAGAGTCGAGGAATCGTTGAACGTAACATTCGACGAAAGTCCACCTCCCTCTAAGACATCACCTTTGGTAGATGATGACTTAGTTGAAAGTCAAATAGTTGAAAACCTAGAAAACATAGAGAATGACAAAGAAGACAAACTGGTAAAAAGAGAAATTGTCAACATCAAAGAATCCAAAAGTCATCCATTAGACAACGTCATAGGAAAAATTAACGAAAGAACCTTAAGGTCAAAAGCCCAAAACAAAAGTAATTTCTTTTGTTTTGTTTCAACCATTGAACCTAAAAATGTTAATGAAGCCATAAAAGATGAATCTTGGGTCATTGCGATGCAAGAAGAATTAAATCAGTTTGTTAGGAATGACGTTTGGACATTAGTACCTCAACCTCAAAATCAAACCATAATTGGAACTAAATGGGTTTTTAGGAACAAAATGGATGAAAATGGAGTAGTGTCTAGAAACAAAGCTAGGCTAGTAGCTCAAGGATACAATCAACAAGAAGGTATAGATTACGATGAGACATTTGCACCCGTCGCTAGGCTTGAGTCAATTAAAATATTACTTGCATATGCATGCGCACACGACTTTAAACTATTCCAAATGGATGTTAAAAGTGTTTTTCTAAATGTTTTATTAATGAGGAAGTGTACGTTGCACAACCTCCCGGCTTTGCCCATTTTGAAAAACCAAATCATGTCTACAAACTTAAGAAAGCATTATACGGACTTAAGCAAGCACCAAAGGCTTGGTATGATCGACTTAAAACTTTCCTAGTTGACCATAAGTATACCATGGGCCTAGTAGACAACACTCTTTTCACCAAGAAAAAGGGATCACATATTATCATAGTCCAGATATATGTGGATGACATTATATTCGGTTCAACTTGTCAAGAGTTATGCGATGAATTCTCAAAAATCATGCATGATGAGTTTGAAATGAGTATGATGGGGGAACTAAACTTTTTCTTAGGTCTCCAAATAAAACAATTAGAAGATGGGATATTCTTCAACCAATCTAAGTATATCAAGGATATGCTTAAGAAATTTTGTCTTGAAGATTCCAAACCCATGAAAACACCAATGTCTTCCGAAACCACTAAATATAGGGGAATGATTGGTAGTTTACTTTACCTAACGGCTAGTAGACCGGACATTATGTTTAGTGTTTGTCTATGTGCACGCTTTCAAGAAGATCCCAAAATATCCCATCTTGAAGCCGTTAAACGGATATTTAGGTACATAAAAGGCACTACACATTTAGGATTATGGTATCCCAAAGGAACGGGAATAGAAACCATAGTGTATGCCGACTCAGACCATGCCGGTGATTATGTTGATAGGAAAAGTACAAGCGGTATTTGTACTTTTGTAGGACATTGTCTCACCTCATGGTTTGCTAAGAAACAAACAGCCCTCGCAATATCAACAACTAAAGCAGAGTACGTGTCAGCAGGAAAAGCTTGTCAACAAGCACTGTGGATGAAACAAGCTCTCGTCGACTATGGAATTGAACTCAACGACATTCCCATTCTTTGCGACAACAAAGGAGCTATCGACCTCAGCAAAAATCCAGTTCAACACGCTAGAACCAAACACATAGAAATACGACACCATTTCCTACGCGACAATGTTCAGAAGGGAAACATCTCAATCGAGAAAGTATCCTCAGAGGACAACATTGCCGACATCCTCACAAAACCCCTTAAGAGAGAACCTTTCAACTATCTTAGACTAGGTTTAGGATTAATGGAACCTAGTGAGTAGAAGAAACCGTAGCTTGAACCTTAGATTAGCCAAACACGGCAATAACCAAAACCTGAGTTTGGTCCTGCGGATCCAAACGACAACAAGGGCGGATCCCTTGTTTTGGATCCGCCGGATCCGTGGCCTGCTGAGCAAATTTTCTATATTAAATAAACTCCATGTACTATTCATCACACTTCCCAAAAACATATTAGCTACTGGAACTCGACCATTATCACACCAAATTCACAATTTAGGCCATCTTTCACAACCAATTTGTGCTCTAATCATCACTGTAAGTATCCTTATCATGTCTACATTCCTGATCTGCGTTTAGGATTTCTATTTCATGCACAAAATCAAAACTTGGGGTTTATGCATATTTCTAGCTAAATCATGAAACATATTTACTGAATTGCATCACAAATCATGTTTTTCTTAGTTAGGAATTGCATCTTGTAGTACATTATCATAATTCATCAAAAACCCCATGAGAAATTTTTGCAAAAATCTTCTCACGACTAGGAAAAATGATTTTTAGCACATTGTTTATACAAATACAAAAACATTATATTTTAAATATCATTGCATAATGTCTCTTGAATGCTAAAGGGAATACATAACTAATATGTATTTTTGGGTACATTCAAATGAAGCTACATTGAAGTAGGAGCATTTGGGTTATCTCTCGTTTTATCATAAAACTTGCATAAACAAAATTTTCGTGCATAAAAAAGAGTCGAGATAACCGTACCTCCACATTGTCCCCATGTAGGCACACACTAGACATATATACGTATTTTCGATAATTTCAACTAAACTATATATCTTTCGTGTCTAGGATAATCATGCCTCCCGCGACTAATTATGATCACAAAGAAACCATCAAATACCTACCTAAACATCACAAAACCAAAGGACTTAGTGAGGAACAAGTTGAAATATTCAAAGCCTTAGAAAAATGATACGTACACGAGGGTAGAACCGTAGAACCCTCATTCTATGAAGGTACCATTCTCCGCGAACAATTAGACGCGATTCATTTCGATAGCCTTCTAGACATCGATGAGCCCATCATCCCTAGGTTCATTCTCGAGTTTTATGCTAGTGTAGGACTTAGTTCAAATGATTATGGATACATGAATATCCATTTCAAAGTCAACGGGTTTCAATTCAATATTCCTTTAGATCAATTTGGAGATGTCTTAGGAGTTCCAAATCAAGGAACTTGTTTCTATTTTGACAAGTGGTCGTTAACCATTCTAGAGTCTAACCTTGATCGTTCGGCACCATATGCCACACCATTAATCGCAAAAGAAACCATTCGTGAGCATCTCTTTTTGCCTAGGAACAACCAAACTAGGTTACACCGAGGTCGTCAAGTTGATAGAGATCCATTTGCCATGGAACTTAATGAACTTAAGCCTCAGTTTAAGAAGCTTGAAGAAGTTTTGAGGGAAAATGTCATAAGCACAATAGGAAATAGAGACCATATCAATGCAAGTCTTTGCTACATGATGTATTGTGTGTCAAACCACCAACCATTCAATCTTGCTTATTATATCGCCAAAAGAATGGCCGATATTCCGGTTCAAGGTACCACCGCAATGCCCTACGGGATGCTTTTGACCCGTCTCTACAAAGCTTTTGCACCCATTCCTTGAAATGCTTTAGGATTTGTTCCCGACTACACCGAGATTCCACATACCTTTGTTCCTTTAAGTGATTATAGGGTAGCAGTGGCAAAAGGAAAACGTCCTCATCCTCCTACATCATCATCATCATCATCATCATCATTATCATCATCCATGAGTGAAGAGGATGGTTTGCCAAACTCGAGGATCTCTACGCCCGAGTACTTGAGTCAACTTCCTCCAATCCCGAACGAATCAGCGGAATTTAATCAAACCAAAGGAATGGTGAAGAATTTGGGCCGTTGGATCATGAAGCTTCACAAGAAAATGAGCAAGAAGTGAAGTATTGGGAGTGTTTGGTATTAGATATTTTCAAACAATGATGTGTTGAACTTGTGTGTTTCTTAAGATATTATGTTAGTACTTAACTTGTACGTGAACTAACTCAACATTGCAGGTCGATAACACTTGTTGTTATTAATTTTCTGAGATTAAGCCACTGTTTGGCTTAACCACTTTTATGGTAAGATATTATGATCGGATTAATCTATGTGTAAACGTGTGTTAGAACCTATGTATTTAGTATTTTTCTATCACATATTAGTAGTTACATATGATTAAGAACAATTATCAGGATTTGAACGAGTAACAAAAATTTCTACATATGTTCTATTAAGAAACTGAATCTCCATATGGCGGATATGGCGGATCCCATATTTTGGATCCGCCTGTTGTATCCTTTGGCTCCACCAGTCATGAACCTGCGGATTCCGCGGGACCAAAAATTTGGTTCCGCCTTTGTTGTCGATTGGATCCGCAGGCTTCAACAGTAACTTTTTTAAAAATTCCCGATTAATCCCGATCCTTAGATTATTGATTCTAGTCTTTAGAATTCTTCTACTGATCATTAAACTCATTAGGATTATTTAGGAACACTTAGAATCATAAGAAATCCATTTCCCACCAAAATTTGAATATTCAAATTTTCCATGTGAGTTACCTTTCTGTAACAAGCAAGGAACCCTCAAATTGGTTCCTTGAAATCCGTGGGAACATCACATCAACAGAATTTCCACTCACTCCTTGCATTTACTGCAAATCTTCTAAAATTCACTCAACTTAAGCTCTATGGTTTGACTCAAATGATGTGACTAGCACAAATTTTTGTTCCAAATCATTAGGAACCAACATTCCTCATTGGATTCACATCAAATCCAAACACACAGATCAACAAACCTTCTATCTATAAATTAGAACCTCGGGATCATCACAAATCACACAACAACCATCACTACTAACTATCATTCTTGTACCTTAGAGCAACTATTCTCACATTTCAACAATGCCAAAATCAAATAACTCATCTACAAGCAGACCCGCACGAAGGACAGCTCGTATGAGTGTCCGTCCTTGTTGCTTCGTGAACTTAGCTAATTCATCATCTGAGGAGTCATCTCCACTTAACATATCCTCACCAATTGCCAATGAGAATTTTCTCAACATTGCTACTCCAACACCATCTAACACCATCATCAACACACCACCTCCAACAATCACTCCTGTAGCAACCACACCACCACCCGCTCCATCACAACCTAATAGATCACCTTCACCACAACATTCACCACAACTTCAGCCCCTAGAGTTGTTTAGAACTCCACCTTCATCACCTCATCCATACTTGGATGATTTGGAAGACCTTCCACCAAGGTCAACCAATCCTCCTCCTATGACCTTTGAAGGTCAAACACCTATGCTATTCCATCCCATTTATCGGGACATCCATGGTCCACTTTACCATAATGCACCACCACCACAACCACAAATTCAACAACTATCACCAAGATCCACCCTCCAAGCCATAGATGAGGAAATGTGGATAAATCAACCTCAATCCCAACAAGAGATCAATGAGGAGCTAGATCGTCTCTATGCTTTCTCAAATATGGTGGATTCCCACCTTAGTGAAGCCATGGATCTTCAATCCATTTTGCTTGCCTCCATCACAACTCCACAAACAACTACCACCCAACAACCAACCTACATTCCACCACAAGCCATTGAGCCCACCATTCCTCCCAACTTTCCAAGGCATGATTGTTCACAATGTGAGAGGACCGCTCACTTGGCCCAAAGGACTAACATCTTGGTCCATGAGCTTCAAAACGAGATGAGGTTCATTTTGAACCATATTCTCGAATGCCTAAATGCAATCTCTCATCCTCCGAAGTAGGCACTTTTTAGTTTCTTCCTAGTCTCATTTTATAGGATTTCGTAGGATTGTTTTAGGAATTTTCTATTTTTAGGAACTTTTTTATTTTATTTTTTATTGTAACATCATGTTTTGTGACTTATGTCACAAACAAATTTTCAAGTAATGGATGTTATATTTATGCTCATGGGTGATCACTATTTGGCATAATATCTTGGTTTGATTGCATTACTAACATTATTGTATGGTTGGTTTGAATTCTCATAATGATTTGACCACTTGTACTTAGGAGCATTTTTGATCAGACACTTATTTTGACTTTTTAAAGTCAAATGGGTTAAACTCTTATGTTTGTTTGACCTATACATATGCATTATGTTACTTGGTTGGATTGATTCACAACTAACCTTTGTTTTGTAGCTTTTCTCAACCTTGAATCATATACGTTGGTACCCTAGCAACGGGGAGTATAGATCAAGGGGGAGTATATTATATACTAACTCATTATTTTAGCATTTCTCATCCTTGAAACGTATACGTTGGTACCCTAGCAATGGGGAGTATACATCGAGGGGGAGCATATCATATTCTAACCATTTGTTTTGTAGGATTATGCATCTTAACCTTGGCACTCCAATTAGGGGGAGTATTATCCAAGGGGGAGCTTTTAAAGTTCTCAAAATCATTGAAACAATCTTGGTACTCCAATTTAGGGGAGTAATAACCAAGAATTGTTCACCACATTCCGCTACGCATATCTTCTTTTTGTTTCAACAAAAAGGGAGAGATAGGATTAAGTTTCATACATACTGTTAACATCACAGTACATGTTTTTATACTTAAAATTGTTTTCAAAACTTGCATAAAACCAACTTAATCTATATTTTTAAAAGATTCATACTTTATTTATTTCATTGCTTAAAAATACACTTTATGTTTTGTCATCAACAAAAATGGGGAGATTGTTAATACAAATATCGTCATAAAAACGTTATTTATATTTTACGATCTTTGCTTAATTTTGTTAATGACAATTACAAAGTTTATCTTTAAGCAAAGCATAAATATAAGATTAAGTCTTTTACATTTATAGTGATAAGTCTTTTAAAACACATTTACACATTACAAGATTACTAGGAATAACATTATATACATTTACATTTTTATTTCTTAAATTAGAAATATTTAGGATGACATCATGGCATGCATCATGAACATAATCTTAGAAAGATTTGTGAGATGTCTTGTATAGATCTTCAAGCTAAAGAGTTGACATTTGAAGATATGGAAAGATTTGAGAATCTCTTAGCTGTCCTGCACTGGCGGATCCAAACTAGTACAAGGGCGGATCTAATTTAAGGGATCCGCCAAATCCGCCAACTGTATTATCAGTTTGCCTATAAATAGCAAGCTGATCATTCAGGCACATTTATCACTCATATAGCCTAAATTAGATATTCATTCATTTGTACATTACTGATGAAGCGAAAAGTGTACCGCTTTTAGGGGGTCATTTAAGCCCTAAATCGTATTTATTTGATCAAATATTGCCCTAAATTGTTCCTTTTGTCATTTTAGGTACTTTGAAGAAGAAATCTGGAAAAGGAAGCATTTTGGACGTTTTTGGAGCATAAAAGTGAAGAAAACGACAAAGTCTCAAAATTATGCTGGAAAGTACCTTTGACGGCGTCAGGGATTGGTCCAGACGGCGTCATGGCTTGGAAAAAGTGGTGGATATGAAAATTACTCATGATAATCCAGAGAAATTTACACAGGAAAGTCTGACGGAGTCACCCTTTAAAGTGATCAAGGCCATCACGGCTTAACTTAAAGAGGGACGGCGTCAAGCCATATTCTGACGGCGTCAAGCTTTGATAAGCCAGAGCGGATTTTGGAGGTCTAAAGAGGGACGGCGTCAGGAAGGCCATCCGGGAACCCTAGACACGGTGAGGTGACGGCGTCAAGTCCTATAACGTGACGCCGTCAGCCCTTAAACTCTATATATAGTTTTACAATCTTTTGTCATTAGTGTGCAACTTTGTGAGGAGAAACCCTAAAGACGAATTTCTGCCATTTTTAAGGGTTTTCATACCCTTGGATCTCCCATGTTTAATTGAAGATAAGTAATCGTTTAATCATTCAATATGTCTATGTGTTGTTTGATTATGTCTTGTTCTTGTCTTTTGATTAACATGCTAGGCTAGATTTATCTTGTGTTTGCTTAGATCTAATGAAACCTAGCTATTGATTATTGGTTATTAGTGTGTTATTAGTTGTATTGGATGATTGTTTATCTATGTTAGGCTTAAGAAAACTGGCTAACCTCCTATTCGGTAACTTGCTTGAACGTCTTAAGAAACATGAACCAATGCGTACTAAGGTTTTTATGGTTGTATTTAATGCATGAGCGAATTCTAGTGATCCCATGTTAGGAGCTTCCTAGCCGGCTCGACATAGGAGTGAAGTAGGAGCTTGTAGAGTTGGGGAAGTACGTACGCCACCCCACGATTGGTATTAAGGAATACACCCGTCATCCACGCAATTAATACACACTAATCAACCGGTAAAAGATAGTTAGGGAGTAAGGAAATCTAAGTAAACACATTTCTCTCCACATAAGTTTCACGACTCTTTTCATTTTCAGTCATTTATTTTATTTGCATTCGTAGTAATTTGGGTTAGTTGACTAGCAACTAATTCCGCCCACTCCTCCAAACCCGAGATTTTACTTGCTTTCATAAAAAATTATAAAAATACAAAAAGAATCTTCCCTCACCCTTAGACCTACTAAAGTAGTTTTTCATACCTAACGAACACTATTCCCTGTGGAGAACGATCAATCCCCCGTACTTACCACTACACTATACTACATCGGTCAGGTACACTGCCTGGTGGGGTTGTAAGCCTCTTGAGATCCCTCGAGAGGTAAAACCTGTTGTAAGGTTGCAAAACCACGCATCAAGTTTTTGGCGCCGTTGCCGGGGAATAGTTATTGTTTAGGTTGAATTTTTATTTTATTAGGTCTACTCACTAGATTCCTTTCTAGTGAGATTTTTATTTTATTTTTCTAGGTTTTCTTTAGTCTATCTTTTTTCTTCGTTTCTTTGTTCGTAACCATTACCATCCGACATCATGGAAGGTGGTAATATCCTTGATCCCAACAACCCACCACAACCTCCTAGAGCCCGTACCTTAGGAGACTACTCCCGTCCTAGCCACCATGGCTATCGAAACACCATTGAGCTCACTCAAGGAGCCAATGTCACTCCCTTGCGATCCGACACCATCCGGTTGGTGCAAAGCGGATGCGCATTCCATGGACTTCGTTCTGAAGATCCTAACCAACATCTCAAGGACTTTCTCAAAATCGTTGATTCCATAGACCTTGATGTTGCCACTCGAGAGACGACCCGACTGCGTCTCTTTCAATTCTCTCTGCGGGACCAAGCTAGTCAATGGCTAGAACGTCTACCCGCAGGATCCATCACCTCTTGGGATGATCTCACCACTCGCTTCCTTGCTCAGTTTTTCCCACCGGGAAGAACTACCAAGCTAAGGAATGATATCTTGATGTTCCAACAACGTCAAGGCGAAACCCTCTACGAGGCATGGACTCGATTCAAGGACTTACTCCAAAAAGTCCCTCACCATGGCATAGAACTTTGGCTCCAAGTCCAAATCTTCTATGACCATATCAATCTTTCCACGAGGCAAACCATTGACCAATCGGCCGGTGGTAAGCTACGTGATCTAAGTGCGGAAGAATCATGGGCTCTCCTAGAAGATCTTGCTCTTTATGACAACGAAAGTTGGAGTGATCCCCGTGATTTGAATAAAACGGTCAAGGCAATATCTTTGCCTTCGAACAATTCAAGCACTTCCGACCGTAGGATCATAGAACTTGAAGACCAAGTCAAGTTTCTTATGAAATCCTACGAGGCTCCTAAACCTTCAAGCCAAGTGAACAAAATCACTTCTTCATGTGAATTATGTAGTTTTCCCCACGACACTAGTTAGATACTGTGTGATTAGTTAGTGTTCACACATCATTGTTTATACATTTTATTCAGTAGTGTTTGGTTAGTGTTTTAGTCCTTAAAACACAAAGAGTGTCGGGAGTGGTTGTGCCCTTGTGACAGAACCAACGGGAGTGGTTGTACCCTTATTAAAGAACCAACGGGAGTGGTTGTACCCTTGTAAAGAACCCGGTGTTTAGCTTAGTACCGGATAAAGTGTAAGCGACGTGTATAAAGGTTTTCTCCGCCGAGAAGGGAGTTTGTTTCTTAGTGAAGAAAAACTCTCGAGTTAGAGGCTCGAGGAGTGGAGTAGGGCAAGAAAGAGAGTCCTTGTAGCTGAACCACTATAAATCTCCGTGTTGTGGTTTGATTGTTCCTATCCTTACTTACTTTACTTATATTGCTTGTTTGTGAGTATTTACTTTGAAATCACGTTAAGTCACAAAGCGAATTAATTTGAAAACGGTAAAAACTATTCAACCCCCCTTCTAGTTTTCCACGACATAGATGTTTTGTGATATCCTGAAAAGTATTTTAAAGGCTGCTATAGTATGTGCTCATGGTTACTGATTCTATGTGCTCATGGTTACTGATTCTATACAGTTTATGTTCTTAGGGCATCTTTAGAGGTTGTTGTGATAGAGTTCAAATGTTATGGGGCAATGTAAGAGGTTGTGGTGATAGACCTTAATTGTTTTTTAGACTTTTGGCCAAATGGAGATAATTTGTATTTATGCGAAGTAACTTATTAATTTTGCGGACTCATCCGTGCTTTATGAAATGATTTGCATGTGCAACGTATTGCCGCTTTTTACTGTGAATGCCTTTGTGAAGGCGCCATTATCATTAACATTTACCATCAGTTTGATTGGCGTTTTTCAATGTAGGTTGTTTTTACAGGGCAGTGTAATAGGCTGTGATGATAGACTTTGATGATTGTTAGAATTTTGACTACAGATAGATGATTTTCATATACACTAGGAAGCTTATTAATTTTGGCATCATGTCTAACTAATCTGAACATTATCAAGTGATTTTTGAGTGCGGTAGATTGATGTTTTCTTTATGTTTCATCAATACAGATAGATGATTTTCATATATACTAGGAAGCTTGTTAATTTTGGCGTCATGTCTAACTAATCTGAACCTTATCAAGTGACTTGCGTGTGCGGTAGATTGATGTTTTCTTTATGTTTCACCAATAAAGACGGCTAACTTTATTTTTTTGTTTAAACAGTTGTAGATGCCTTTAGATTACTGTGGTTTAACATGTGGCTGATAATTCTTTGAATGTAGTTTTGATAAATTATATGTAACACCCCCAACTCGGAATATGGCAGCGGAACATAGTTAAGGTTATTACTCGAGGGGTAGTGAGTCAAAATCATAGATAAACGATCTCATAACGAGACGTTTATAATAAAACACCACATTCAAATACAATGTTCAACCTTTAGAGTTCAAAAGACTCGTAACACATTTAGCAGTGGACAATGAAATAGTTTGCAGCGGAAAAATAAAGTAGTTTGCAGCGGAAATTAAGATAGAAATAACAAAACATAATCCTACAGATAGCCATCTCGAACCTCCAGCCCTTTCCTCGTGCACACTTCATAAATCAATTACCTGAGATAAACATGCTAAAAAGTCAACAAAAAGGTTGAGTGTAATCCATAGGTTTAGTAAAAATAGTTTGAGCACAAGAATTTTTTGTCTGGAAGCGTCACATATTTCTCTGGATTTTTGCTAAGCTCATGACACGCACTGTGTTCTCAAGTGTAGTAAAAAGGAGGAAAGTAAGTGAAAGTGATAGAGGTTGTGTTCTCAAATTTTTCCTTAGGAAGTAAAAGGAAAGAAAGTGAATGAAAGTAGTGTAATTTTGCTTTAAAAACTTTCATCCCACATGTGGGGTGAAAGTTTACTTTCCTTTCTCTCTCTTGGTTTGCTTTCACTTTTTTTACTTTGTTTTCACTTCCTTCTATTTTTTTTCTTAAGAACACAATGTAAGCTCATGACACGCAATGCGTTAACCGGCACCAGTAATTCTGGTGTAAGTCGACAGTAACCGCGGAATTTCATAATCATAACAATTGCCCCCAAGTAGGTATCTTGCCAAATACCTAGGTAACTCAATTATAGTACACCCTTGTTGCCTACCTGGTCAACAGGGATGGGATGGTCAATCCTATAGGCCTATAAACTACAATCGCGCTCACCCGCAGGTGATTAATGGTTCATGATCGAGGGACTTGCTTTTTGGCAAGGGAGGGACTTAGCATTTATAGCGTCAATCAGGAATAGCATACAATAAACAATTGTGCTCAGAAAAACAGTAAGTAGCATGTATCTCCCCCACGGGATTTATAAATATTTAATAGCGCGCAAGTGGGGCTATGAATCACACCTTAGTCACAGAGAATACGAGATAAACAATCCGATGGTACGGCACAGCAAATGAACCTCAGCACAACCTAATCAATTAAATGACATAACTCAGAAATAATACTCGAAATGATTTAATAAATAATACTCGTATAAAAGGTTTTAGTTTCAATGGCGTTTGAAAGAAAAGATACGTTTAAGTCTCGTGTGGAAGACAAGAAGGGTAAAGATAATAAGTCGGAGAATACGAATGAACACTCAAGAAAGACGAGAGGAGAAGAAGAAAAGAATATGAAAGAAAGAATAAAATCAGAAAAAGAATAAATAAACAAGTAAACAACATCGATAGATAGTTTCGGCTTTTCCCTGTTTTTCCCGAAATAGATGTTATCTTCGTTAAAACATGAGAGTTTTGAAAAGGTTTTGGAACATTTAATAAATCATAAATAGTTTAAGTTTATAAAATATTTTACGAAATTTCGGCATGAAGTGCCCGTTTATAAAACGTTCCCAAGTCATACGACTTATTTGAATAATTTAATTATCGACAAGTTTTACAAGTTTTAATATATAATTGGACATATTATTCGCGTAAATATTAGTTGTTTAGTTTTATCGACCTTTTTGTATAGTTCGGGTCCAGGTAGGTTAAGTTCTTATGAGTCTAACGTACCCTTCCGTCTCGTGTACCAAAGGGTCCATAATAGTCCAAATAACTAATACCGTAAATCCAATACGTCCAATCCTTTTCCACAATGTTACATCATTACAATATTATTCAAATCCATTAAATATCTCACATGTGTTGCAATATTATCCCACAACGCTTTTAAAAATCCGAAACTCTCATATCGATCACAAATGAATAATAATAACTAACGACTAACTTATATAACACGACTCAACAATATAAATAACAACCGACGATAACTAATACTATACGACTCGATATAATGAAATAATTAAACAACAAAACGACAAGTTATTAAACTTAGCAATGACTCGCCACGAGTCACGGCTCGACTCAATCCGAGTCGTTGAGACTCTCGGCTAACCAAATCCGAACACAAACACAACCATTTTTATCCCAACACAAACGCAAATCACTTCTAATCTATTCCTAATCAACTCTATATCATATATCAAAATAGGTTTTCCCATTCGACACTTTTTATTCAAAACGCAACACCATTCATTTTCAACACAAAACCTCTTAACTTTTATTTAATCCTAACTCTAATCCATATTAACTCTTTTAAACAAAAATTATCCAATCGACACAAACCATAACTGAAACTGTCGACAGCATCGTCTGAACGCAAATCCAATCAAACACAACATCACTAACCCTAAACCTTCACAACTCGACTTGCCGTGAGTCACGGCTCGACTATATGTCGACTGCCGAGACCATCATCAACCAAACGGACCACAAACAAACATCAAACTCAAACAAATATCATCACAACCAGAGAAATAGAACAAGAAATAAATAAAACATCAAAATATATCAAACCCTCACCGAGTCAACCGAGTTGACTCGGTGAGTTTGACCGAGTGACTGAGTCAACGAGAAGAGGGGGAGGGGAGGGTTTCCACACGAGTTTATAACATGTTTTTAAAATCATTTTTGTTAATAAACCATTTATTCAAATCGGATTTAAAGAAATAGAAATTAGGGTTTCAAAATAAATTAAGAAAAATAAAGATAAATGGCGCGTGAGATGGTTTTACCGAAGGAGAAGAGACTGGGTAAGGCTGTGGTGGTGGCGGTGGTGGCGCGTGAGGGTGTTGTGGTGGGAGCCGTGAGCTCAAAAACTCCAGAAAGGTAATAGATAAGCCGATCTATTGATTCGGCAAAGAAAGGGACTCGCCGAAAAATTTTCCGGTGGCCGGAAAATATGGTGGTGGCCGGAGTTTGGGGCGCCGGCGACCTAGAGAGAGAAGGAAGAGAGAAGAGAGAATGAATAGTGATATGGGGTAATATTATTATTAGGGGTTTTTATATTTTTGATTAGGGACTGAAATTGTAATTATAAAAGTGAGGGTGTGAAATGAAAAAGTGGGGCGGAGGGGCTTAAGCTGCCAACATGGCTAATCTTTTGCAATAAACACTGTGGGCCCCATTTGACGTGCAAACGAACTCGAAAATCAACGAAACTTGCGCCATTGTTCACGAAATAGTTTTTCCAATAAAAATACGTACAAATATGCAATACTTTCAAAAATCAATATATTTGGCAAATACGATACGTTTTAAGCTTTCTAGGTTGTGCCAGTTCACTAATAGGGACAATATTCTCGTTTCTCGTAATATCTCTCGTTTCTCAAGCTCAAATAAGTGCAATAAAAAGTTTAAGTTCTCAGGTAATGCAAAGTTTTAAAATAATTGGCTAGAAAAGGTTTGAAAAATTACCGGGTGTTACATTATATGCCGTTTAGGCTATGTCGGTATAATGTTGTTGGGTTTTATATTTGAGTTGATAAATACAAAACTACAAGTGAAGAATGAAGACAATGTAAAACACAAGGGACTTGCTTGATAAAGAAGATTTTACTTATTTGTCCTTTGTAAACCTAATTCTCTATTATATAAAGAGAATACAGGTCTTAGTTTTAGGGTGTGTCAAGATGTAAAACACCAAAGTGGTGTGTGTGTAACCTAGGCGTAGGGTATGGGAAAAACGCCTAGGGTTAGGGTTTTGTGTTCAGCCTCAAGATCGTTTGATCCCTGTTACAAAATGTGTAACATGTACTACACTTGATCAAGTAGTATTGGGGCTGTTAGTTTGTAATTGTAGTGTTTAGAGATGATGACGAAGAAACTTTGTTTCAATAACATTGTACTGTTCTTATTCCGCTGTGCAAATTCATATGTTTATGTACTTTGTTATTGTTATCCCTAGTGCTCTAAACGATCCATGGAGTTATCGAACTCCACAATTGGAATTAGAGCTTGGGGAGCTCGTGATCTAAGGATTCACAAGGTTTTTAGTCGAAGAAAGACGAAGAAAATTGATTTTGGTTTCAATTTTCGCAACTTTCTGCTGAGCGATTTTCAAAAGGCGATAGCTCATTCGTTAACCGTTGGATCGGGCTGAAATTTTTGTTGAAGGTTCTTTGCATATCAAGGTACAGTTTCACCGGAGGGATCTTCAATCTGAGCTCTTAATCGTCAGGTATTAATTTTTGAAAACTGCTGCAGAGAAGTTCAAGTTTTTTGATTTTTAGGGTTTCTATATGAAAGTCGGATAGGGTTTATTTGATAACCCTAATATTGATCGATATTGGTGGTATGTTGCTACTATACGTGGTTTACTGGGTTTACATTAGCGATCATGGATCTTTAAACAGGTTAGTGACACTAAAAACTGTCACTAAAGACTAAAAAGTGTCGTTAATGGTTTATATAGTGTAACATGAATGCTTGATGAAGAATATACGAAGGTTTTTAGATTATGATGATAACGTATGCGGGTACTGGTATATGAACGTGCATATTGATGAAGTTATTGTTACGAGCGGAGTCGACTTACTTATGGACTGAGATTACGAATGTGCGGGGAAGTAAATGTGCTACTGCTGCTGCGTGTTTTGTTTGTACTGCTGCTCCGTATTCGTTTATACTGCTCGTTGAAAGTGTGTAAGTTACTACTGCTTTTGTAACTCGAGTTAGTACTGCTACTTCTAATTAATACTGCTCGTTTGGATTTGTACTGCTTACAAGTTTGTACTACTGAGTCTATGGTTCGCTTAAACTTTGTACTGCTCGACGTCATATATTAGTACTGCTAATGGAATTTAGTACTGTTTGCTATATGATTATTAGTACTGCTAATAGTACTTGTTTATACTGCTTGGTTCGACATGCTTGGTTACTGCTACTACTCTTAAATTCTTACTGTTGATTCGATGATTGGTACTGATGTGATGTTCAAGCTGAAGTTATGACAGATTAACCTTTGCTAAAACGAAACAATCAGCAGCACCAAAGATGTCACATAGAAAGGGTGTACTGGATACAGATTCGATCTTATGTCTGCTGTGACGATTACATTCAAAGTTCGATTAGGGTTTCTTTTGTTCAAAGCTGGTTGAAACCATATCCTGAAATCTATTCGTACCAAGGTTGCTACTGATTGGATGATTTTGCTCGATATTAGATTGATACATGGTTTTGATTCTCAGTTTGTAAAGTGATATCGGACGATACACACAAGAAGAATGGTTAACCTATGGGTTTCATGAGAAGCTTAATGTTAAAATGTTTATCCATTTACATGCACCATTTGAGGGTAATGTTTTAACAACTGTAAGTCGTTATTACTACGGATGGTTTAAGTTTCTATTGTCTTGGATTCATTATTAGTGCGGAAAACTTAATGGCGGGTAATTCGAGACATTGGAAGGCTGAATTTGAAGTGTGATATTGGTTCGTGGTTGTCAAGATCAAAGTTGCATCTATTTAGCGTCTCTTAGTGGATAATGATAAAAAGGGGAAGAAGTATTTACATGTTTTGCAACTTGAAGATCCTTGGTGGTACATGTTATTTAAGTTCACGAGGTGAGCTTAAGGGGAAGATTGTTTCATTCATGGAAGATCAAGACGAAGATTTTGTAATTATCAGCTAGGGGAAGATTGTTGGGTTTTATATTTGAGTTGATAAATACAAAACTACAATTGAAGAATGAATACAATGCAGAACACAAGGGACTTTCTTGATAAAGAAAATTTTACTTATTATTCCTTTGTAAACCTAATTCTCTATTATATAAAGAGAATACAAGTCTTAGTTTTAGGGTGAGTCAAGATGTAAAACACCAAAGAGGTGTGTGTGTAACCTAGGCGTATGGTATGGGAAAAACGACTAGGGTTACGGTTTTGTGTTCAGCCTCAAGATCGTTTGATCCCTGTTACAAGATGTGTAACACGTACTACACTTGATCAAGTAGTATTGGGGCTGTTAGTTTGTAATTGTAGTTGTTAGAGATGATGACGAAGAAACTTTGTTTCTATAACATTGTACTGTTCTTATTCCGCTGTGCATATGTACTTTGTTATTGTTATCCCTAGTGCTCTAAACGATCCATGGAGTTATCAAACTCTACAAATGTCATGTAATTGTAAGAGATTATTTCATATGGATACAAGTTGTGGTTATTATAGTTTATAAGCCGTTGATGGTTTCTAAGTATATGCTTTTGCCTGTTAAGGTGAAAAGTGTTTCATTAAATCCATGAATAGTGCTAGGCAAAATGAAATAATCCTAGCCTGGCTCTGATGGTCTAGTCATATGGTAGTTTGTAATTATTTTGTGGCAAAAAACTGTTGCCGATAATAAATAGGTTGTTCATCGTTTATCTACATCAAGTTGGTCAGAGTTTAAAAATACTTTTATGTAGAATTGTAGAGGGGGGGGGGGGGTGAATACACTCTTTTTTAGCTTTTTAGAAGTTTCAAGACTTCGAGCCTCAAAGATCAACAAGTGGTTATAAAACACCAACCACTATCAGAATCACAACCAAAGTATATAAAGCAAGTAAATGACACCACGATATATACTGGTTCGGGATGGGGGTTTATACCATCCATACGTTCAGTTGAGAATCTATGACACTATACTATTCACTAAGTATAATCCTTTCGGTGGACTAAAAACCGTTACAACTTCACTCCACCGATATGCACAAATATCGGTGCTCACTAAGAAGGGCTACTCCAAACGGTATTCCGCCCTCGGAAACCACCCGCAAGGATTCGTGATTCGACTTAACCACAAACACTACAAAGACTTCCCACCGGAAGTATCAAACCCCAGCTAGATCTTCCACGATCTAGGCTTGGTCACCATGACACAAGACTTCCCTTACAACCAAATCGAATGAATGAATGTTTGATTGTTTAAATCAAGTCCTAACCTAACCTAGAGACTCGATTCTAGTAGAAAGGGTATAGAGAAGAAGACCCTCGACACAATCACAAGAGTGGATTAGGTTCTTGTGATTCTTCCCTTGCAAGAGATGTGTTCTTTCAAATGATGTTATGTCAAATATTAGAGAACACAAGAAAGAATTAGAGGATTGAGAGAAAAGAAATTAGAGAGAAAGAATAATGGCAAGGGGTGAGAAATACAAGAGCCAAGGTGGGGTATTTACAGGCCAAAACCCAAGTTGTGAAAAACTTTACCGAGCTCGGCGCACTGCTTGCGTGTCGGAGCGCCAGGAGTCTATAAAGATTTTTCCTCATGTTCTGGCTTTTAACTACCCGACCTTGCTAAACCCCCAATTGTACTTCACACTTTGACCTTAACATTATCCATCCTTAAGGTCAACCAACTCAAATAGCATTTGATGAAAAATCATTTTGTGAAATGTTTATGTGAAAAACCAATTATCAAAGAGAGAAAGAAAGGATAATTGGATAGGGGTAGTTTGAGTATTCCTCACATGGCATAGATAAGAGAGAGAATATGCCATGGTATATTCCTTTTCTTGTAAAGGAAGTGTGGATGTTGGATGCGATAGAGATAGGGAAGATTTGAAAATGAAATTCAAATGTGTGAGAGGGAAGTGAGAGAGTGAGGTTGGGTTAAAAAGAACCATGGTTAAGTTAAGTGAGATGGCATGGTTAAGAGAGAAGAAAATATTCCAAGAATATGCTTGGCTTGGAGAAGAGGGTGAGATGAAGGGTTGAGGTGAGTTTGAGTGAGTTGGCTTGATGTGATGGAAGGGAGCCTTGGTTTGGATTTCAAATTTGAATTTGAATGTGAGAGAGGGAAGAAGAGATAAGGTTGAGTTGGCATGGATGTGATGGGGAGCCTAAGGTGAGATTCAAATTTGAAATGCCCATGTGATGAAATGAGTTGGCTAGTGTGTGAGGGAAGGAAAGGGTTGTGAGGGAAGTATGTGTAATTTAAATTTGAAGTGAGGATGAGAGTGTAAGAAAGTGAGTTGTATGTGTGTAAGAATGAGGTGATGTTGATAAGATGGGGAGCATGTGGCTTTAGATTCAAATTTAAAATTTGAATGTTGGAGGTGGGAAGTGAGGAAGGTTTATTTGTTTTTGAAATGAAGGGTTGGATGTAGAGGATGATGAGGTGTTAAAATCTAAGTGGTTGGATTGGAATGTAGAGAAGAGAATGTTTGGAAGATATGGTGTGGGAATGTAGGGGACAAGAAGTACATGCAAGTATAAGGAATATTTAGAGAATGTTGGGGATAAGATTTGGGAGGAATTTAAAATGGTTGGAGGATTTGTTTGGTGTAGAGATTAATCAAAGGATTGATTAAGGCTTAATCATTTTGTCATTAAGAAAGAAAAGAAATGACAAAGATTGTGACAAACGGTAATTTTTCCATTAATATTTTAATAATAAATGTCAAATTATTATTACCTGACTGATAAATTAAGCATTCATGAGCTTGCATAACTATTTTGGAAAGCAAACTCGCACACTGTAGCATACAGTAACTCGTAAAACTATTTAACTTTATTAGAAAAAGGGTGAATTTTCCACTTTCTGACATTTACAGACATCCACGTATAAAAAATGAGAGGTTATCTTGTTTTTCTGAAAAACAACACCAGACGCGTACTGACACAAATCTAGTAAACGACATAAACCAATACTTATTATTCGGAACCCAAAATTTGTTTTTATATAAGTTTTATAAAAACGCACTCAAAAACGATACTGCCCGTGCTCACGATAACCCGGAAAACAATAACTAAAACGGAGCTCAGCGAAACACGGGGCACACTTAAACCTATTAACTTAACACTCACTTTAATTTAAATTAACATCACTTTATTTTATACCTACACCTTTAGTTAAAAATTAAATTAAAAAAAAAAAATCAAATATATAGAAGTACAGATACATAAAACGAATATCTTCATATCCCCACACATCTTCATCTCTCTCCTTTCTCCTCTGCTACGCACCCTCTTCCACCTCCTGGTTCACCATCAGATCTGACCGAATCAATGACAATAAAAACCATAAGGGTTGTCATAGCAACCAGGTCTGATCCATTTTGTCTCATCTATGAGGTTAACGCAAGAGGATAAAGCATTGAGGGGACGACTTCCATAAACAACTACAAGGCTGACTGATGCCCAAGAAAGAAAGAGTCAAACGTCTATTGTTTAGGTTTTTATAACCCAAATCGATTCTAACATGGTTCCACACACCCAAGAAAATTATCAAAGTGTGAAAACGTAGGGGGGGGGGGTGAATACGTTACCGTTTTAAAATCTTAAAACTTGTTCTATCAAATTTCTGATTTAGCTTGTTGTAATATGAAAGATGCCAATTGTAGTTTATGACTAGCATATACTAAAACAAGTTGTCATCCAAGTATGATCATCAAGTCACAACACAAGCAATCATATAATGCAAACATAAAAGTAAAGTTGTAAGTAAAAGAAAGTGCAAACCGAACATTATGATTTATAGTGGTTCAGTCACGGAGCTCCTCTCCACCCTACTCCACTCCCCGAGTACCCAACTCGATAGTTACTTCACTAGATCAACAAGCTCCCTTTTTGGTGGAGAAAGCCTTACAATCGTCGCTTACACTTTTTCCGGTACAAAGCTAAATATCGGGTTCTAGTTTGAGGTGGAACCAACCTGATGTCGCTTATACTTTTTTTGACACTAAGTTAGATGTCGAGTTCTTTTACAAGGGTACAACCACCCCCACTTTGTTTTATGGCCCAACATAAAAGCCTTGTGTTTTATGGCACAAACACATAAACCATCTAATCTAGTTTGGTGAATAGATTGTGATGCAATGATGTTTACAATAATGATCCACGACATAAATGTCCACTGGATATGAATGGCTAATCTAAATGAACTTCCATTGATATAAAGCCTTCAATGGATGAAGATCACAAGCTCCCTAAACTTGTTATGATGGATCTTCATATATGCATGCATGTGAAATTTACATGAACTTCTTGAATAAGAAGTCTTCAAACAATGAGGATGACAAGTGTCCTTGAATCTTCATATGTTGATATGCTTTGGTGGATGATGACTTCAAGATCTCCAAGCCTTTTGGTAGATCAGGAGGTATGCTATGCTTGTGATAGATGATGACTCAAGATCTCTGAGCTTGCTTCACATGATCATTTCGGAGTATGCTTACAACATAATGATAGTTAGTAACATTATGATCATGATGATAAGGGTGATTAATGTGTGTTACTACATGTTTAACTAATGATCTAAGTGTATGCAAAAGAGTAGAGAGAATGTATGTTCAAGTGATGTTAAAATGGGTAAACAATGGACTGCTATTTATAGGCAAACTGCAAAACCAACCCACGAATGGGACAGATCCAAATTGAGGGATCCGTCCGTGTATCCCTTTGGTTCTGCCAGAGCCTGATAGCAAATCTTCCAAAATATTTCCCAAATCTTGCGAAGATATTACCATATCTAATTCTTTGTGTGAAGATCTAACCATGATATTCTTAAGATCTTCAAGATATCCTAAAGATATCAATGTGATGCGTGTCATGATGTCATTATACAATTTCCATATTTAGAATTAAATTGTAAATGAAATATGTAACATGTAAATGTTCATGAATAAGTAACATGTATATACTAGCTAACTAATATGTGTTTACCAAGTTGTACCATGTTAAAACATGTTAAACTACTTATGATATTATGTCATTAACATCATTTTTATAAGTAAACACATTTGTCTTAGTTTGACACCTAAAATGCACTTATCCTATTTTGACATGAACACAACTTAGGAAACATGATGTACAAGTAAAAGTACTTGTATATGCAAAATGTAAAATGGGGTTCTATTTAGAATGATTAATCTTTTAAAATACTTATTGACTCTAAACGTATTTTAAACATTCTAAATGGTTTGTTAAGGGTTTGATCAAAATGCCACATAACAAACATGTACGAACCTTTGTTGTACCATACGAGGACTTGAGAAGTCGAGAGGTGTTAAATGTATGTTGAGACAAAATATAATTACAAGTAGCTTGTAAATTTTACGTTATGTATCAAGTTACATGTTTGTCATCAATCAAAACAAACGAGACTGTATAGATTAAATATCGTAATATTTGCATTAACACAAAGCAAGAATAGAAAAATTGTAATCGGTTCTAGGAGGGAACGAGCCCTGAAACAAAGGGGTGTGTGCAATTGCTTGTCGAATTGGATTTGGGGCTGCTTGATTATTGATTTCTTTTGATCTTTGTACACGACTCCAATTGTTAGTAAGAACACTAATCCGATTTTAATTCTTTTTCTTCATTCGAATCTTTATGTTGTTGGTTTTGTTTAAGTTTGATTGTTGAATAATCGACTATAAATTGATAAGTGGGTTTTGATGAAAACATGAATCGACCTTATTAGGAAGTGATTAAATTGGTTGAGTTAAGTGGGTTTGTTAATGGCGATTTGATAAGAAACGATCCTAAACTGAACATAACGAATGGATAATTTTATGTTAAGTCGAAATCGTTGAAGAGGCGTTTTATGTTAATCGGTTATGTTAAAAGTCGTGTGGTAGCAATTTTGAACAAGTCGAAATCTAAGGTTTGCTATGGCTCATATTTTGCAATCCGTACTCGTCTTAGTTTGTGGCTCGAATGTGTAAGTGTTATTCGTTGTTTTGCCGTTTTAATTCTGCGTGTTCATATTGACCTATATCGTTTCGAGTTCGCGACAAAAATGACTTGGTTTCTTGTCTTAGGCCTCGCTGGTTAATGAGCTCACAGGTCATAGCAGTCGACTATACTTGTAAAGGTTTATACAACCAGAATATTAAAATGCAAAACTAGTCTACAAATATAATTTCTGATATAAAGGGTTTGTATTCTACCCTTGCTGATCTGAACCACATTCTTAGTGTCGGAAAATAACTATAAAAGATAAGTTTCAGTCAATCATATATTTCACAATTTGACCTTTTTACAAGTGGTACACTAAATTTTTCATGTCTACATGAACGTAGATATTAGGGAGCGTAAGATTCGAATTTAAATGTACTCTGTAGACTCAGAAAGACAGTTGTTATAAATTTACTTTTCCTTTAACGAACTAAATACACACAAGGAGAGTTATAAGGGTGTGTGTTGTTTTACCTTTTGGGCCACAACCCACTAAAAGGTTGTGTGTTTGTTTTAATCAAAGCCCAACATCGCAACTATTAAAAAGTGGTTTATTTGTGTCTTCGTTTGGACCGAAGCCCATTGATATATCGGGTACACTTGGCGTACAAATCCAACGACTTAGTCCACGACTTGTCCTCTCGACTCGTTCCATTTCACTCGACCACGAGTCGCGACATAAATTATACCAAATTTTCAAAAACATACTTTATAGCTTAAAACTATATATACCTAACACATATGATCCTAATCTTATATACGTTTTAAGACCCATAAAAAAACAAATCAAAACTAAACTTGTAAATCTTAAACATGCTTATTTACTTATATCGCCTATTTAACTTGTACACACTCGAAATTGATATATAAAAACTGACTTAAGTTTTATAAAGTTATGAAACGGCTATTACTTAAACATATATTCTTGTGACTCATAGTTACCACGAGGAACCAACACGTATACACGGGTCATGCCCGATTTTTGTGAAAGTTATATATTTAGAGTATTTTTACAAAGACCGACTAACAAACAATAAACGAAACATTTTATACAAACATACCCTCTAAAAATATAATTTCCCATCTATTAGCTTGTATTAAATACAAACACCTCAATGAAACCTTTACTTAACAATAATTAATACTTTTATTTATATGATTAACTAATGTTTTATATATATACAAATATATGTACATTTGGTGATATACATTTGACAGCAATGTTCTCATTATCCGAAGACGTCTAATATTTACTTGTAATTACTCTCCGTATCTCGTCTTTCGGTTATTGTCGAACCGAGGATTTATTCGTCTTCAATACTTTTATTATTGTATACCTATATACTATACACTTCCAAGAGCCAATGCCTACAAATACTTAGAAAATTGTTTTAAACTTAAATGCTGCCACACAAGCAACAACAACAAAAACATTTTAAAACATTTAAACTTATCTAAATTTCATCGAGTCTTAAAAACTGGAACTGTGAACTAAACATGCCTTACTAATCTAAGTCGCGTGTTGGTGCCAAACACTATCTGATTTATTGCATTATCTGACTGTTGTTTGCTAAGGTGAGTTCATGGCCCCTACCTTTACTTGTTTTATAACTGTTTTGGGGGAGGATACATGCTTGTTTTTATTTGAACTCAATGATTATTTTACTTGAAACGTGATTGGTTTTAAATACTAGATTGTTTACTCAAATGCGTTATATGTATACATGACACACACATAGACCAGGTGTACTGGACAAGACCGGGCGCAACGGTCACATTACCGGGTGTAACGGTCACCTTATCGGGCGTAACGGTCACACTACCAGGTGTACTGGTCATTCCGAGCATACATATTAACCAAATATTATAAACTTGTGTCCCACATTTACGAACATTTAAACCTATGAACTCACCAACCTCGCGTTGACACTTTAGCATGTATTTTCAGATGTAAAGCGATAGCATACTATTGGAAGCTTTGGCATGGCATGACATGGTCATAGACGACTTGATATATATATATATATATATATATATATATATATATATATATATATATATATATATATATATATATATATATATATATATATATATATATATATATATATATATATGTTGGGACCGCTTTATTATTATGGGCCTATATTCCGCACTATATTTTGAATAATGTAAACTTAATGTTTTTAGGTAATGAAATTTTCTTCTAAATGGTTGAGATAAAACCGATCTTTGTACCTTGTGTTGTGATACCAATTTAGTAGCACCCAAACATGTATGCTTCCGCTAAACCAGATTTTGGCGGTGTTACAAAGATGATTATGGGTTATTTGTTGGATGGGAAAATTAAAGGTTACTTATAATCTCAAGTAACTCAACGTCGAGTATTCATAATCTCCTAATACGTGGATTTCTACGACTCGACGTAATCAATAATCATCTTGATGCAAACAAGCTAAGTGCTTTGCATCATTGTAAAGCATATCCCATAACGGGAAAGGATGCGTTTACGCAAAGAGACCTTTGACTTTGTTTGACCAATAATGGAGTAAACCCGTTACGTGATTAGAGAAGACGTAAACACGTATTATGGTCATATGAATACTATCACTTGTATCTTCTACCTATGTGGGATAATATAATAAACATTGTTAATAATTCAAATAAGTGTCAAAGAAACTTATAAGGTTTATTTTTAGAGAATTAAATTTTCTTAATATGATGTAATTGATTTTTAAAATTCGCTATGGTGTTTTCTTTAAATAACTTGCGACTACGGGCCATTGTTTGCTATTTCAACCTCATACATCCATAATATAACAGCTACTGCATCTTTATTGCCACAACATCACGTGGATAATTTACAATTTTTATATGAGTTAAATTGTTATTGCTTAAAATTATTCAAAACTAAAATTGTCGTCATTCGTAAAGCTATTGTATCGTAAAATATAGTACTGAAAAACATTTCTCGCTGAAAATGTTATTTGCATGGTACCTGCCGCCGCAACGCGAGGGTACCCTGCTAGTATTGTAAATTGAGGTAATATTCTATTAATTTTATGCCTCTACTACATGGTTGATACTTTAAAGTATTTATAATAGCATTAAAATGAAACAAAAACAATAAATAATATATTTCAACATTAGTTAGACTTAAACTAGCTCCGCCGCAACGCGCGACAACCAAATCACTCGTTGTTAAATGTTACACGAAACACTTAACAACAATATCTCAAATGTAACTATTTGCAGTTATAAAATTTCGTCGCAATGCACGGGTACATGCCTAGTAATGTTTTAATAATCAAATGTTAAAAACATAAAACTTCAAAAACTTCAAAACATGAGTCTAATAACCCAAGACTTTTGGTGTAGTGGTATGTGAGTTGCCCATAAATCTAGATGTTGTGAATTCAAGCCTCGCTGAAGTATTTATAAGATATGTGATATATGATGTGGAAAAATTACTCTTAAAAAAATTGAGTGGTAAATAAAATGTAGGGTTAAAGGCATAAATTACCAATGTACTTTATAATTTTTCACATGTGGATAATATGCTTTTACAAAATTTCTACATATGATAATTATTTACCAGTACAAAAAGGTTTGGATAGTAATAATGAGTTTTTTAAAAGTACATTATCATATATAGAAATTTTGTAAAGTACGTTTGTAATTTATGTCTTTTAACTCTAAAATGTAATCAACGAACGTTACTTTTAGAGCACTCGGTGTGGTAACACCGCATTAAACTTTAACACACTACCACGTCAGCGCCATACCAGCTTTAACATTTTCACCTTTAACTCAAAAAAATACCCACTATCATAGCTCACCTTAACTCACATTTAACTCAACTATTTTCAAATTCAACCCTAAACTAAAACTAATACTTCATTTAATAACTAACATAACATTAAATATTAAGCATTACAATACGAATATTAAACATTACAATACGAATATTAAACATTACATAACATTAAATATTAAACATTACAATACGAAACAAATACTTATTCATCGTCTTCGGAATCTTGTTCTTCTTGTTGTCGTTGAAGATATTTCTGCCAAAGATGCTCAATAAGGTCTAGTTGGAGTCGACTATGTGTTTCTCTGTCGCTTATTTCTTTTGCCTTTCGACGTTGGACATCACATCTGTCGACCTACCTGTCTTTCCTCATACGTGGTGACGGATTCACCCACATCTCGCCATACTCACGTAGTGCAAACTTTTGATCTTTTAAAATCATATTATGCAAAATAATGCAAGAATACATGATTCTACGTATCCTGACAATTTCCATTTGACGTGCCGGTTGTTGTAGTATACCCCAACGTCCTTGAAGCACACCAAAAGCACGTTCGACATCCTTTCGTGCACTTTCTTGTTTTCTTTTAAAATAACCATGTTTCTCGTCAGTTGTTGCCGAGAAGGATTTGACCAAAGTAGCCCACTGTGGGTAAATTCCGTCAGCTAAGTAATATCCTTTTTATACCTGGTTCCATTAACCATATAAGGTGCTGCAGGGGCGACGCCATTAAGAATGTCGTCGAATAACGGAGAGTTATCTAAAACATTAATATCGTTATTCGCCCGCGCCATCCCAAAAAATGCATGCCAAATCCATAAATCTTGCGAAGCAAGTGCTTCAAGCATTATTGTTGGGTATTTTTTATCACCCCTACCAAATTGCCCTTGCCAAGCAACTGGACAATTTTTCCACTCCCAATGCATGCAATCAATGCTACCAAGCATTCTCGGAAAACCATGGTACGCCTCATGTCTTTCATAAATACTTTGAATGTCGGACCATGTTGGTTTTCTTAAATATTCTGGCATAAACCAATCAATAACACACTTGTTAAAATTATCAAGACAATCACGTGAAGTACGCTCACCCATTTGCAAATATTCATCAAACGCATCGGGTGCGGTGCCGTACGCCAATTGGCGTATGGCAGATGTACACTTCATAAGAACACTTATACTCATTTGACCCGTACAATCGGGTGATTGCCTTAAGAATTTAAAATGATCTGGAAGAAAATCAGAGGTATAAGATTCAATACCTTCGACTATTTGTAGAAATAGTTTCCGGCTCATACGAAATCTTCTTCGAAAATACCGAAGCGGATACTTACAATCGTGATTGAAATAGTCGCTACACAAACGTTGTTCAGCAAGCTCACGTTCACGATAGATATGACTACGTGATATCGGAGGTTGAGATGTTGCTTGTTCCAATTGTTGCTGATATTCGTACGCAGCTGTCATAAACTGAATGTCAGTTTCGTCATCTACATCTGACCAGTTGCTAAATTCTTCGTGACTTTGATTCGGAACCATTGTGAATGAACAAGGTTTTTTTTTGGAGAAAATTACTGCAGAGTCCATCCAAGTATCGTTATATCTCAAATTGCCCAGCCTTTTTCCATTTATCCGAAATACCCATTCATCCTGCGTAAATCTTTACGCAGGATACGCAGAATGTCATGGATCAATCAAAGCCTTTCAAAAAAAAAAAAAAAAAAAAAAACTAACAAACACATCTCGCGCCAATTAAAACGCAGGAGGCGCAGGATGTTAAAATATTCATTTTCTTTGTATGTTGCGTTAATGTTAACGCAGAATGAAGCATGAATGGCGCAGGATGTATAGAAACAAAAAACATGGTACAATTATTGACATTAGTTTGTTGTCGGTGGTGAATATATTGTGAATGACAAACCCTAATTAGGGTTTTGTTAAAATAAGAGTAAAAAAAATGAAACTCAGTTTGATGCTTTGAATATTTGTGAGACCCTCAGCGAACACCCAACTTGTAGCCCCATGTTCGAACCCCTATTGAACCTCATAAATTCAGATTTTTCGAATCATTAAAGTCGACCCAGTAGACATTTCATATCCACAAAAATCTCGCAAAAACGTTGAGAAACAAGTTAGAAATCTGCTCTTGAATTTCTGCCCTCATCGCTAAAGTTGCCAGGCTTGAAAATTTAATTTTCTTTCTATTTTACTCGACTAGACCCCCAACTTCCAATAACTATTGCGACTTCGTTATTCGAGCTGAGACCCTCAAACTTGAACCTATCTTTAGACCACCCAGTAGACTTTAATTAGAAACAAAAACATCGAAAAACCATCAAGCCAATTAGCCGAAATTAATTGCCAAAGTTTTGATAAAACTTACTTTTATTCAACTACAAAGAAAAAAAAAGACGAACTTTATGTAAATAAACATTACATAGACAATATTAAAAGGTTCAGCCAATAAAAACTGTATCCTTGTCGTAAACCTGAACAATGTTCCTCAATGTAATGTTAAGACCCAAGGGTGTCGATTTTGGGGTAAACACTGAAACATTACGAAGTACCAACACAGCTCCGACTTTGATAGAGTCTTTGTAGCCCGATTCTTCTGTAAGGACTTTGTGATGAATTGTACCAGAGAATGTCCCCGTTGGATCTTTAAGTGTTACTGTTAGCTCCCCAAGTGCGGTAGGAGTACAAGTCTTGATTACAGCCACAACAAGTTCAAGTTTTCCTTTTTTGATACAGTTTTTTATATTGCCAGGACAACCAGTTACGATGATACCTTCGCTATTACGCAGCTTATTAATAGCGCATAGCCATGGCCCACGTGAAAAATGATCATCTTCAACGACATCTTCTTTTATCTTCCTTACATATTCTTGTGTTGGCACTAGACAGTAATCAGGGCCACCTTCCCTAATGTCCGCATTTTTTCGGAGAATAGCCGCTTGAATAATACCAGCTGGACCGGGTATTAACCTGTCCGGGAAGTTTGAAGAGGTAGATGAAGCCCCAACATTATGTTGGTATCGTTTTGTGTATCCAAAATTGTTTTGTTGGGCCATTTCCGAATTGTTAAATTTTTCTAGAGATTAGATAATTTGATAATGGTGATATGTGGTTAGAGAAATTGAATTGTGAATGAGTTTTTATAGACAGGTTTGTGTTATATCCCGCGTAAAAGAATACGCGTACGCGGGGTTGTCATAGTCTAGTCACATCAATGTCATTGACTTGTCACATCAATTTCATCGACTTGTCTAATCCGTGTCATATCCCGCGTAAAAAATTACGCGTACGCGGGTTTGTTTTGGTCATCAATTTCATCGACTTGTCTAATCAATGTTCGTATATGTCACATCATTGTCATATTTCGGGTACAAAATTACTTAGGCATGCAACTGTCATGTTTTGGTCACGTCATTGTACAAATATATAAAGCATAAGGTATATTGGCAACATTGTGTTGTCGTACACATAAATAAAAAAATTGCATTAATATTAATTAGTTGTAGCATATATTAAAAAGCCTAGAACAGTTTTAGAATCAGAAAAAGACATACATTGATAACCTTATACACATCAAACTAAACCATATAGGTATTATTTGGTTGATCAAGAAGAATTAGTGATTCTTTGTATGGCCCAATGAAAAATGAACCACCATTTGCTTCAATACCCATGTTTTGAAACTCCTGAGATGTTCGCTCGTACACTTGTAGTGAGTGAGCTACTTATTGGTTGCTCTTAGATTGAACAATTGGTTCTGCAGCCTTGGTAAATCCAAGTAGTTTTACCTCATTGTCAATTGGGAATGGGACGGTGAATAGCAATGGACACGATGATACAACACCACCATCAAATTGTAATTCCCATGCGCACAAAACTTTGCACTCTTCTGCAAGGTAAGTACTTGAAACTACTAGAGAGTTTTGTAGCTGAGATATATAGAATGGAGGCTGAACCGTGAATCTTATCAATTCAGGTATGTCTTGCACTTGAAATTGGTGAGTAACCAAATCAAAAGAAACAATCATGTATCGTTTGTACGAAACACCATCATTATGAACAAATTTTTCTGAACCAACCCAGAAAATTTTACCACCCACTACTGCTTGACCAGACCTTTTAATTCTAATTGATTCACGGGGCAAACGGTCATTTTCAAGATTGTTCCAACGTTTGGAGCTCAATGTATAAACTGACACATACCATGGTCCTTGACCGTAATACGGGTAATTAATCTTTAAAAGGGTAGGGTCTAAGTTGTCGGGACGGACACCGAAACCGATGACCATTTTTGGTGAATCAGGTTGATTCAAGAAAGTAGGAACGAATATTCCTACAGATCTTTTTATTGATGGGTTCCAAAGAACAACCATCATATTTGAACCATACGAAAAGCACCAGACACCTTCAGAAGTAGCAATAGGCTTAAGAGTTGGAAGATTCAAAATTGTTTCTAGATTCGTAAAGGCTAAATTTTCATTTACGGAAAACATAAAACCAATATTACCTTGCATATATGTTAAATTGAAACAACACATATCTCTTTCACAAAAACCGTAACTACGGATGAAGTTCGGCAAGTCTATGGAAGACTTCCATCGCTTAGACACAGTACGAAACTGTAGTAAAGACTTAACTGGTAGTTTCTTCATGATATCAACTTGAAGGTCGAATGGTATGTTGTCCGACATGTTTTTAAAACGTTAAAAGGAATGTATTAGTAAGTGTTTTTTAGTAAGCGGTGTAAAGGATGGTGTGTAATTGGCTTAACAATGTAAGACTTAAATAAGAGTATATCCCGCGTAAAAGAATACGCGTACGCGGGGTTGTCAGAGACTTGTCACATCATTGTCATATCCCGCGTAAAAGAATACGCGTACGCGGGGTTGTCATAGACTAGTCACATCAATGTCATTGACTTGTCACATCATTGTCAGAGACTTGTCACATCATTGTCATATCCCGCGTAAAAGAATACGCGTACGCGGGGTTGTCATCAATGTGTATATAAGGAAAGATTTATATCGAAACTTAGCAACTACTTTTACTCTAATACAAAAAAATTTAGACACACATAGCAATGACTTCAGATACACATAAATTCAAATGTATATTACATTTTGATGACACTGAACGAGGTGTGGCTATGTATACTAATATCACGTACTCGTGGTTAGTTGATTATGTGCGTTCTAAATTCAATGTGGATCCCAATATTCGGCTGCATATTAAATTTTCGCACCCTTCGTTTGACGTTAGAATGGATATTACCGACGACGATGAGGTAAATTTTTTTACTGATTTCGCTTACTCGAATGCAGGAATGCCACATCTGTATGTGGTGAAAGCGAAAGAATTTGAAGAAACAACATGTTTTCGGTCCACCCAAAAAAAGGAAACGTTTTACAATTTTTTTGAAACAACAACTACTAACCAAAACATCGAGTCCCTTGCTTTTCAAGAAAACTCATATAATTTCTATAATAAAAACCATAGTAAGTCTTTTTTTGATGTTGGCCCATCTAAAAATCTTGAATCGAATGAATATGAAAATGATGGGTCCGGATACAAAGATGAGCCGTACTTCACAAACCCAGGATCCTCGTTTGCATTCGAGGAGGCTGATGAGGATGTCAAAGATGAAGAAAATGATGGTAATAACCCAAAACCTATTCACCATGAATGAAAAAAATATTTTTTCATTAACTCTTGCTGTTCCAGAAACACCTCTTTACCAGTCCAAACCAATAAGTTCAAACGAATACAAATGTGATTCTGATTTTTTTGTCGGAAAGTATTTTGAAACAAGAGAAAAAATAGACGTTGCAATTAGGTTGAAATGTTTAAAAGAAGGTTACCAGTTTTTAGTTCGAAAGTCGGAACCAGACAGGTTTGATTGTAAATGCTTTCATTATACACAGTGCCAATGGAGAATTAACTCTAAACGCATCAAAGGTACAGATGTGTTTGTAGTTACAGGTTTGAATGATTTTCACACGTGTCCCAGAACTCAAACATATCCTAACCATCGAAATGCAAATAAAAAGGTTATTGGTCACATTTTTAGTGAGAAGTTAAAAGACAATCGAAGAGATTTAAAACCAAAAGATATGCAACAAGACATGTTGGCGCATTATAAAACGAGTATATCTTACCAACAAGCATGGAGAGGAAAGGATTATGGGTTAGAAATGATTAGGGGTTCACCGACAGAATCGTTTGAAATGTTACCGTTTTATTGTCACAACCTAGAAAAAAATAACCCAGGCACAATCGCGCGTATCAAGACAAACAAAAACAGAGTTTTCGAGATGTTATTCGTTGCCATTGGTGTTTCAGTAAGTTATACTCTTATTTTTTTTTTAAATTTAATAAATGTTATATGTTATTATACTTTTACTTATTAAAAGGGGTTTACATTTTTTTTTCTTTCAGATTCGAAGTTTTGTACAAAATCTCCGCCCTCTGCTTGTAGTCGACGGGGCACATTTGAAGGGTCTATACAAAGGGACAAACTTGTTAGCTGTAGGCATGGATGGAAACAACCAAATTGTGCCCGTTGCTTACGGTATATGCAGAGGGGAGACTGGTGAGTGTTGGTCATGGTGGTTTTCAGTCCTCAAAGAATGCATAGCAGATCGCGAGGATTTGGTCATCATATCTGATAGGCATCCTGCTATCGCGTTAGCAGTACGCAATGAATACCCGTTGGCGTTTCATGGCATTTGTTGTCGTCATCTAATGATGAATCTTTCTTTGAAAAAAAAACAAGGGGCTATATTGGAGTATATGCAAAGCGTATACACCTGAAGAATTTGAAAGCAGGATGCAAATACTATAGGCTATTCAGCCTGAGGCATACAACAAGCTAGTTGAAGCGGATGTACGAAGATGGTCTAGAGCATATTCCCCACGCACTCGTTACAATTATTGTACATCTAACAGCGTTGAGTCTATTAATGCTTGTACTGTCAAATCAAGGAAGCTGCCAATCACAATGCTGATAGAGCAATATCAAAAAATGGTGCAAGATTGGTATTTCAAACGGCGAGAAGTTGCTGGTATTTATCTTCCAAAAGAAAATATATATATATATATATATTTTAGATGATTTTGTGTAATATATAGTCACTGTTTTATGCCTATGTGTTTATGCAGCGAAAATGAAGTATGATATAACAGATTGGGCTGCCCATAAGGTGGAAAAGAGAAAAATAAAAAGCGCAACTTGGAATGTATACGGGATTAACCAAGATCGATTCCAGGTGTACGATGGCCGATACAATCGTGAGGTTAACTTAGCGACCAAGTCATGCGACTGCCGCAAGTGGCAGCTTTCCGGGATACCTTGTGGTCACGTTATTTCTGTTACTAGGTTCTTGGGTCTAACAGATTGTGTGCAGTTCGTACATGATTGGTTTAAAAAACAGAAATACCAAGCGACATGCGCAGAGTCTGTTAATTTTGTTGGAGAGTTTCACGAATGGGAGTATCCACCGCACATACAACCCATCATTCCTCCGCGAATGGACAACCCACAACCCGGTCGGCCAAAAAATACTAACCGTATACCATCTCAGGGTGAGGAACCACAAGTAACACAATGTGGTAGGTGTGGTCAAGCGGGTCATAAATCTTATCAATGCAAAAAGAAAAAAAACAATGGACGAGCAACATGAAGGTCCACATACGTTCGACGCATACCCGACTGAAACACATCATCATAACTTTCCGACTAATGACACACACCTATCGCAAGTATTTGAACATAACACATATAAACCGCATCAAAAACCGGGTTCCCATCTGCTGTATGACTGGAGGGGGGGCGGGTTCCCATAAAAAAAATGCTCTACTTTGAACCCACCAGTCGGTATTTTGCTCAAAGTCGTCTGGGGTAAGCCTCGCCAACGGTCGCCTTACCTTTTAAGAAAATGTACAATATATACAACATTAAAAAACCAAACAAAATTTATTTATTGTATCGTAATAAATTTAGTTCATATGTCAAACTCATACTCAATTCGCCATCCAGAATAATGTCTAGACCCGCCCGGTTCACCACGTTTCTAAAACCCCAAGCAATTGATCGAGGATACAACTGTTGACGAGAAAAATAGGTAGGGGTACCGTGCGGGAACGTCTCCAATATCTAGGTCTACAAAAAAGGTATTTATTATTCAAAATTGCTAACGGGAAACATATACATGAAGTTTACAAATTTATATATGACATACCTTGAAGGCCCAGATAAATCCATTCAACGAGTAATTAGGAGTTGTGTTAGGATCCCTCTCCTCGGCAAAGTGCTTTGCCCTACGCACTAATGCTGCATCCTTTATACTATTGTACAATTTTGGCCATACATAAGACCCCCACGGATACATATTCCAGGCATTTATATCCTCGACTAACCTAAATAACCAATCTTCGACTACTTTCTTAATCTCAGTCCCTTGTAACACCAACATCAACACGGATATCAAACAAACACGAACGGCATCCTCGTCACTCAAGTCAAAAAACTCTTTACCTTTTATTATATTAAACAACATACCAACTTTTATTGATCGTGAATCAAGTGTCGAGGGGAACACTCGTCTCCTAAACAGCATAGGTCCATCTTTATAAAGATTTCTAAAATCCGTCCCAAACCTTAAACTAGTAACTAGACAAAATTCCTCTCTACCAAAATTAATCTCAACCTCACCTACACGAGAAAGATCACGTACACGATATCTCAAAGGAACAATGTCTGTCTCACCATCATCACACGGCACTTGGTGGCATATAAAATAATGCACTAAGATACCACTCTCTTGCATTTTTGGTATATCTAGCAACCAACCAAAACATGTTTGCCTAAATAATTGTTCCCTTCGGGTGTTCTTGATCAGAGTTTTAATAAGCCTAACTAACGACAACTTACTCCTAAATGAAAGTTCCGCCGGATAATCCTAAAATAACAAATACATATAAATATATATAACAACACATATACTTTACAAATAAATAAACAATACGTGTTTTATAGGAAAAAAATAATTTAGATTGCGAAATACCCGATAATCCGCCATATTCACCACCGCAGCCACCACCACCACCTGTCACCTTACCACCACCAGCAACAACACCACACAACGACAGCAACACCGCCAAAACACCACCAGCAACAACTAACAGTATCTTTTAACACCAAAACAACACAACCAACACAACAACACTTCCCAATAAAATTGCTTCGATCGTAAAGATGGAAGTATTCCTTTTTTTTTTTTTTTTTTTTTTAACTCTTCTTAAAAATGGCTTCGATCGTAAAGATGGAATGTATCTTTGAATGCTTAGTATCAGTTTTTTTTGCAAATGCAATTCATCTTCAAACTGCATGGCTCCTCTTTTATCTTTGTATATCAATTTTTCGGATTAAACATGCAAGAGTCTCTTCAAACAGCACCTTTGCTCCTTCCCAATAAATTCTCCTCCTTCCCTAGGTTTGTTTTTATATATCATGGCTCCTCTTTCACTACCGACAACAAACTAATGTCAATAATTTCACTACCGACATGTCAATAATTGTATACACTAGTGTCAATAATTGTTTCCTGCGCCAAAAGTAATGATTCTGCGTTAAGTAGTACGCAAGATAGGAAGAATTGAATTTTTTAATCATCCTGCGCCTCCTGCGCTTTAATTGGCGCGGGATGTTTGTTTAATTTTTTTTTTTTGAACGGTTTTGATTGATGCCACGACATTCTGCGCCTCTTGCGTTAAGATGGGCGCGAGATGAATGGGTATTTTGGATAAGTGGAAAAAGGTTGGGCAAATTGAGACATTTAGTGTGCAGCAGGTCCAACCCAGTAATTTTCTCTTTTTTTTGTTAGAGATGAAGTATGTTTGAGTTGTGAAATTGTGAAAAAAAATTGTGTTTTAATTGGTTATTTATAGTGGTGGGAAAAAGGTTTTGAATATATATATATATATATATATATATATATATATATATATATATATATATATATATATATATATATATATATATATATATATATATATATAGTGTATCTTTATTTTCAGAACCCTGTTAAGTGCGGGAACTGCGAGAACTCTAATTTTGCATTAGAAAACATGCATGTTCATATAAAACATGTATGTTTTCTTACATACACCTTAATACACATACATGCATAACATACATGTTCAAATAAAAACCTGTTAAGTGCAACAAATCAATGCAAAATGGTTTTATTTTTAGAACCCTGTTAAGTGCGGGAACTGCGAGAACTCCAATTATGCATTAGAAAACATGCATGTTCATATAAAACATGTATGTTTTCTTACATACACCTTAATACGCATGCATGCGTATTAAGGTGTATGTAAGAAAACATACATGTTTTATATGAACATGCATGTTTTCTAATGCAAAATTGGAGTTCTCGCAGTTCCCGCACTTAACATGGTTCTGAAAATAAAGCCCCCCTATATATATATATATATATATATATATATATATATATATATATATATATATATATATATATATATATATATATATATATATATATATATATATATATATATATATTAATGAAGTAGCCGTTATGTACTTTGGAGGGGCCAAAGTTGTAAAAGTCGAATTTGAATTCCAACAGCTACAAGTGGTACGATAGGAACTAAAAGTGATTTTTTTTTTTTTTTTTTTTTTTTTTTTTTTTTTTTTTTTTTTTTTTTTTTTTTTAAGAGAAAACCACCCTTAACCCTGCGTTAAGGGTTTAACACACTCTCTTAACACAGCGTTAACACAGGTAACACGGTGTGGTTAACGCGTGTTAACGCAGCCAAGGTGAAGGCTTAACGAAGTGCTGCGTTAACCCACACCGAAGGCAATTATCTAATTAACCTAAAATGTAATCAACGAACGTTACTTATATACTAGGCGAGTACCCGCGCCTAACGGCAGCGGTTCCTAGCGGCAGACAATTAACGATATGCGATAAGTGCTTCGTATGACGTTCAAAATAGAAGATGTAAAGATCAAAATATTTTGATTAATAGTAATGTTGAAGTAAACTTTTTATATATAATATCATTATGAGATTCGTTACAAAACAACTACGTTCTTCCTATACAACATACCAAACAAACATTGGATGACTGATAAATAAAAAGTAACTTACAAAGCTGACAGTATTATATATTTGAATGACTTTTAACCTCCGAAGCAAGCAATGAGCTTCTTTGGGACTGTGCCAGCGGCACGATGTTTGGCAGCCAACTCCTCTGCTTTCAGATCATCTTCTGATTTCTTGGCCGCAACCATGGCTCGTTTTTCTTCAGCTTGTTTGTGAATTAAACCTGCTTTGTTTTTCATCTTTTCTGCATATTCTGATTTTTTCTTGTCATATTTCTCCTGTTGACAAAACATAAGACTTTTATTAGTTACTATGATAATTTTTATCTTATTTTAAACATGTTGATCTCAGTGAGTTAGTGTGACAAAAGAAAACAAAGATATATTGTGATTAAGTAGCGTTATAGCAACAAGGAGTACCTCGATTTGTTTCAACTTGGCTTCAATATCAGCTCTCTTTGTGTTTTCCCATGCGATTATAGAAGATAGCTGCTTCTGTGCCCTGTTGATTCATGTACAAACAAATGAGCCAAAAATATTTAACTACACAATCTTTGTGAGTGAGGAGCCAGGCTGCATATATCGAAAGTGATTCAAGTTTAAGTTCTGGGCATAACTATATCAGTATGATCTAAGAATTTCATTTCATATCATTCTAGAAAGATCTAATCCTCTAACAGACTTGTAACTTTTTCGATCAGAAAAGTGCCTTAGATGATCTTAACTGAAGCTTAAACTCAAAGTAAGGCATCATCCATTTTTCCTTTAATCTGAGTCGAACCAGTACCATATTTAACAATATAACTTACTTGTTTTCCGCCTTAGACTTTTCAGTTTCCTCCCATGCCTTGATGAAAGACAACTTCTTATCCTTTTCAATGTCAGCCAAAGCAACATCTAAATATCAAAAAAGAAATTCAATTCCACCAAATAAATGAACCGTTTTACATGTGTGAACTAAATTGTACTTGGTATCCATCCACATACTTACCTCTATCACGTGAGCTATTCGCTTTCTTCACTTCAGTAACCGGAGCCTCTGAGACACAACCACAAATTACAAATTACAAATTAATCAAAAGCAAATTTGTAACAAGGATCAAGATACAAGATACTAAAAAAAGCCGAGCCACTGCGATAAAAACAAAATGTTCCTACCTTTAACGACAAGAGACATAGTGTGATACTATACGTTTCTAGTTCTTTCTCAATAGTGGAATGATATCACAGTAGCTCAATAGTTAATATAACGAAGCATTGACATAGTTATCAAATTTCTTTTAGTTTAACTACTAAACATTGACTTCTAAGTTTAAATTTGGTAAGAGTTTGACTTACAAACTTACTGTAATCTTTCTTCTACCAAAAAAAGCTATAATCCCAGTAAGTTGCAGGGTTCATAAAAGCAATAATGTACCACAATAAGTTACCAATCACACATTTAATGTCATTACTCATTAAACCTGGCCAAGATATTTTTGTTAAGTCATCAACCATTTCCACAATCCGATTTTTTTGACTCGATGTGTAACCGAATAACCAAATCGTTTCCATAATTATTACTATTTTAAAATGTACAGCCTAGAATATGCAATTACAGCCTAGCTAATTTTTAATGGCTTCCTTATTTATTTTCAACTTTTCCACACATTAATCGTTGCCTTATTTCAGATTTTCAACATTTCAACTCATATATTTCTCTTACATATGACCATTTTCAACATTTAATTAATCTTTTCAACAAATTTTACACTAACTTTATAAACAAATAAACAAATTTGCATGAACTTACAAAAGCACAATATGGGAAACAACATTATGAGAAATTCAATTATATGTGCCACTGGGAATGAAAAAGATTGTAACGGATCAACAGCCATGCCAATGTCACTTCCTCTTGGGACTCAACAAAGTAAGCATATAACCAAGCGGTGGTAAGCGGCTGAAAATGGCCTCGATTTAGCAACCGAGAAACACAAAAACATCAATGGCCTCGATTTAGCAACCGAGAAACACAAACCCATGCTAAAGTTCTAAATAAAATAAGCATTTGGAATATGATATGCGGCATGTATTTTTTTATTAAAAAACACAAACCAAAAAATGACCATGAATATATAGATTTAAAAACTTACAAATCGAGTTGAAGCTCCTTTCCTTTTTATCTTTTTATGCACCGTCACCTTGTTAGCTTTCATTTTGGGCGTTTGGCAATAAATAATTTCTTAACCTTGTCCTCCAACAGCCATTCCAAAACCTCCATATCATCATCCAATGAACATGTATCATCTTTCTCATCCTAAACACACCCAAAACAGACAAAAAACATTAACAAACATTTCATCAAACACCTCGGAGACACATTATATAAAATAATGTAAACAAAGTTTTAACCTGATTCGCCCCTTCTTCAACCGCATAAACATTACACGCTTCAATTAAAAAACTATACCCAAAAAAAAAGATAATAAAAAGCTGTAGGAATTTGGAAATTTACCAGAATATAAGTCAAAAATGGAGATGGAATGCGAATCGGGATTCGAACGACAACGGATGAAAGTGGTGACAGCAGCGGCGGAGCGGAGGCTGTAAAAAAGCCACCCGAAATGCTATAAAAACAAAAATCTACATATCAATCTACAGATCTGTAAAAATAAGCCTTCAAAAATTAAAAGATATACATAGCTCTTGTAAACAAAATTAAAAAAAATACCTCAAACCTTCAAAAACCTTCAGCAAAACGCGAGTCAGCGGCGGCTACTTCCCGGCAAGTCAACGACGGCGGCGGCGGCGACGGCAGCGCCTTATGGCGGCTGTAACAGAAAAACACAAAAAAATATAATATAAACTCAGATCTATAAATAAACACCAAAGAAAACCTTCAAAACTTTAGATCTATTAAGAAAACTCAAAATAAACACCTCGATGGTGACGCTTATGTGGTGGGTTCGAAGATATCCGGCAGAGGTGAGGTCCGGCGGAGGAGGAGTTCGGTGGTGGTGGGTTTATGTGGTGGTGGTGGTGGTGATGGTGAGAGATGAGACTTGTGTGTGTTTTTTGGTGTAGTGTATGTGTGAGATGAGAGAGTTTTGCGTGTGTGTGTTTTTTTAAGAAATAAAGCGGAAGTGAAAGGTATTGGACTATGGGTGTTTGTTTCAAAGGGTAGTTTGGGGAATACATTAATTTCAAGTTTTCACTTATTGACTTGTTGACCATTTTTTCAT
This sequence comes from Artemisia tridentata subsp. tridentata, assembly GCA_021014915.2. Taxonomy (NCBI): domain Eukaryota; kingdom Viridiplantae; phylum Streptophyta; class Magnoliopsida; order Asterales; family Asteraceae; genus Artemisia; species Artemisia tridentata. Next base: position 136,187,918 of record CP139506.1, on the reverse strand, counting down.
TATAAGTAGTATATATAAATATAATTAAAATCCAGCTCAGTGCAACTTTAATCCTCTACAACGCGCACACAGTAAATTACCATATAACCCACCACTTGACATAAACATCCGTTTATAAAAAGCCAACAACAACAAAAACAACTGCTTAAATCCATCGTCAACACCAGAAAACAACTCTCTCCCTCCTCATTTTCGCTTACATTCACACACAAAGGCGCGTTTTGGCAAAACCGTAATTTTCAAGGGTAAATCATTTATTAGTTTAATAACGGATCTCATTTCGATCACGAGTGTGTGTTGATTTGTTTGTTTTTATTCCAGATAAATAATCATCTGAATGGCGGCTCCACCGGTACGAGCACGAGCGGATTATGATTATTTGATTAAGCTTCTTTTGATCGGTGATAGCGGTCAGTGTTTTTTTTTTTTTCTCTCGTATTTTTGTACAGATCTATGTCTGATTTCATGATTCATTTTCCTATGTTTAGTTGTGGTAAATGTAGAAATGGAGAAATTAAGGTTATCAAAGTGCAATATACGCCCGTTGACTTTTTAGTTTAGCGTTAGGATGTGTGCACTTAATACTAGCTGCTTCGAGTTTCGACTTAGGGGATGTTTGTTTAAGCTTATATGTGGCTTATGAGCTTATTTGATTTCGGCTTATATTTCATAAGCCCCAATTTTTCGGCTTATTTTGAGACTTACGGGCTTATATAGGTTTATCATACCATAATAAACTTATATAAGCCCAAAAGTCTCAAATAAGCCTGAAAATTGAGGCTTATAAAATATAAGGTGAAACACAAATAAGCTCATAAGCCCACATATAATCTTAAAAAAAAAAAAAAACCCTGAGTTAAAATTACTTTTTACTGTCATATTTAACTTATAACATTTTTTAAATGAATTTGATTGAATTTTATTTATTTTTAATCAAAATACGGATATTATTGCTTCTTTTACAAAATAAGCAAGTCCAAACGCTCATTCTACAATAAGCAGAAGCATAAATGTTTAAAAGAAGCAATCCAAAACACCCTTAGGTGCCATTTTCATGAATTCACCACGTATTCTCTCGAAATCCCATGCTCACCTTTCCATCATGGAATGTCCATCAAATCAGTATTCAGTGTAATAAGATGCAGAAACTGAGAAAACAAAATCATATATTTTGGCGGTTTTGTCTCGAAACATCTTGAAGTGTTCCAACTGTTGTAGGATCAACAACGATATGTCCTAGTTCTTTGCTGTTAAACTGGATGGAAAGCATGGGCTCAAAGAAATTTTTATATAAGATAAGATATGTGGCAGAAAAATAGGATGTATTTGATAAAGATGTCCATCCTTATTTTAAGTCCAAAAACATTGAAATGTACATAGATACTGTAGTAATTTAGTGTCTATGCTTTGTGTAAAGATTAACTGCACGTTTTTGCTTAAGGAATGCCAATAATATGGATAAACGTTTCTACTTAATTTGAAATGGTTAAGTGAGGTCCAAGGACAGATTGTTGCATCTTAGCTAGTGATGAATCTTTGCATGCTCGCCGCGAGTGGCGGAACCAGGAAAATAAGATGTGGGGGGCAAAAAAATTTTTTTTTTTTTTGACAATAGAAACAAAATGCGGAAGAAAAAAGTAGGATCGAAATGATAAATTGAGTATTGTTATTTTGAGATGAATGATTTATAAGTTTTGAGAGTGTTGAATGTTGGATTTTAGTATGTAGGTGGGGGGCAATTTGAATTTTGGTTGGGGGCACTTTCGAAAAAGGGTCAAAATTAAAAAAAAAATTACAATAAAATCTTATCTTTTACGGCTAGCCATGGGGGGCACCGCCACCCCAAACCCACTTTCGAAAAAGGGTCAAAATTAAAAAAAATTTACAATAAAATCTTATCTTTTACGGCTAGCCATGGGGGGCACCGCCACCCCAAACCCACTATATAGGTCCGCCCTTGCTCGCCGCTTCTTTTCATGGTTCTTCAAATGCTAAATGCCCTTCTCATTATCATTATATGGGTGTATCTAAATGTATGTTGTATTAATGTGAGCATGTACGTTGGCTTCATAAAATGAATATCCTGAGATCTTAATTATTAGTTACTGCCTAGTGATAATTTTCCTGTTTTTTCTGTTCCTTGCAGGTGTGGGGAAGAGTTGTCTTCTTTTGCGTTTTTCAGATGGTTCTTTCACTACAAGTTTTATCACTACCATTGGGTAATTAATGTTTTCTGCATCAATATATCATCTTATTTGGATAACGCCTTTGGGAATTTACTGACATTGTTTCTTTTAACAGTATTGATTTTAAGATAAGAACCATTGAACTTGATGAAAAACGGATTAAACTCCAAATCTGGGACACAGCTGGACAGGAGCGATTCCGTACAATCACAACTGGTATGATAGGCTTTATTACAATACTAAATGTTATATTTGCCTCATACATCACATGCAGGCCAATATATAGGGTTGTTAGACTAGTATATTAGGTTCGAAGTTGCATATCAATGATTGGAACTTCTTGCGCAAATTTTGAGCAATGGAACTCGAATTCGGCGTGAAATAGTTGTATAATATGTGTCACAACATGTAGATTGAAACTGAAAGATTGTGCAGCTACTGCTTGCCTTTTATTTGCATATTTATTTTTTCGAATTAGCTTGCTGTGTTGTTTTCTTTTATATAGAAAAAAAAAAGAAGATGTTATTTAAATAATCTTTTACCATCCAAAAAATCCAGCTTACTACAGGGGAGCTATGGGAATTTTGTTGGTGTACGATGTTACTGACGAATCATCTTTTAACAGTAAGAATTTATTCCCTGTTTGATTAATATCAGTTTATTACTTCACAGTTTCCCTAACTGGTTAATTGATCATCGGTCATTAGTTAAGGGGGAAAGCATTGTTGTTTAAACTGATTGTTGTATTATTTCAATCTTATCATTCGCCCTATTTCTTGTTGTTGACAGACATAAGAAACTGGATTCGCAACATCGAACAACATGCCTCTGACAATGTCAACAAGATCCTTGTTGGTAATAAGGCTGATATGGATGAAAGCAAAAGGGTATGTTCTACTTTTAGAACCTGATGCATCATTTATATTTTCTTATATATCATATATGCTTTTGATCTATATCCATCAAGAAGTTCCAATCATTGATATGCTTTTGATCTATATCCAATAATTCTGACATTAACAATATTTTGTAGGCTGTGCCCACCGCAAAAGGCCAAGCTTTAGCTGATGAGTATGGCATTAAATTCTTTGAAACTGTAAGTATATCATTTATAAGCTTCTTTGCTTTGCTGCAAATCACTTTGAAAGATGATGTAATGAGATTTTTTCTACTTATTTCTGCTAACATTTTAATTGTGTTTTTACAGAGTGCGAAAACAAACCTAAACGTGGAGCAAGTTTTCTTTTCAATAGCAAAAGATATCAAGCAAAGGCTTGCAGACACTGACACCAAGGCAGAGGTATTTTGTTAAAAGTGCTTTTATTAGCAATAAGTGAACAGAAAAGATAAATATTGTATCATCACTTAAGTGACCACCTGAGTGGAACTCAATACTACACACATGATGGTAAAACATATTAGCAATTAATGCAAATAGTCTTTGATCAAGGTTTTGGATGTGTGGAGACCGCCCAACATACATACTTAAAGCACCCTCCGGATGACTTTAAAAAAACTATGCCTGAAAATATTCAGTCATGCCTATGTACGTTTGAATATGCGGCAATCCCCCAAAGTATAGCTTGTGATTAGACAGCTCATTGTAGTGCCCTAACCTTTAATCAAATACCAAGAATACCCTCAACGTTAACAAAAGCGTAAGGCTCAAGTGACAGTTACTACCAGTGGCTTGTAACATCGTCACTACACTACTAAACAAGTCTCTCGAACTACTGGTTTATGGGTTCAAGACCTGTTGTTACCAACCAACATGGTGTCTGTATCTGACATTCTGATTTCTGAGCATTTAAAATAAATTATATTTGTAAATTCTATATTCTTTTTGAATTCCTATATAGTTGAAACCAACTTTCTGCAGTGAGCGTTTTACCGGGCTAACCCTTTACCCAAAAAAAAACTTTCTGCAGTGAGAAGAGGCAAAAAAATCGTATTGTTTAGTAAAACTAATTTTGAACCAAAACTTCAAATCAAGGAAAAATGGTTGCATTTACATTGGGATGAGGAATTATATTTAAATTTATATCATCTTATATTTCAGATGTTTATGTTTTGTATTGACAACATGTTTGGTCAAATTAATCGCAGCCATCGACAATTAAGATTAATCAACCCGATGGTGGAGGTACTAATGGTCAAGCTGCACAGAAATCAGCATGCTGCGGTTCTTAAACAGCCAAAGGAATGCTTCAGAGGTGCTGCTCTGCATAAGGTTGGCTGATGACAAACAGCCGTGGTGGAAAAATACCAAGTGCAATGACGGTATGATGATGGGGCTACTGATTGTAATTCTCGATTTATCTGCCATTCTTTTTAAACTTTTCTGTTATGTGAAACATAGGTCTTTATTCTTTTTTTCTTATCTTTGTTTCGCATCTACCTCAACTTGGATAAGAACTACTCTTCATTTGGTATTTGTAATTTTGTATTTTATTTTCTATATCTAATAGATCTTAGAAGTAAAAAATATTTAAGGAAATTGAAGACCGTAATTTACTTGATAATCATGTCATTTTGTTACTTTTTGATTCTTGGATACCCAATCATTTGATGTGTAAACCTGTCCTGACTTATGAAAAAAAAGGGGTCTGAATTGTAACATTAACATGCGTGATTTGTGATTGGCTCCCAACGTCGTAGTGCGTTTATTGGCGGTCCTTTACCAAATAACAATTCATGGCCCTAGTGGTGTTCAAAAGTCGGTCTGGGCAAACAAAGCCAAAAAAACAGTGACTATGTTATGTGTGGTTTTTGTTTCCCAGTTTGTGTGAAACCAGAACCAATGTGATCTCTTATAAGATACAAAACTGAAATGGTGTTTCTGAGACATCTGTGTGTTAGAGCATGTATAAGAAAAATGCATCGACATACAAGGGTTGGCTCTTTTCCAATTGTTTAGAGAACAAACTAGGTACTGGAGTTGCAGAAACAAAAACAAAACCAATCGTTACAAACTTGGAACAAAATGAGGCATTGCTATTACGGAGTAATATGCCTATTTCACCCAATATTTGAGAGATTGCTTATGCATTTTCTCTCCTTGTTTTGCCATTTGTTCCACACTCCTTGTTGTGCAGGCAAAGACTACAAGAAATCCTCAGTTGACCCAAAAATTATAAATAGAACTTGACATATGTTATGCAGCAATAATTAAATTTCCTACAAATCGGTAGTTCAGTACTTTTGCACAATTTAAAGTGTTTGAATTCTCATCACAAGCTTAACAAAGAAAAGATCATATTTATACACAAACTCATGTACATAGATTTTTTTTAAGTTCACCGGACTAATCCACCACATGTATAGCCAAACTACGAATCGTTAAAGTATCTTATAATTTTGAACATTTAACCATACATAGAACTGTTCCTATATATTCAGTTCATCCTTCCCATATATACGTTGAAGCTCACGAGTGGCCGCTTGGAAAGATTCTGAGCATTAAGAAAACGAACCGTAAGCAACAGCAAATTGCCACATTGTGCTAATGATCATTCTAAAGAATGTAAAATGAATTTACCTTTCCAACTGCGAAATGCTTTTTGATTGATCGGTGAACCAGTTACAGTCTGAATTGCGTCAAATAATAAACTCTCAGGGGTGCTCTTCAACTCTTGAACTATTTGATATATTGTCTTTCCGCTCTCAAAGTATATGTGATTGTTTGGGTGCTTTGTTTTGCATCCAGCATGACGCTCAAACTCATAAGCATTAAGTGCCTAAGTGAAAAGAAAAAAGAAAAAAAAATCTAGTTTAATGAAACTAGTTTTCACGGCGGTGCTTTTACAAGAGTTGTTCCCAAATGATAATATGACATCCAACCAAGGGCAGACCCAAGACAGTAAGTCACCAGGTGCAAAAAAGGTACAATATTTTGTAAACAAATTAAGAAGATGTGTATTTCTTTTGAAATATTAGTCGACTAACTAAACAAGATATGTGTTTAAGTAACACATAATTTTGGGACCAGGTTTATTTCTGAGAATTTGAGATTTTTAACGAAAATTTACAGTAGGCGACAAACATCCATCGGGTTCCCGTGAACCCCCGGGAACCCCCCTAGGTCCGCCCCTGCATCCAAGTCCAACTAATCAAGAGGATGACATATTTTGGAAACTCAGCATTATCTTGTAAAAATTAAAAGACATCTTGAGTTACACAATAGACAAAATAAATAAATAAATAGCTTACTTTAGAGTGATTACATAATTGACAGCTACAAAAGTAGCCAGAACCTTTTATAATTCCTCGAAGCTCCTATTTTTTAGCAAGAAAGAAAAAACATCATGAGCCAATTAAACCAAGGAAAACAGATTACAAATCATACGAAAAAAACTGAATATATGATTGACTTTTAATCGTCATACTTTCGACAAATGGTATAAATTGAACGCGATGATAGCCAGTAATTCTTGCCAAGTGTGGCATGATTGCTTAAAATTTTAATGATTTGTTTGCAACAAAAAGTCAAGTTGAGTGTTCATAGTACGTTTTTATAATTTATATTAACCTAAGTCAATGTCTGTGCAACTAGCCTAGGAAATAAAAAGAACCAGTAAAAACTTTAAAAGACAACCCAAAGATGTTTACCTCCCGTGAAACTGAAACATATTTGACAGGGACTCCATCAAGTATACCAGTAGCCATCAAACTTCTAACATTTGAAGGGAAGCTATTAGGGGCTTCCTTTTTAGCCTGTTTTGGTTCCGACTTACTCTTTGATTTGACCCCTTGCTGTGCAGTCCCAACAGCAGACAGATTGGATGCATCCATCGCCTTATTCTTAGGAGAACGCAATGTCTTGTCTGCAGATTGATCGAATGATGCACCATAACTGTTCATGGGTTTAACAAAATAGCTATCTATTGGCCTAGCCAATGTGTCGATCTCAGGTTCATCATGAAAACCACCAAAAGATATGCTATTTATTATTGATATGTGATTTTCATCGTCTTTTTCCACCACGGGATCCCCGGTTGATGTATGAGCAGCGTGAAATCCACTGTAAGAACGACCCATTAAAGTTACGTTTCCATCTTCATTGCCGAAGTTTGGCCCCATTGTTATAAAACTAGTCTCACTCGCACGGCTATCCGTATTTTTAACCTGATTAACTTTAACTTTCCTAACTCCTCCATAGTTGACACATGTCTCTGGGTCTTCAATAGAATAAGACATCGACAAACCAACTAGAGATCCGTTTCCAAGTTGATCATGGCCTATCTTTCTATTCACATGTCCGTTGTCCATCCTAACAGGGGATCCTAATAAACGGTCAATAAATTGACTTGGTGATGACTCAAGAGCAGAGACATTGTCCCAAGATAGATGAGAGGTCGAAATTTCAGAGATTGGTTTGTCATTTGGAGATTCTATGGCTTGTCTTTTGTTAGGAAAAAACTCGGCTTCAGTTGCGTCAGCAAACCATTGGTGGGATCGTTTTGATTCTACTAGGGATGAGTTGCCAACTAGGGCCTCTCTATTGGTTATATGACCATCTCCTTTCCCCATCCAGAATCCCTTGTCATGGAAAGACTGCGTGATGAAATTTATAAGTGAAAAGTATATAATAGTCAGAGTAACAACAGCATATGACTATATAAACAAGAAAATTGTAAAACAGTGTAGTAGAGGGAAGGAGACCTATATGGGCCAACTCTTATTAACTATCATTTCCTATAGAACACCACTATGATCACATGATACAGAGGACAACTATTAAATTGTTACGTCGTCCCCGGAATTTGAACACTGGGATCACAAAAGATCTAACTTTGGTACAAAATAATGCCACTGCACCAAAACACAACTTGTTTAATCAAATCTGGTTCGTTTAAGAGAATGCCAATAATGAGCTGGCAAAAACCATTCCACAAGAGTGAGGAATATTTGGGTCGTTTTATACATGCCTTAACCTATTAACAGAAGATTAAATATATCTAGAAATGTAAGGTGTTCAAATTCACATAAAGTACAATTTAAGAATTCTTTCAAAGTACATAGGTTTAAATGACCTGCTGATGGATTGGATTGTCTACCATGGACCTAAGACAACTGAGTTTTATTGCTTTTTACTTATTCAGGCTGTGAGTTCAAGCCTCTTTAGAGGCATCATGCGTAATGGTTATCCACTGTTCCAATCGTAATATTATGGTTTTTCATTGCTTATATTTGGGATACTAGCCTTCCTTAACACATCAGATGTTGTGATAATCTCCTCTCATGGGTTTGAGTAGCCGGGGTTTTACAGTGGGACAGGCTGCTTTCATACAAAGTGATAAAACATGAGAAAGCATGCACTTAAAATCAACATGTTTTTATTCTTTTCGTGTTTGATACTTTTGGTTTCTTAGCACTCGAGTTCCTCAACAAAGCCCAACGAGCTATGCATAGTAGTAATGTTATGACACCTAGATCCACAAATGTTGTTTTCAAAAGAAGTAATTTTACAATCCAAAAAGGGCTAGCGGCACGCTTGTTGCTCGTTTGACTTCCACAGTTTCACCTCTATGTAAATCCAATATAGTTGCATATGTATGGAATTTTTCATTAAGAACAAACAAGCCCGAAAAAATGGGCTTACGAAACATAAGCCGAAACCACATAACCCCAAAAATAAGCTTAAACAAAGACCCCCCTTACAAAAAATAAACAAAACACAAACACATTTTAACAAAACAAAATCAAAATAAAATAAACACTAAAAAACATACCATTACTCCTCAAAAAGCCAACAATAGTCACAATTTATCTCTGCGCATACAAAACAAACAAACAAAAAAATCATAACTTTAACAGCTCTACTAACTTAGAAATATAAACGATATATAAAAATCAAGACTTTTTTGGGTCAATTTAATATTAATACCTCCGATGATCCACGTGGCTAAATGATGGTGTGGCCGGAATCCATTGCCGGGTAGGGTGTATGTTAGTTAGGGTGGGTGAGAAGCACAGGATTATTGCTCTTGTGATGGAAATTAGATGTGAGTGGGTGTAGGATTACGATCCCTTAAGTGTTTGGTTTTCATTAATTTCAGCCGTTGGATTTGGATGGATGGTACTTGTGAATATGTGATGAGTTAGATTAGATGAGATGTGTTTTCCAACATTTTACACTTTTGAGTTTGATTAGTTTTTAGTTCAAAAACAAAGTTTGATTAGTTTGAGGTTCTGTTATTATCACTCAAAGAAAAATGATATATTTTTATTGGAAGGATAATTGATTAAAAATATATTCAAGTTGTTACTTTATAGTTTATACTAAAGCTAATTACCTTAATAATCCTTATATATAGTGCTTTTACGGATTGAAACCTTTTTCCCATATTTTACATGATCACAATACGTCGTAATCATGCTTTTCATATACTTTGTCTATATACTGTTGAATATGTTACTGTATGTTCATATAGTGTTGAATGTATACGACTTTGTAGTTTTGCAGCAATATAATACTAGTAGTACATATACACCTTTAGGTGATTGTTGTTATTGGTGGATTGTAGTGCGATGTGAAACTTTACCACCAACCCAAGGTACTGTATGTCTGCTTTATATGTGTCTTGTTTAGTGTGTCTATTGTTAAAGAATGTACAAATCTTTGGCACACTCACAGACTTAGGTTAGACTAGCTCTTGGAGGGTAGATCTTGCACTGAGTACTTCGTGTGAACTGCTAAGAGAAAGGTAGCACCGTTAGTCTTACCGCGGAAGGGGGGTTCTGCGGTTAGCCTCGGGTGTGAGAGTAAGTATATTGATTGAGAAAGATAGTTTAAGTGCGGACTATGTGTAGTAAATGCAGTTAGGTGAGCAGTAATAAATGAGTTGAGGTATTTATACTACCCTTATTTACTGTAGCTGAGTTGACCCGTGCCTTATCGGTTAGTGTCAGGGTCAACTTGCGCCGTCTCTGCGGACGTGTGTCAGAGCAGAGTCCACTTGTGCAGTCAGAGTAGGGTCCACTTGTGCCTTATCTTGTCAGATCAAGTGGAGGAGTCCACTTGCGTCTTTGCCGCGGCAGAGTATGTGCTCTGCCCCGGTCTGGGGAGTCCGAGGCATGTGCTTGTCTTGGTTTGGCAAGACTCTTGTTCTATAGTGTGAACTGACTCTGCCGCGGTTAAAGTTATGGGGATGTCCGGACCAGCCTGTTGGGTCCGGAGGTACTATACCTGATCAAGTCCCCCCAGTCTAGTATACTTGTTTTGTTGAAGAGCAAGTGTTCTAGACTTTATATAATCGCGTTCCGCGGCCTTTAGAGGGCGCGGCTTTATGGAGGCTGTTGTAGTTACCGCGGTTGGTTTTAGGATGTGTCCTATGTTGCTGACTGGACATTCCACTTTCCACGTAGTTGGTGGTGACAGGCTGTCATGGGGAACAGCGAAACGTTTTTACCCACGCAATTGCTGACTGATGTGACGTTTTACGGCGGCTGGCCGTTCATTTTCTGCGATCATCTTGGTGGTTCATCTGGCTAGATCTGTGACCGTCCAATAAGTATCCGGGGACGTGTCAGTTTTGTGGCCTTTCGATTGAAGTGATGGCACGTGCGGTGTGTGGCTATAAATACTAAGATTTACACCACTTTTAAGCTTTTTACACACAGTTAAAACTTTTCCTTCTCTCTAGAAAACAAGAATTCCTCCCGCCTTTGCTTCTCTTGCTTCCTTTATTTCCGGACTTTAGTTTTTTCAGGTTAGACCTCTTTCATACTTGTTCTTCATTTAGCATTTAGAATGGCGCATATAAGTACGGTAACCTCCAAACTCTCTCAGGAAGATGTAAACAAATTTTGTGATAAATATAAGATCCCAGGTCATCTTTTACCTATAGCGCCCGGACCTAGGGATACTATTAGGGATGCTCCAGAAGGAATGATAGGTGTGTATACTAGGTTTTTTGAGTTTGGTAACTTTAGGATTCCCCTTTCATTGTTTTTGCTCCGTGTACTGGAGTATTTCCATATTCATTTATCGCAGCTATCAGTGTTAGCGGCTTGTAGGGTTAGTCACTTTGAGATACTTTGCCGCGTCCATGGTGGTGTTCCTACTATAGATTTGTTTAGGAAATTCTATTATGCGGGCGTTAACAATGGTTGGATGACGTTAGAGAAGTGGAAAGGCCCAAAATCTTTAGTTGTCCCCGTCTGTTATACTAGCGCCCTAGATTCGGTCAAGAACTGGAAGGACCATTTCTTTTTTGTTAAGAAGACCATCTTCCCCTTGGACATTCCATGGTATGAGGGAACGTCTGTAGACCGCGACCCTCCTCCTTCTGATGAGGGTGTGGATCTAGAGTTGTTGCGGCTCCTGGACACTAATAGGGCTCCGTTTAAAAAATATCCGGAGGAGTTTCTGAGCGTCATAGGTTTGAGCCAAACTTGGGATGACGATAGTGCCCGTACGACTTTTCTACGGCCGGATGAAACGGGTGGGTTGAATAGACTCGCTTTTATCTCCGTTCTCTATTTGTTTGCTTCCGCGTCTAATCTTATTTGCTTTGCTTTGCAGAGATGGACTTATTTTCTTATATCCAACAGCCTGACGTATTCAAGGTGAAGGTCGTGGAACGCACCTTGGACAAAGATGAGAAGTCTTTAAGGGCTGAGACCGCCGGGCGTGTTCATCAACCGCGTGAGGGTGTGGTAAAGGTGGTCCAACATACTGTGCATGATGAGATTGCTGCGGCTAAGGAGGTTAAGAAAGCCGGAAAGAAGAGGGTGGTTATTGATGTGCCCGAGCCGCCAAAAAAGAAGAAGAAACTGGTCCGCGAGAAGGCTGCGGCTGGATCTGGTATGAGCTGCTTACAATATCCTTGTGTGGGAATAATCAAGCGAACAACGACGGTGGAAGTGATCACATCAATGATGGGAACCATAACAACGGTAACAAGGGATGTACTTACAAGGAATTTAACGCGTGCAAACCGTTAGACTTTGATGGCAATGGAGGTGCGATAGCTTATACCCGATGGGTCGAGAAGATGGAGTCAGTGATTGACATAAGTGAGTGTGCGAGTCATCAGAAGGTGAAGTATGCTGCTTGTTCTTTGATTGGAAAAGCATTGATTTAGTGGAATACGCAAATTTAGGCTAGGGGCAGAGAAAGCTGCCATAGGGATGAGTTGGGATGAATTCAAGGCGTTGTTAAAAGAAGAGTATTGTCCAGACAATGAGATGCAGAAACTGGAACATGAGTTCTACCACCATACCATGGTAGGGGCTGATCATACGACTTATACGGATCGATTCCATGAGCTTGCTAGACTGGTACCTCACATGGTCACTCCTGAATCCAAGAGAATTGAGAGGTACATCTATGGTTGGTCCCTGAGATTCGCGGGATGGTGAAAGCGACTGAGCCCCTTACCCTTCAAAGCGCGATATTGAAATCTGCAACCTAAACGGATGAAATGGTTAGGAATGGGACATTGTCCAAGAGCGGTGATAAGAGGAAGACCGTGAGTGAGCCAAGTAAACAAGGAGATGCAAATGGTGACAATAAGAAGGCGAAATGGGGAAAAGGATTTGTGGCAACGAGCTCGGGACGTAAGGGATATGAAGGTCCTCACCCTAAGTGTGCCAAATGTAACTACCACCACTTTGAGACTAAACCCTGCCTAGTGTGTTTCAACTGCAATCAGACTGGTCACGTTGCAAGGGATTGTCGAGCAGTAGCCATGCAGGCGACTCCGATTAATGTCATTTACCCAAGAACATGTTATGAGTGCGGGAGCCTGGATCATTTTCGAAACACGTGTCCTAAGCTGAATGGGGCACAGGGACAAGTGCAGAATAACCAGAATCAGCCCTTATTGACTAATGGAAACATTGGAAACAATGGCAACCCAGCTCGTGGGCGAGTATTCGTGATGAACGTTGAAGAAGGACGCCAGAACCCGAGCCTCATGACGGGTATGTTCTCTTTAAACGGATATTAGACTACCATACTGTTTGATTCCGACATCGATTATAGATTTGTTCCCACTTAGTTCATGCCCCTGTTAAAGGCGAAGCCTAGTGTCCTAGCTATTAGTTATGAAATTGATATAGTGTATGACAAAAAAGGTAGAAACCGATATGATGGTTCAAATCTTCACCACCTGGTAGTAGGATCTTGGAGTGCTGAAATGCCACCCGTATATTTTTGAGCAACCCCAAACTTTAACTAAAAATTTTCTTTTTCTTAAAAAAAAAATAAAATAAAAATAAAAAAGCTTTTTAACAACTTTTAACTTAATTTCATGTCAGTTCTTGTTTGATGAGATGTGAGATTAAGTTTAAAGTTGCTACTTAGCTTAAAATTTTTAAATGATTTTTGCTCAAGAATGGGCGAGGCATTTCATGAAGCCTAATCACTCGATAGTTACTATAAAACCGCCTATTTCAGTGCGCTTAGTAGGACGAGCAGAAACCCAAAGATACCTCGCGTGCTTAAGACTCCCCGGAGTGCTTCATTAAGACCTAACAGGAATTACCTCTCCTTGACGAATTGAGCTTCTCATAAACTTAACTCCCGGAGCGGCACAAACCTCATGATACACGTTACTTCTCGAAGAAAGATTCCGAACCCAAATATCATTAGTTGAGAGTGCACAAGACTGACAACCCTAAAACCGCGTTAAGAACGATATACAGGCAATTCGAGTTTTCAAGTTAAGTCCTTTGGTTTGACCAATGCCCCCGCAATATTCAAAGATAAGAAATCCAGTTAAAGCGACACACAAGAGGAACACCTGTATCTATTATATCGGATTGTGACATTGGTTTGCATCACGATTTTGTCAGACACTATAGGATGCATTAGGAGCACAGTTAGAATTGAGTACGACCTACCATTCCTAGACCGATGATCAGGGTAAGCATACTATTCGACTTTAGGAGATATACTTAGAGCATGCACTGTTGATTTTGGAAGAAACAGGAATACCCATCTCTCTTAGTTGAAGCTTCTCAACCTTCTAAATCTAAGCTTTGTGTGTTTATTGATTTGTTTATTTGAAAGCGATCCAAAAATTGAGCCAATACTTCAAAAATGTTGAGTTCTTTTCTTACAACTTGATACTTAACTTAATCTCATGACAGTTCTTGTTTGATGAGTTGTGGAGTTAAGTTAGGTTCAAGTTGTTCTGTAGTTTAAGGTTAGGCCCAACTTGATTTTAGCCTAATCTCATGACAGTTCTTGTTTGATGAGTTGTGAGATTAAGCTGAAATCAAGTTGTTACTGGGCTTAAATTTGTGATTTAGCTTAACCTTATGACAGTTCTTGTTTGATGAGTTGTGGGGTTAAGCTAGATTTCAGTTGAGGCTCAACTTAAACTACCGAAAAGATGCCTAAGGTTTTTGACGGCTTTACTCAAGGACGGGAAAGCTTGCCTTATTGTGTGATTATTATGTGGTTTTACTTGTGTGACTTCTAGAGGTTAGGAAGTATTGATAGTACCAATTGGGAAGTAGCACCCGGTACTATTTGGGTTGACACCCACACCCTTATCCGTCTGTGTGCAACCAAATCGAAGGGTGAATACTATCCGAGAAATCTCAGACCCTTAGTCAATTGAATTTTGAGGACAAAATTCTCTTAACGGGGATAGACTATAACAACCCGCAATTTTTCCATGGTCTTTACCCATTGCTTGTATCGAGTCATTGTAGGCCTAGAATGTAGCACGTCGCGGTTTGGCACAATAACTAGTTTAAAAACGTGAAGTAAATTAATTTTGACACCTTGGGACAAGAATATGCATAATTATAGTCGTTTGAGTGGAAAATTATTCTAAAAATAATGAAACAACTTGAATGAACCCGAGAATGGTGATGACACATTTCTTTTCTAACTTCGATTGGGTTTCGTCAAAAATAAGCAAGAAAACGTCATATTTTGTTTTACAAACGTATTTGTTATCAAATTTTACGAAAGAACGTTTTTTTTAAGATGAATGGTGACGGTTAAAAATTTATTCGGTGACGTTTAATATTTTTCGGGAATAAAAACAAGTAACCTCGGGGAAGTATATTAAAAATTATACCGCTAGTCCTTGCACCGACTCCTCAAGTGGAAATAAATAAAACACAAGGAACTATTTGCAATTTCTAAAAATTACACTATACTAATAAACCTAACCCTAACTATATCTCATTTTCATCTTCATCTCCAACCTCCCACTTCTTCCCTCTCTCTTGCCGCCGCCGGCCACACCCCACAGCACCACCACCGCCACTCCTACAACCACACCGCCACCACCAACGTGACCATCTCACTCTCCTCTTTCTTTTGCTATAGTACACGCGCCACCAAACATCATCACCTCGTTATTTCATTACCGCCGCCACCAAAACCTTACCACCGCCATTTTGTGCTCTAAACTTGTAGATCGATTGAAGACATGGTAAGAAAACACGTTTTACGCGAGGGTTGACTCACCACCGAGTCAACTCGTGATGTTCTTGATTTTTCGGGTTCAAAAACAACTGGGTTTAAGGTTTTTGATTAATAAAAATGATGAAAACGTTTTGGTATCCGTTGGGTGTCGTGTTTTGTGTTATCGACGTGAAACCGTGAGCATAAGCTCACGGTTTGGGCTCTTTTTCGAGCTTATTGTCCTTGTTCGATTGTTGTTTATTTATTTTGTTTATGTTCGGATGGAAGTACTCGACACCGAATGGTATGGGTTGTGTCGATATTGGTTTGTTGGTATAATTGTAAGGCCGAGACCCCATAGGGTCTGTTTGGTTTGGTTTGTGTCGAAAGAACTTAAGCCGAGACCCGTATGGTCTCGGCAATGCTTGTATTTTTGTTGATTGTTGTGTTTGGTATTATGGCCGAGAGGTAGGGGAACCGTGACGAAAAGGTCGCGGCCATAATAATATTGATAATATTGATTAATGAATAATGGGAATCGATTGTGTGACGATTACTAGTTGACGGGGAATAGGTTAGACGTGAGTCGTAGTCGACCACGAGAGATTGAAGTTGATTGCGATAATGAGGCTTGATTTTATGATATATTGTTAGTTGTGAGTTTTGTGCCACGTCGGTGTCACGTTGACTTTTAGTCCTCGTTGACTCCGACAATGCCATAAATGAATATTTATATTGTTGGACTTGGATTGATATAATAAGTCGAGAGGTAATGACTCGGACTTGTGACTTGAAACAAATAATAACTCAAAATAAATATAAAAATAAGCTCGAAACATATGTATAAATATATACATATGCAACAACAAGAATAACATGCGGGTTTTCATATAAGGAAATAAATAATAACAAGTATTACACTTGTTGGTTTATTAAAACAAAACTAAAGTTTTATAATAAAGAGTTATTAAATGTTTCGAGGGCACACAAGACAAGAGGTATTATTAGAGTAGTATTGAGGATATTATAGGATTAATGTCAAGTTGACGAAGCGGATAAGTATCCGACCATTCGTTCAAGTAACATATTAAGTCTTAAGGTTTTATCACTAAATTTTCAGGTTGTCGTAGAGATTGTTTTGGAGTATTGCTTCAAATTGTCGTGTTGCTATATGAAGTTTACTTTGAGTCGTTTACGTCTTGGTCGTTTTGCTTGGCGTGTGTTCACTTGAGTCATGTCGTGTCACCACTACACACCCGTCGATACCAAACGCTAGTAACTAATATGAGAAAGAGATTTTGGTATTTAAAATGGAATCTACTTGGGGATAATTAGCTTTTGGAAACTTTTACATTTGGCGATATATGTTAAGGCGATTTTATATTACTAGGTTGTGCCGAGTCCGTGAGTGCCGATACTTGAGAGCTGCCGAGTACTTTACTTCTGTAGATCTTGTTGTGCTTTGCTTGCTTGAGGTGAGTTCTCGTAGCCCCTTTTTCATTATGTTTTTCCTTGGGGGAAAATGGTACTCAAATGATATTTTAACTGTTTTCATGCTGTGATTATACTGTTTTCATGTTTTTGGACATTATGTGTGTTGATGCGATTATATGCTGTGACATGTTGTTTTGTGCGACCATAACTGCGCAACTGTTAACTCTATTTGAGAGCCGAAACATTATGATAGATCTATCGGGGTAGCTCCCCACAGTGTTTGTTCATGTGTGCAACCAGCGTGGCAGGTTCAGTTGGCGCGACACTAGTTTGTTGTGACTTGTGCTTATAATTGGTTATCATGCTCACTTTTGTCCTACACTGTACTATCACAGCTCCGTGGTTTTACTTTTAAACCTACGAGCTCACCAACATTATGTTGACGTTTTCTAGTACCATTTTCAGGTGTTACTGAAGTTGCTTAGAAGGTTGAGTATTGACTGGCTTAGCAAGACTTAAGACAAGACCCTCCCGGGTTATATCTCGCGGAGTTGCATTTGATATTTCCTAATGACGTTGTTTAACTTTGAGACTTATGTTATCTTGGATCTTGTTACTTATCCCGCTTGTGGGAGTTTGAGACTATTATTGGTCTTATGTTATACATTTAGTTTTCTCTATTGTGACACCTTGTGTTTCTTGACTATGAGGTCATACCCCGTAAATGTCATTCCGCTGCGCCATTTTTGGGGTGTGACACATACTTGCTTCCTTGGCTTCGTAGGCCCCATTAATCTGGTTTGCGACCAGCCGGGAATCAACATTCGCGGACAGGTGTTGGACTCCCATTTGCTCAGCTATCCTTAAACCTGCTATTAGTGCTTCGTACTCCGCTTCATTGTTAGATGTATCGAACTCAAATCTTAACGCGTAAGTAAATTCCACACCTTCAGGGTTTGTGAGAATCAGGCCTGCTCCTGATCCTTCTTGGCAGGATGATCCGTCAGTGTACAAACTCCAGGGTTCAACATATGGACATTCTTCCGCGGTTTCAACGGATGCCGGAGTCTTTTCTTCTGGGATTTCCGCAATGAAGTCAGCTAGCACCTGTCCCCTTATTGAGGTCCGCGGCCTGAAGCTGATGTCATGTTCTCCCAGCTCAATAGCCCACTTAGCCAATCTCCTAGTTTTTTCTGTTTTTGCGAGCATTTGTTTGATGGGCTGATCCGTGACGACAATTACTGGATGTGCCTGGAAGTATCTCTTCAATCTCCTGGCCGCGTGGATCAGTGCCAGAACCAACTTTTCCATTGGGGCATAGTTTACTTCCGGGGGTTGCAATGTGCGGCTGATGAAGTAGATGGGTTGCTGGATTGGACCTCTCTCCACCAGCAAGACTGCACTAATGGCTTCCTGTGCCGCGGATAGGTACATTAGCAGTTCCTCCCGTGGTCACGGAGCCGTCAGGGTGGGAAGGTTGGCTATGTGGTTCTTCATTTCCTTAAATGCTTGCTCTGCTTCGGGTGTCCAATGAAAGTCACTTTTCTTGATGCATTTCTTTAATGTCTTGAAGAACGGCAGGGATTTTTCTGCTGACTTTGATAGGAAACGGTTGAGACTTGCTAATTTCCCATTCAGGCTCTGCACTTCCTTAAGTGTGCGGGGGGAGGGTAACTGAGCAACCACCGCGGATTGATCCGGGCACGCCCCAATTCCGTTTTTGTTGATCAGATGGCCTAAAAACATTCCTTCCTCTGCCCCAAAGGTGCACTTTTTTGGGTTTAACTTCATGTTAATTTTCCTCAACATTTTGAAGGTTTCTTCTACGTCTCTTAACATCTCTGTCTCCGAATGGCTTTTAATGACCAAGTCATCCACATATACTTCTAGATTCCTCCCAATCTGTTTTTTGAAAGCCTTATCCACCAGTCGTTGATAGGTGGCTCCGACATTCTTCAATCCGAAAGGCATCTTTTTATAACAAAATATTCCTTGGTTTGTGTGAAAGGCGGTTTTTTCCTCGTCTTCCGCGGCCATTTGTATTTGGTGATACCCTTTCTATGCGTCCAAGAAGCATTTGAAGGTGTAGCCGCAGAGAGATTCAACTTTGTAGTCAATCTCCGGTAGAGGGTAGCAGTCTTTTGGGCACGCCTTGTTCAAGTCTTTGAAGTCCACACACATTCTCCAAGTTCTGTCGCTTTTCTTGACCAAGACCGGATTTGACACCCAGTCGTGATAATGGACTTCTCGCATTATGTCCGCCTCTACCAACTTTGCCACGTCTTCGTTGATGGCCTTGTTTCTTTCAGGAGCTTGCCCGCGCTTCTTTTGCCTTACTGGCGCGTACCCTTCCCGGATATTAAGCCTATGTTCTGCTGTGTTCCGCGGCACGCCCGTCATATCCGACGGTTTCCAAGCAAAAATGTCCAAGTTATTCTTCAACAAATCACATAGGTCTTTCTTTCCTTGGTTCTTTAGGCTTCCACCCAGGGTGACCGTTTGGTCCGCGAACTTAGGATGTATCGCAACCTTTACGCCTTCTTTGGCCGGAACTTCTTCGAAACTTTGTTGTGATGAGGGTTCTGCTACCACCTGGCATTCCATGGGCGTGAGTTTGTCACTATGTATTGTGACTACCCCTCCTTGGGTGGGGAACTTAATCATGTCGTGGGCCGTGGAAGGAATGAGTTTGAGTTGTCTTATCCCCGGTCGGCCTATTATGTCATTGTATTGGGAGGGTGATCTGACAATCATGAAGTTCATCCAAGCACTTGAGGAGTTCTCTTCATCTCCTAAGGTTACCTCCAATAGAATCTGTCCCAAAGGCCATGACAACTCTCCGCTGAATCCGAGCAGGGGGGTCGTAGCAGGGATCATTCTTTTCTTAATTTCCGGGCTCAAGCGATTGAAACAATGTTCGTACAAAACCTCCGAGGCGCTTCCATTATCCACATACATCCGGTGCACATGGTGTCCGCCTACTTCTGCCTTTATCACCAGCGGATGATCGTCCCAGTCATCCTCCCTTATAGGAGGGAAAGATATTTCCATGTTGGGGTAGGCACTAGAGGTTGTTTTTTGCTTCACATTCTGCGGCAAGGCCTGTATCATGAATATGGCCGGGGCTTTATCTTTAGCCGTTGTTTCCTTCTTGCCGCTCTTGGAGGTCCCGCCTTTTTGGCTCCCATTCTTAATCTCTTTCACTAGATGTGCCAGCTGTCCTGATCTGACTGCTTCTTCAATTTGTTTTCTCAATTGGAAACACTCGTCCGTGTGGTGGCCTCTTTCTCTGTGAAAGTCACAGTATTTGTCCTTGTTTCTGGACTCGGCCGGACTTGACATTGGCGGTGGGGCCGTGAACTTGACTGAATCCATTGCGAGAATCTCTTTTGGTGTTTTTGTGAGGGGCGTAAATCTATCGCTCCGCTTCCGGTCTGCCCTGAAGCGTTGTTTGAATTCCGTCTTTCTGTCAAAAGGCTGGCTATTGGTTGCCCGGGATCCTCCTTCGCCGGACTTCCACGAGGAACGGTCCTGTTTTTTCCTAGATAGATTTGACGCGACAGTTTCCCCTCGGACGAAAGCAGTGGTAATCTTCCACATCTCGTCCATGGTCTTTGGGATTTTATCATTAAGTCTCCTGATTAACTCTGGGTTGTTAATTCCGTGCATGAACCCTGAGACTCTCATGCATTCCGGGGCACCCTTTACTTGCATGCTTTCTGCCTTAAAACGATCAACAAATGCCGTTGTTGTTTCCCCTTCTCTTTGTTTGATGTGATGGAGCTCTACCGGATCTTTAGTATACTTCTTTTGTTGGAGAAAGTAGGACAGGAAGTATTTCTTGAGATCCTCAAAGTTGTCAATGCTTTCTGCCGGCAAGTCGTCAAACCACATTCGAGCATGCCCCATGAGGGTGGAGTTAAACATATGACACCATGTGGGCATGGCCCATCGCTCTACTTTGGCCGCGGTGCAGAAGCTTTTCATGTGGTCCTCCGGATCCCCGGTCCCGTCGTAAGTCTTGACATTGTTAGGCATTCTGGTTCTTTTTGGGAATTTGAAACCCCTAATCCTCAATGTGAAGGGATTAGTGTCTTCAACGTCGTAGGGATGATAAAGATCATCTTTTTCCCCTTTGCTCTTTTCAGACTTTGCCTCCCAGTACTCCCCAGCACTGTCCTCACTTTCTACGGGTGTCCTCTTCCGAGGTCGCTCAGAGCCGGAGTATGTGGACCTACTTCCGGTTCCATGTTCCCTGGAACGAGGGATGCGGCTGAGGGTTGGGCTGGGTGACCTTTTCCTGCTGCTTTCTGGGCCCCTTCCCTCATGGGGACGCCCACCTTGTCTATAATGCTGTGCTTCATTCCTGCGCTCTCTTCTAGCACGGCTTTTTGTTCTAAGCCTAGAGAATACGTCTGCCTTCTTCTCTCCTAGGCGTGACTTAACATCCCCCCTCGTTTCTCCCAAACAGGTAAAAACGGTAGATCGGGGGTATTCCATTTCTTTGTCGCCGCCCCTAGGCTCTTTGCCAAGTCTGGAGAAAATGCTTCGGGAGTGAGAGCTTTCAGAGGGCCCCGATCTGTAACTAGGACTGGATTTCCGCCTTTTTTCGCTCTTTCTTTCCCATAGGGATCTTGACTGAGAGTTTTTGGACGGTTCTTGCGGGGAAGGGTTTTCCCGCGACTTATCCTCGAAATCAAGGCGAGTTCTTACTTGATTCAGCTTTTCTGCACGGACCTTCTCGGACATTAGTGGCAGCAATCGGTCGTAGTGCTGATTGCAAAACTCCCTGATTGCTTCATCCGGGAGGGATTCCACACGGTGTTCCTGCTCCTTCTCTTTTCCCGTGTCGCGAGTGTTACGCACGGTGGAAGGTTCCAGGGAAGGAGAAGGATTGTTTCCTTGATTGCTCATGGTAGATTTTTCTTCCTTTTGAAACGCAGTTTATGTAACTGGTCCCACGGATGGCGCCAACTTGTTAGTACAAATCTTTGGCACACTCCCAGACCTAGGTTAGACTAGCTCTTGGAGGGTAGATCTTGCACTGAGTACTTCGTGTGAACTGCTAAGAGAAAGGTAGCACCGTTAGTCTTACCGCGGAAGGGGGGTTCCGCGGTTAGCCTCGGGTGTGAGAGTAAGTATATTGATTGAGAAAGATAGTTTAAGTGCGGACTATGTGTAGTAAATGCAGTTAGGTGAGCAGTAATAAATGAGTTGGGGTATTTATACTACCCGTATTTACTGTAGCTGAGTTGACCCGTGCCTTATCGGTTAGTGTCAGGGTCAACTTGCGCCGTCTCTGCGGACGTGTGTCAGAGCAGAGTCCACTTGTGCAGTCAGAGTAGGGTCCACTTGTGCCTTATCTTGTCAGATCAAGTGGAGGAGTCCACTTGCGTCTTTACCGCGGCAGAGTATGTGCTCTGCCCCGGTCTGGGGAGTCCGAGGCAAGTGCTTGTCTTGGTTTGGCAAGACTCTTGTTCTATAGTGTGAACTGACTCTGTCGCGGTTAAAGTTATGGGGATGTCTGGACCAGCCTGTTGGGTCCGGAGGTACTATACCTGATCATCTATCAATCAAGAATTAAAACACACACTCACATACACGCCACCATAACCAAAATGTTTAGTGTGTCTATCAATCAAAATGTACACAAACCCTCGCCCCAGCTCTTCACTCCCACCACCTCGCCCATCACCTCGCCCCAACTCTTCACTCCCACCACCTCGCCCACAACCCTTCACTCCCACAGCCTTGCCCACCACCTCGCCCACAGCCTCGCCCACAGCCTCGCCCACCAGCTCTTCACTCTCCCCAGCTCGCCCACCAACAGCTCTTTAACTCGCCCACGATCGCCTAGCACTCGCCCCAACTGATCGCGTGTAGCATTTATGCTTTTCAATCACCTAGAGTGTCGCCTAGAAAAATGAGAGACACGTGTAGGGTTCAAAAGTTGTCATGAATTGAATCTAACAGATCATACGCAAAAGTTCATTTTCGTAAAAAAATATGGGCGAAGTTTATTTTGGTAAACGATACTTGTTATGGTTCATTTAAAAAAATTTCTCTTTATACTATGTTGCATAACATTATTATTATTATTATTATTATTATTATTATTATTATTATTATTATTATTATTATTATTATTATTATTATTATTATTATTATTATTATTATTATTATTATTATTATTATTATTATTATTATTATTTTATAAACATCACTTCATTAGAAAAATATAGGATTTACAAGAAATTAGAGGGGAGCCAAAATACTAACTGGGCTCCCATTCCTTTAGCTATTGCAAAGCTAATCCTATTAAAAATATGAGCAGCGGCTCGCGAACCGATGTCTTGAGTTATTGAGAACTTTCAGATCCGTTTCAGAAGGGCCACTGCATCCTTCTCAAGTTCCCCAAAGGAAGAGAATGAGAAGGGAAGAAACCCATATCTAATATCGGCACACTTGCTCTCATATTTGACATGCTTGCGCTATGCTGCTTCAACCACAGCTCATCCTGGCACAAAATCGACCATACCCGATTGCGTCAAAGGAGACGACCCTGTCAAATCAACACAAACATCCTACCCACCGTCCCAAGTGTGGGAAACTAGAAGGGGGGTTGAATAGTTTACCGGTTTAAAAACTTCTTTTAAAAATCTTGTTTTAAAAGTTGGTTATTGGAAACTTTGATTCAAACTCTATGTGTAATCAATCAACACCAATATGAACTACAAACTAAGCTACGTAATAATAACAAATAAAAGTAAAGAGTAGAGTTGGAAAGATCAAACCGAGACAGAGGATTTATAGTGGTTCGGCAATGAAGCTCTTCTTCGCCCTACTCCACTCCCCGAGTACCACACTCGAGAGTTTCAAACACTATATCAACAACCTCCCTTCAGGTGGAGAAAACCGTACACGTAGCTTATCCTATTACCGACACAAGCTAGATGTCGAGTGCTAATCTTAGCTAGCACCAATCTACCAAGGTCCACGTGACCAAACACTCAAGCCCAGTGGCTTCAAGAGATCACCAAGATCTCAACACGATCACAATGATCAACACTCACTTCACTCTACTCGACTAACACTAACCTAATGACCCTTGATCTTCTTGATCAATCACACAAGCCCAATGGCTTCAAGAGATGTTCACTATCTCTATAGATCACACTTGATCTTCACTCTCACTCACAAAAAGAAAATAAACTTGATGTATGCTAAGACACAACAAGGTTGTAACAAGTGTTACAAAAACCTATCAACTATAACTCTAGTATCTTCTTGATTACTTGAGTTCTTCTCTTGCTAATGAAGAGGGATGACAACACCTTGTATCAACTTGGATACTTGTGTTCTTCTCTTGCTAGTGAAGAGGTATGAAGAGGATCACTTGAAGGATGATTGAATCACTCTTGAAACAAAGAAAAAAACTAATCTAATTGACCCTAAGAAGTGAACGGTGTGAGAGGATTTAGCTAAGGGATTTTTCTGTGTGTGAAGGGTGCCTAAAACTGTGAAAGAGGTGGGTATTTATAGGCAAAGAAAATCTGAACGTTACAATTCAAAATGGTACGGACGGCTCCATTAAATGACCCACGGCTCCGTTAAATTTAACGGTACCGTGGAGCCGTGGTAGACAAGGACGCTCCAAATTTTGTCTTTTTTGGTGAAAACTTATTTGGGGAAGGTTGGAGCTGATTTTGGGGGAAAAATAGCTGTTGCGATTTTCAAACTTATTTTTCCATTAAAAAATTTCTTAATATTTCAAAAATAATTTGTCATGTGTATTTTTGAAAAAATGTTTTGTCCCATTTAAGATGTGAATTTTCAAAACATAAATTCACTTCTTTGATCACTAGTTCAAGTTGTAACTTTGTTCAAGAGTGATTTGCGTAGAAACGGGATCTTCCGATTAAAAACTTGTTAGCGTTAATTTTAACGTAACGTAAGTTCACATTTTGTCATCCTCAAAATGTGAAGTAATCGAAAGATATAAATAACGTTTTTAGAACATTATTTGCATCAACAATCTCCCCCTTTTTGATGATGACAAAATATAAACTCATTTTAGGTTAAAATTAGTTTTAACAAGTTTTTAATGAGTTTACTCCCATTTCTCCCCCTTTTTGTCAAATCAAAAAGGTGGTTAAGGCTCCCCCTTGATGTGTACTCCCCCTCATTTGGAGAACACCAAGTAATCGAGCAATGGATCGTGCTACAAAACAAAGTTAGACGACAAATATACAATATCTAACAAGTAGCACATTGTGACAAATATCCATCCACACAAAGAAAATATGGCTAAGTAGCCAAAATGAAAAGCCCATTTCATAAATATGAAATAAATGTCATACATAAGGATGACTACAATAGGAAAGCAAATTAAACTAACAAGAAGACACATAAACATCTAAAGTAACATGAGGCTTCTAGATTTGCTTCCAACTTCAAAAGGTTCCTAATCATTTATTAGGAAAAACTAAACATGACTATGTTTAGTTGGTTGGGCTATGTGGTGGTGGAGGTGGTAAAATGATGGGTCCTTGTGGTGGTGTGAGGAGGTGTTCAAGGTAGGAGAATTGAAGACTCAATTCATCTTTAAGTCCCATGATAAGGAGTTGGTTGTGGTGACAACAAGCACAACTTAAGGTGTGTGGTTGTAGGGGATAAAGGATGGGATGACCCATTAAAGGTTGAGGTGATGGTGATAGGGAAGATGATGATGTGTTGGTGGTAAGTTCAAAAGGTGATATGGGTGATAGGGCTAGTGTGAGGGCTAAAGGTTGTGGTGATGGTGAAGATGATGGGGTGAAGGTTAAAGGTGTGTTGGTTCTAAAGGTTGTGGAGGATGAGGATGTTGGTTTGGTTGATGTTGCCTTGGATGGAGCATGGGGTGTAGTGAAAGAATATGATGATTTGGTTGAGGTTATGGGTGTGTGTGTATCATCATCATCATCCAAGGTGAGATCAATGAAAATTGTCTCTTTGGTGTTTGGTGAGATTTGTGATGTGTGAGTACTCTTGATCCATTGATCAATTTGAGTGGTTTCATTTGTTGGTTTGATGTAGAATTTTTGCTTCTTGAATACCCTTGATCCCATGATGGTGATATGGTGAGTGTGAAGGTGTAAGGATGGCAATGCATAATGTTAGCTTAAATAGCCAAAACATAAGCATGCAAGTTTGAAATGTTGGATTTGGGGATTTGGGTGCATAGGAATCAGGTTATGGTTGCAGTTTTTCAGGGAAAAGAAGTCAAAAAGTGGAAGAGAATAGCAGTTTTCGTCTTCCAGAGGCACGTCACCATTAAAGGTGCTACGGCACCACTAAATTTAGTGGAGCCGTGGCCTATTTAATGGAGCCGTGGGCTCTTTTGACCTTCTTTCCAGGTCTGCAGGTTTTAGGCAGCCTAAATGGGGAAATTTCTGGGGAATCCATTGGCTGCAAATCTCAAAGCCTCAAATTACTAAACACATAGAATTCCTAAAGCTAGTTTCAACTAGCAACTAACATGATCATGTGATCATTTATGTATTTAGGCAACTATTAAGCATGCATGAATTCAAGCATTTTTAACATCTAGTGCATGTAATAAAATAAGCTAACATGCATGATTTAGGCAAGATAAACCAACATGAGGATTAATTAACAAGAGAATTAATCATGTTAAAAGGAAACACATCAAGCAAGTTAATGTATTAGGCAACAATGCCACAAACTATTAGTAGTATTTTAATCATAATACTTATATTAATAATACTACTTAAGTTATTTCCATCTAATCCTTTCTTTTCCCCAACTTCTTAATTTTGTTCCCAAGCCCTTTGATCGCCTTGCCGATGGACTTGAATCCCCCGATAGTTTCCTCATGCATCTCCACTTGTCTATTGTACATTGTGGTTTGCCTTCTCATCACGTGGGATAGATTTACCATCCCATTTTCGAGGTTGGTTGTACGTCGAAATGATGAGGTATCAAGGTTACGAAAGTAGGTGTCGGGAGAAGGGATTTGAGAACTAGATGTTCCTTCTTCGTTCACCTCATCATCGTCCTCATCCATGGGTTCAGATGATGATTCGTGACTGAAGGAGGAGGATGAATGGGGAATATAGGAAGTGGATTTACGACCACGTGTGGACCCTTTGTCCTTACATTGCTTTGTGCGACGTCGTGGTCCACCAAGAGGTTTCATAACCGGATTGACTAGGACATAGTCGACATCATTGAGAGATGGGTAGGTTTGTATAACCCACCTGAATAAACGAGTAAGCAACATGCCGTATGGCATGAGCTCATCGGAACGACGATGAATACTGGCCATCCGTTTGACCATGTAGTATGCGAGGTTGTAAGGTTCCTCAATACTGAGACAGTTGAGCATGTGGGCAAGACTTGCCGGATCGTGATCACGGTTGCCTGCAAGGCTTAACGCGTTCTCATGCAGAAGAAGTTCCCAATTTCTAATATCGGGACGGAGCTCTTTGAGGTATATTTTGTTTGGGTCGAGGTAGACGATGGAACCATCACGTTTTTGATACGTGTTGGTGACTCGAGGGATTTGAATTACTTGTTTAATTACTTCAATGTCGGGAACTTCGGTACAATAGGCACCTTCGTTCTCAAGATTGTAGTAAAGAGACTCTAGAGAATGGTCTTTAGTGAATGCACACTGACCATACGAGGGAATACCGAGAATGTGACCAATCTCGGTGACAGACAATATGATATTTTGGTGTCGAATCCAAAAATCAAGAAAGACGTTTCCGTCAAGATCGGTGTAGGTACGGACACGACTATAGAACTCGAGAATAAAACGAGGACAGACTTGATCGTTTATTTTGTATAAACAATCGAACTCGATAGAAGGGAAACAGGCATTGATGTTGTCTGTCGTGACATAGAGTGCATCGACTACACCCCCTTCGTGTATGTATCGATTTTGGACTTTAGCGAGATAAGCTCTTTGCTCATCGGGAATGTTTAGATTTTCAAGAGTGCTAAGAATGTATGGTTTGGTATCTTGATAATCATTTCGAGGCATTGTTTGTCTACAAAAAAAATATTTTTGTATATGTTAGTTTGTTGCATTTTAATGATTACACTTCTAGTGTGTGTGCCTAAATGCAAACAATGTGGAGGTGCGGCAATCTCGACTCTAAAATTATCCTAAAGAGATTACCCAAACGCTCCTAACTTCACTTTTGCTCAATCAAATATGTCGAACAATACATATCAATTATGTACTTCGAGCCATATTTGAGAGTTCATGTATGCATGCAAAAACGTTTTTAATTTGCATCAACAATGCATGAAAAAGGTTTCATGATCCTAGACTTGTGAAGTTTTTTGAAAAATGATTGAATTGGGGTGTTTGGCAAATGCCTCAACATGGTGCCAACAAGCTTTAAGATTGAAAAGCTTTAATGCAGAACGTTTCTAATCCAATTTTAATCATCCTAAACATGATTCCATTACAAATAATCAATCATAATCCGAATTTAGTGATTAATTTCGGATTAGGTTTTGCAACATAAATGGGTTTTTGAAAATCCTAGGTTTAGGGAATCATGTGAATACTACATTGTCTAATCCTAGTCTTAATTTCACAAGGGTTTAACTAATTTTGAAAATCCCCAATTCGGATTTATACTCAAGAACAAACCCTAGACTCAAATTAAATGAAATTAATAGTGATTTACTTACAATTAGTGATGTAGTGATTAGGATTTGTTGATTACAATGCCTCAATCTTGATTTGCAAGAGTTTAGTTGAATTATGGTGTTATGGTTCGATTTTGACAGCAAGTGGAAGTGGTTTTGTGTGTTTGGAAAATTTGTGCAGAAGAAAAGAGTAACTGGGCGCGTTTTTCAGATGCACGGCTCCACGGTTCCACTAAACATTAGTGGAGCCGTGGCTCTTTAGTGGAGCCGTATGTCTGATGGTCCAGTTTTTCTTCTGTTTTGACTTTTGGCTGATTAATCTTACTTATTTAGTAAGACTTTTTGACACGAGGAAAAAGTTTATACCTAATAAACTTTTTGACGAAAGATGATTAAATGGGATGACCGGAAATGACCTTAGTGTTTCCGAGGAAATTGACTAAGATGTCATTGGATGAGGATTTACTTCTAGTATTTCCCGTGAAATAAATAGAAGATATGAGTTGTGTTTAGGAGGATGACTATAATATTTCCCATGAAATATTTAATTAGTCGGAGTACGCGACACAAAGAATGACTAGATATTTCCCGTGAAATATTCATTAGTCATGTGACGAGTGAAAGATATGACTTAAAAAGTCATGAGCGATTTGTAAAGAATGACTTCAATGTTTCCCGCGAAACTTTCGAGAGGTCATAGAAGGGATGAAAGGTTATGAGGTATGACGTAACGGATGACTTTAATATTTCCGAAGGAATATTCAAATAGTCATGAGCGGGATGACAGGGATGACTTGAAAAGTCATATGACGAGATACGAGGAATGACGTTAATATTTCCAGTGAAATATTACGAAGTCATGGGATGAGGCTTAGGGAATGACTTGAAATTTCCAATGAAATATTCAAGAGTCATGAGTCGAGAATAAGATGGATGTGTGAGATGACTTCAATATTTCTGGAGAAATATTCAAATAGTCATAAGAGGGGATAAGAGGTTATAAGGTATGACGCGAGGGATGACTTTAATATTTCCATAGAAATATTGAAATAGTCATGAGCGGGATATGAGGAATGACTTGAAAAGTCATATGATGGGACGTGAGAGATGACATTAATAATTCCAATGGAGTATTAAGAGGTCATTTGACGAGAATGTGAAGGTTAAGATGAGAAGAAATACTTTTCAAGGAAAAGATTTCTCTTTCGACGTTATATTGACGGAGGAGATGTCTTTCTGCGGGGAGATGACGTACTTCGACGAGCTTCGTTCATGAGCGAACTATAGGGTTCCCGGACAAGTCTAATGGTATCTTGACTGCTACTCTTCACAGGGAGTTGTTTCATCTATAGTGTTTGTTGTCATGCCTTTCCGGCGCTTGCGTACTCGGTTTCGGTCGTGGTGACAATAAGAGTAGTTTGTTTCTTGGGGAACCAAGATGTTTGTTAATCAACCTATGAAGGTACAAACATTACTCATTATATTTCCACCCACATTAACTCTCACATTATCAGAGTTGGTATAGAAACATTTTCTACATCAATCTCCTCAAGATATCGTAATCTCAAGTGTATAGTATCTTTAATGTATGGTATGATACATTAAACACTTTGATGTAAGAAGTTTTGGGATACTTCTTACAAGTGGGCACAAAGCCAACACTATTCATGATAATGGACCTACTTTCCGTTAGGTAAACTACTTTACCTATTGTGCCCCTAACCTAGTTATATCCGCGCACTCACCTTCTTCGTCTCTTGTGAGTTTCGCATTTGCGGATATGGGCGTTATTGTCAATAAAGACTATTACTTAAACTATGTATCTCATACATATAGTATACATAAGTTTAAAGGGATACTTAATTTAGGCAGGATTAAATATGTGCAAGGAAGGGAACTTGATTCACTCATCAATGCTTAATTCAAACTTATCACGCATGATCTTCAAGCGATCATCGAACATTTCTGGACAAGATGAATTTGGCATGATGAGATGTGAATAGAGTTTCTGTGTTATAGTGCCTACCATGTTATATTCTAACTACACTATTTCATGCCAAACATTACTACTAACAAAGGGTGTTTTAAGAAAGCGTACCTGTGCCTGAGGTGTTAGCTCTTAAAACTAGAAGACTAGGGTACCTTTGTTGAATGTTAAGCATGAAAGACACGACTTGACTATTGCGTCACCGGATTTGCTTGATAACGCATCATACTCCTTTTGTTAGACTTCAAAGTTTATTTACACTCATGTTTTCCTAGCAAAACAAATGTTCAAACATCTGGTCCCCAATATCTCATGGGTCCAAAGTTGTTAGAGTTAAACATCCTACGCATTTGTTGCGTTAGTTTAGGATGTGAGAATGGAGGACACATTTCCCATGGTAAGTAACTTTGTGGTGGACGATCATTCCAAGTTACGGGAAAGTTACTTGGATGATTTTGTCTTCTAAAGTTACCTCTCGGTAGAGGAGTTCTAGACCGAGGTTTGGGAGAGTTTACCTTTCTAGGTGGAGGAGTAGTTGACCTAGTGTCACGCTTTACAAATCCATGTTCGGGAGATGACAATGGTTTGTTAAAGCCTTTGGTTTCCTCTCTACTTGGAGTAGACACTCTAGTTCTATTTACAACTACTTGACTTGGTTTAGGAGTTAAGTTACTTTTCAGAATTGACCCAGTTTTGTCCTCAGCACCACACGGTACCACGGTACCACTAAATTTAGTGGTGCCGTCTGTATCTTTAATGGTGCCGTCACCTTCAGACATGGACTTTTCAGGCATTACAAATTTTACTTGTTTAGTACCACTTGTAGAAGCCTGATTTGGGTCAAATCCTAAACCCGAACGGTCATGTTCACTATATCTAATATTTTCAAGTATATCATTAAGGTTTTTAGTTCCTTCATCAAACTTAATGATTCTTAAAGCATTTTCTTTAAGTTTTTCATTTTCTACTTGAAGACTAATACATGACCCGCATCCTAAATCTACTTCCTTGTTTTTCTCAAGTCTCTTGACTTGATCTTTTAGTTCTAAGACTTGTAGTTCTAGTTCTCTTAATTTTAATTTTAGCTTTGTGTTTCTACCTAAGATCTTACTACTAACTACGCATAGTTTGTTGTATTCGTCATGTAATTCACTGTCATCTACTGACGAATTATTATCACTATAATAAGAAGAGTCGGAGTGTACCTAGTTAGAAGCTTGAGCCATTAAGCACGTTTCATCGTTAGGCTTCTTCTCTTCTTCTTCATCGCTATCACTCCAAGAACCTCCTACAAAGGCTCTTTGGTTGTTGGATTTTGGTGGCTTAGGACATTCTCCTATGAAGTGATTAGGATCTCCGCATCTAAAGCATCTCCTGTCACTTGTCCCTTTTCTTTCATCATGATTTCTTTGGGATGACTTCTTCTCATCGCGAGATTGTCTAGGAAATCTACCTTTCCTCCTAAAGAACTTTCTAAAGTTCCTAACGGCTAGTGCGTACTCTTCATCTTCACTACCGGAACTCGAACATTCCTCATCACTAGACTCTTTCTTGGCTTTTAATGCTAGAGATCTAACTCTCTCACTTTTGCCTTTGACAATTTCAGAATCCTTCTTGATGATCATCTCGTGAACTTTCAAATTTCCTATAAGTTCATCGAGTGACAATGCCGCCAAGTCCTTTGACTCTTCTATGGCGGTGACCTTTGCTCTCCATTTAGGATGTAGAGCTCTAAGAAACTTCCTAACATAGTTCTTACTAGAATAACCTTCATCAAGAGCTTTAAGACTAGTGATAATAGTATTAAATCTAGCAAAAATATTATCTATTGACTCATCCTCCGAAATGGAGAATTGTTCATATTGTTGAACAAGAAGATCTATCTTGTTCTCTTTGGCTTGGTTATTACCTTGGTGAGTGACTAACAAGGTTTTCCAAATATCTTTTGCCGTATTACACATGAAAATTCTTTCAAACTCCTTTTTAGGCAAAGCATTATAAATCATCATTTTAGCCTCATTATTTTTGGCTAATTTCCTTTTTAGTTCATCACTTTGTTTATCATAGGAAACTATTTCATCCTTTTTAGTTTCCGGATTCTTTTGAATAGGTTGAAAGTCACCCTCGGTAATAACACGCCAAAGATCAATGTCTTTTGATTTCACATACGTTTCGAATCTTGTTTTCCAATAAATAAAACAATCGGTTTCGAAAAGTGGTGGTCTTTGCATAGATTGCCCTTCTAGATATTTGTCGGAATCCATTGATCGGTTCAAGCTTTAAAATACAATATACTTTAAAAACTTGACTGACGTGGTTCCTGATACCAATTGTGGGAAACTAGAAGGGGGGTTGAATAGTTTACCGGTTTAAAAACTTCTTTTAAAAATCTTGTTTTAAAAGTTGGTTATTGGAAACTTTGATTCAAACTCTATGAGTAATCAATCAACACCAATATGAATTACAAACTAAGCTACGTAATAATAACAAATAAAAGTAAAGAGTAGAGTTGGAAAGATCAAACCGAGACAGAGGATTTATAGTGGTTCGGCTACGAAGCTCTTCTTCGCCCTACTCCAC
Source organism: Artemisia tridentata subsp. tridentata (assembly GCA_021014915.2). Lineage (NCBI taxonomy): Eukaryota > Viridiplantae > Streptophyta > Magnoliopsida > Asterales > Asteraceae > Artemisia > Artemisia tridentata. The sequence continues at coordinate 136,154,689 of CP139506.1, read as the reverse complement.
TCCTCGAGTACCACACTCGAGAGTTTCAAACACTATATCAACAACCTCCCTTCAGGCGGAGAAAACCGTACACGTCGCTTATCCTATTACCGACACTAAGCTAGATGTCGAGTGCTAATCTTAGCTAGCACCAATCTACCAAGGTCCACGTGACCAAACACTCAAGCCCAGTGGCTTCAAGAGATCACCAAGATCTCAACACGATCACAATGATCAACACTCACTTCACTCTACTCGACTAACACTAACCTAATGACCCTTGATCTTCTTGATCAATCACACAAGCCCAATGGCTTCAAGAGATGTTCACTATCTCTATAGATCACACTTGATCTTCACTCTCACTCACAAAAAGAAAATAAACTTGATGTATGCTAAGACACAACAAGGTTGTAACAAGTGTTACAAAAACCTATCAACTATAACTCTAGTATCTTCTTGATTACTTGAGTTCTTCTCTTGCTAATGAAGAGGGATGACAACACCTTGTATCAACTTGGATACTTGTGTTCTTCTCTTGCTAGTGAAGAGGTATGAAGAGGATCACTTGAAGGATGATTGGATCACTCTTGAAACAAAGAAAAAAACTAATCTAAATGACCCTAAGAAGTGAAAGGTGTGAGAGGATTTGACTAAGGGATTTTTCTGTGTGTGAAGGGTGCCTAAAACTGTGAAAGAGGTGGGTATTTATAGGCAAAGAAAATCTGAACGTTACAATTCAAAATGGTACGGACGGCTCCATTAAATGACCCACGGCTCCGTTAAATTTAACGGTACCGTGGAGCCGTGGTAGACTAGGACGCTCCAAATTTTGTCTTTTCTGGTGAAAACTTATTTGGGGAAGGTTGGAGCTGATTTTGGGGGGAAAATAGCTGTTGTGATTTTCAAACTTATTTTTCCATTAAAACATTTCTTAATATTTCAAAAATAATTTGTCATGTGTATTTTTGAAAAAATGTTTTGTCCCATTTAAGATGTGAATTTTCAAAACATAAATTCACTTCTTTGATCACTAGTTCAAGTTGTAACTTTGTTCAAGAGTGATTTGCGTAGAAACGGGATCTTCCGATTAAAAACTTGTTAGCGTTAATTTTAACGTAACGTGAGTTCACATTTTGTCATCCTCAAAACGTGAAGTAATCGAAAGATATAAATAACGTTTTTAGAACTTTATTTGCATCAACATCAAGAATAAAGCAATACATCAGCTGGGCGTAAGCTTTTGTCTCTTTCTCCACAAAGGCCAATGTCAACCTCTTTGCGAGCTGAGATCCTAGACCGAGAGCAAATGTCAGCAAGAGTGTCGCGCACCACGTTGTGCCGATGCTTAATACCAATAATACCAGCACATGACACATCATGATCCCTGTAAATGTCTCCCGCAAATAACCTAGAACAAGCAGAGCGCGACATCTGGATCGAGAACAGGAGGACACCCAGGCGGTAGCATAAAACACACCGGTAAGTTCTAGCGTTCATATTCTGCCCCAACCCAGATATCGGGGCCACCCTAAGCCAATCGGAGGTGTAGTCTTCTCGTTGCGATCTCCAAAGCGCCATCTGTCGAGCGGATAGGCCAAAAGTGGATTCAGCCGTTTTAGTAACACGTGTGAAATATATATCTGCCAATTTCTTCATAAGTTTGGGGGCAACGATCTCACTCGGGTTACTTAAAAGGTCGAACTCCATTTTCGCGTTAAAAGTACACAGAGCGTCATTAAAGGAAGATCCATGATTTACTATGCCAGACTGTTGGAGGAGCTTAGCCTGTAAGCTAGCAGGTTGGAGTCTAGACGCAAGGAAAGTATAATTCAAGACATCACCTGCAGAATATACGCCAAGCCCCCCAAACTCAAACGGAAGCGTAGCCAATCGCCATTGCCAATCCCCAAACCCAGGTCCGGAAGCAGTGACAATACGTTCCATAGAGGAACGAAGCGCCGCATCAAACGAAGTCTGGGCCACTCAAAGACTCGGGGAGAACATGTGCGCATAGAGAAGTATAACTTTGAAATACCGAAACAGGCACGAGGAAGGAGAAACTCACATTGAGGATCATTAAGCCTAGCAACAGCATCCATAAGCTCGATGGTTTTAGCAACCCTTTTCAAAGCAAGCCCACTACTAAACTCAAAGTCCACGCTAGCCGGCCCACCCAATAATTTAACACCGCGTAAAGGGCGAGCAATATTAGGCGGGAAGACACCTGTGAGCCTGCTTCTGGGATCCTCGGTTGGCCAGAAAACCTCAGTTTTATCCACGTTAAGGTGCAAGCCATAACTAGGTCCATCTGACATAATAAGATCTAAGACCTTCCCCACGACTAGAGTATCACCAATAATAGTACCATCATCCAGGTACCACGCTTGGAGGGCAAGATCAAAATAGTCTCTAATTTTGCGGACCAGGGGGTGTAACACTAGGGCAAAAAGTAGAGGTCCGAGTGGGTCGCCTTGTTGCACTCCTTGGTGCGACCATATGATGTGTTTCCCATAATAAAGTCTAGCTGGGCTGGAGTAGCAGAATTCCACCCAACGTGAAATAGCAGGGCAACGAAGGCGAACCTCCTGTAACATAACCTCCCGATCCACCAAATTAAAGGCATTTTTGAAATCCACCAGCAACATCGAAAGACCCACCTTATCCCCACATTCTTCAAGGAACCGATTCACAGCATGCAAAATAGCCTCCCCTCCTCCAGACACCCCAACGCCGAACTGTAGATCGTTCAAATAACCATCTAAAGAATGGCCAATCAAGGAAGCACCATCCTTGGATACAAAGCGCCTCCAAATGGTCCCCACAGCAATGGGACGGATACCACCTCCTGGCTTAAACAGCGGTGTGAGGGAAGCACTAGCAATGTATTCACCCAACGCCCTGGGGCATTGGCCGCCGAGAAACAAATTCACTACTTGCTAAACTTCTTATGTTATTGCTAAACTTCTTATGTTATGTGCTAAACGGGGTACTTATGGATTTTCTCTAACGTGATACTAGTTAATTACTTAAGTTTCGTTATGTTGATTGCCACACTGTAAACTACATATAAAATTAATTAAAAATAGTTATAAATAAAAGTAAATCCTTAAATAAAAACACAATAATTTATCTCTATCCCATTATTTTTTACGCATGCTTCATCTTATTTCATCAATACTTCATCTTCATAAGTTATTTGAAACTTGATTATCCTCTAACTTCTTCCATATCGCTACAATAATACAATATAACCTTGTAGTGCAAGATCAAGTTGATTCACCACTACCATACGTCGAACCATTGCAACGTTGGTCTCCGGTCGCTGCTTCTCGCTATCGCGGTGTCACCAGTAACCAGTCGCTAGTTTTATCTTTACACCACAATTACTTTATATTCTTTTCCCTTTTTATTTCTTTTCTTATTCTTTAATTTTGAAAATGTTTTAGATCTTCTAAATCTACAATAAGACTAACTATAACCCATCCAGATTCGTGTTGGTGTTGATGGCACTGGGTTTGATGGTGATGACAGGTGAAGCCTCTGATGATGGTGGTAGTGGTATTTGACGGGGTTGTGATTGGTGGTAGACTTTTAGCATTGTGTTTTAACAATATATTATGTGCCCTTTGGTTGGCACTTGGCGGTAAAAAAATTAGGGTAAACTCTATAAATACTTAATGTACTCACTAAACTAACTCACTATGCTTCCTCTAAGTGTTTAAAACTCATTAACATTAACATTGTTTACGGTCAACAATAATTATACATAATTAGGTCACTTGAAAAGACTCATATGTTATTTGTCTTCTTCACTAGCCATCAAGACCACCTCCGACTGCCAACACCTCCACCACTTCTGGCCATCAGCATCGCCACTACTTTTGGCCTTTAACACTACCACCATGACCACCACTATTTACGGTCGTCAACACCACCTCTATTTTCGATCGTCAACACCACCACTACCCGTTATTACAATAACATTATATAATTGTTGTATGTTTTAGTATAAGTTAATGTTGATTTTGTCGTAGCTAATCGGCAATGTTTCTTTCGCGTGTGTGTGATTTGCATACGCTGCTTTTGAAGTTGGTTAGTGGTAGTTATATAGAAACATTATACTATGTGAAGTAAGTTGTTTTGAAATTTTGTGTAGTTACAATTGTATGAGATTAGTGTTGTAAATATCGGTCTTGGCGGCTGATATATCACTGATATATCGCTTATCGGCGGTCAGCCGATACATTTTTTCACTAATCGGTAAAAAAAAATTAGTTTCGGTCAATATCGGTCAAAATTGGTCAAAGTCGGTCAAACCTTAAAAAAATTGTTTTTTTAGGGTTTATATCAAATATGGTCTAATATTTTGGCACATTCAGGGTGTGTTTGGTATCCGGTATTTGAATGTGATTTGGAGTTGGTTGACACAAAACCCATGTTTGGTTTAAAATCTGTGTTAAAAAATAAGGAATCAAACCCAGTGGCCCAACACTTTTAAAATCCATACCAAGGAGGTGGGTTTTATATAGTTAGTGGGCCATTTTTTTATAATCTTTCTTTCTCTCTCTTCATATTATATTAAAATATTACTATTTTCAAATATTAAATTTTAAAATAATTAATTTTATACCTACGCGAAATTCAAATCTAAACTCAAATCCAAATCTTAATCCTCCTAATCCTAAACCCGTCTACGAACCAAACGGGCCCACAATAATTCACCTCGACACCACCTCTCCATCCACCTCTCCATCCACCTCCGACGACACCACAAGCAGGTAAGATATTTCTGATTTTAATGTTTAATTAATTAAACATATATCAATATATGGCATGGGTTAATAAATTAATTATGTTTGTTAATTGTTATAAATTGGGGGTACACTATTACATATCAATATATCATATCCGTTAATTGTTAACATTGGGCCATGATTACATTTCTCATACATAATTCTGAGTAGTGAGTAGTGAGTAATTCTGAGTAGGAAAACACAATACAAGTTGTTAAAGATCTCATATTTAATACTTGTCACATTTCAGAGTTCATTGGAACAAGTTGTGTTTATTAGTATAGTGTATAATTCTAATTTCTAAAGGTGTACATTTCTCATTTTAGTTCATTGACACCTGAGGATGGCATCTGGATCAGCTAGTGTACAATCTGTTGAGTCAACGTTTGTCAGTGCTAAAAGAAAATCGAAGGATATTGGTTGGGAGTTGTAACACCCCCAAATTACCGCAGTGGAACAGTAGTGTCAAGGGGGTATTACTTCATAATATAGATCAAGGTATAAAAAACGACATCTAAATGAGACGTTTTGAAATATTATCATTCGATTTACTAAAATCAGAGTTAAACAAGAATTCCAAAGTATAAAGTTACATAGATGTTTTCAAAGTATATCGAATGATAAAGATAAGATATGAGTCCCCGAAGTATGCAATGACTCTAAGATCCATGCATCCACTATCGCCTTATAACCTGAGATAAACATGCTAAAAAGTGTCAACCAACGGTTGGTGAGTTCATAGAGTTTAGTTAGACTGTAAAGCATTTGAATAAAGATTTCACAGAAAAGGCCTTGTAAATCCACTCAGTCGCAAGGCCCGCCCATACAAGACTTGCAACCTGTGTGTTTACAATCCACTGCTAAAGTATGAATAGGACAGATGTGTATATAAATACGTATCAATGTCATAAGTGTTTTGAGTACGTGCATTCCACTGCAAAATGTATCTTGCATATCCATGCAAAATGTATCTTACATACCAATGCGAACTGTATTAGAATACTTGTATAACAATGCATAATGTATAAGAGTACTTGTATAATAATGAATAATGTATCTTGCGTACCAATGCAAAATGTATAACAATATTTATGAAAGTAAATGAAAAATAATTGAGCATGTATTTCCCCCAAAAGTAAATCAAATTGTATAAAACTAGGGGCTATGAAATCTCACCTTAGCTGTAAAAGTCAAGGTAATGTTAAGTCAAAAGTATCACGGGAACGGCTCCAACACACGACCTGAATAATAGGGAAGTCTGAGATTTCGATGGTTTAAGATTGATATGATGTGAATAGTGATTGTGGAAAGAATATCGGATAACGAATTGGATTGTGATGAGAATGATTGATATGCTTAAAATGCTTAAAGTTCAAAAATAATATTATATATAATATTATCATGTTTTTATGTTTGTTGATTCAGTAAATATCGTTTCCTCTAAAGTTGGTGGATGATAAGTTATGCGTATTCGCTAAAAAGTTACGTTTATGTAAATATAAACGTGACGTTCGTTATATAATTCGTACGTATTGTAAAAATGGATTTTTAAGTATGAAAAATGTATAATAACACTTTATGTAATGAATATAGAATAATTTACTGTTTGATCCTTGAAGTTTCATAAAGTTACACTTTTAACCCTAACGGTGAAACATTTGCACCGTTAGTCCCTGGTTAGGTTTTAATTACATTATTAGTCCAAAACTTTCAAATATGACATTTTAAGACTTATGGTTACTGGATATTCAATTCTTACCCTCAAGTTACAAATTTGGCAGTTTAACACCTAATTATCCGAAAGTTACCATTTTAACCCTAATAGTACATACGTTTTGCATTTTTAGTCCAAATCTCACAAAACTTATAAAAATAAATTTCCGAAAGTTTCAACAGCCTCAAATAGCTTATTCAAACTTATAAAAACTGCTTATTGCACAAAAGTGCTTAATTTTGGCTTAATGGGCTTTTAATGCAAATAAAACAAAGCCCATTAAGAGATTTCGATCCGTAGGGTGTTAGAACGTTTTGGTTCTGGTTTTGGGCTAAAATCATGGTTCGAAAAATATATTCCAAGTGCTTATTATACAGCTTATTCGGTTGTGCTTATTGGGCTTATTAAAGGCCCAATCGATATATATGTGTATAATAGAAACTGTTCCGAGTGTGGTTTAGTTGAGGGTTTAAAAAGGTACCATGTGAGCTTATTAGAGAAGCTTATTAATGCAGCTTGTTAGTTGAATATATAAAGAAATGGTATGAGTAATAAAAAGGAGGAGTTGTGTGTATGATTTTGATTTAAAAAGAGCCATTCTATTCGAACAAAATGAGTTGGTCCGAAAATAAAATATTACTTATAATGTGTTATAATTATTATACGATGTAATATAGGATCAAAATGGTGCTCGAAATGTTATAAAGCGAAGAGGTGAGTGTTGAATGATGGTGAGACTCGATTTTTAGCCATCTCTTGAAGGAGATCGAGATGTATATGTTAACAATAAATAATAAGAAATCGACAATAATGCATGGAAGTAAATACGTTTGAAAGAATTATGTATGAAACATAAAAATCAAAGGAAAGTATGGAAAGTGAGTCGAAGGACTTACCACACCTTAAAAGGTGGTGAGTTTAACGTGTAATGATCTAGGAATCGAATGGAAAAATACTTCACTCGCTAGAATAAGCACCAAAAGATTGAAAAGAGGCTTTATGGCTTGGAATGAGGATCGAATGAAGCTAGAACTTGCTCCTTTCCTTGGAGACTCTCGGCAGTGAGCAACTAGATAAATGAGAGATATTTTGCTAAGTGTGAAAAGAGAGTTTGAGTGTGTGTGGGTTTTACGTATATGTTTATATGTTATATGTCAACATAATGTATTATAATGCAATTTGTGGATATAATCGATCTTAGCAGGTTTAGGATAGGATTTGAGAATAAAACTTGTATAGAAAGTCTTGTGTGTAAGAATCAAGTGGGTGTGGTATTTGGTTGTGTCAAGTGGTATATATATATATATATATATATATATTTATATATATATATATATATATATATATATATATATATTATATATATATATATATATATATATATATTGTGTCGACATATATTAAAAAGGTCTAAGCAACATTTAAACGTGACCAATATTATTTAGAGAAAGTGTAAACATGTCTATTAAAGTTATTAAGTCAAGAACCAAGGAAAACACTTAGGAAAAATATGATCTTGGTCGAATTGGTTGTATTTGGATCGAATTTGAACCTGGTCGACTTAGGTTTACTTTAGGACTTGTTTTTATATCAAACGTTTGGAATAAATCATGAGGTTTGTCATTCCTGAATCTTGGGAATGTAGAGAATCGAGCCATGTAAAATAATGAGTAGGTTATGTGTCGAAATACAAGGATATCGAGGCTAAGTGATGAGTGTTAGTCGAGTGAGAATATGAAATAAATAAACTCATTAATTATTGGGTTGGGCTTATAAATAGTGTTGGATTTAGAATTTAAGAATTATGTATCCGTTCGGTTATTATTTGTGATTTAATTATTGTGGCACGTGTATGAGCTCGTTTCAACGTATCGTGTATCACGTAACAACGTGTTTGATTTAGAGATGTAATAAACAAAATTTTCAAATTTTGCTCGTAAAAATGGTTAAGTGAACAGTAACGATGGGTTAATACTAGATTAACGTTGACTAATGACTATGGAATTCTATGGGTTGCTACAGTACCTACCCCTTATCTTGAATCTCGTCTCGAGATTCAGTCTGTGTTATTTGTTAAAAGTTGCTAATGAATAGTTGATGTGTAAAGTTTTGAGAAATCAAGCAAAAAATTACGTATCTAGGGTAGAATACTACTTGTCTAGGGAAAACGTACCCATTATTTGTTAGCTGTATCCAAATAACCCAAATAGAATGCTCTACCACGAGGTGGACTAAGATGGACTCTAGGGTTTGGGTTATTTCCTTCAATTGCTAGAGCTAGATTTCCTTTCCTTTGTCCAGGTGCTCTATTCAACCTAGGACATGTATTCTTGAGGTGATCCGGGCTGTTACATTCATAGCATGCTCTTTGATTATTCCTTATGTTGCCTGCATTCCGTGGTGCTTTCCATTGATTCGTAAAATGACCCAACTGATTGCAGTTTGTACACTCACGGTAGGGTACAGACCCCGGGTAATGATAAGCACACTTAGTACACTTAGGGTGTGGACCTGTATATCCTCTTTGACCAGACCCAGTGGCCATAAAGGCTCTTGTTTTCTTGTTGTCAATCATGGGGATCATCTGCTTGTCTGCCTCATTTGCCCCTTTCCTTTTATCACCGCTCTTTAAAGTTCCAGTCCTAATCATCTCGTCTGTTAGAGTCCCTGCCCTCAATATTGCACTCTGAATTGTAGCCGGCTCAGTTGCTTTCACAGTTCCACGAATTTCGGGAACAAGGCCATAGATGTACCTCTCGATTCTCTTTGATTCAGGGGTAACTAAGTGGGGAACTAGTTTTGCTAACTCATGAAATCGATCTGTGTAGGCTGCATGACCAGCCCCTATCATAGTGTGATGCCAGAGTTCACCTTCCAGTTTCTGCATTTCATTGTCTGGACAGTATTCCTCTTTTAGCAGTGCCTTGAAGTCGTCCCATGTCATACCTACAGCTGCTTCTCTGCCTCTATCTTGAATCTGCGTGTTCCACCATGTTAACGCCTTTCCTGACAGCGAGCATGCAGAATACTTCACCTTCTGTTGTGTTCCACAGCTACTAATGTCGATCACTGACTCCATCTTTTCAATCCATCGGGTATACTCCAATGCACCTCCTTTACCATCAAACTCCATTGGCTTGCATGCCATAAATTCCTTATACGTGCATCCAGTTGCGTGGTTGTTAGTATCATTCCCACCTATACCATTTGTGTCGTCATTTCTGCTTCCGTGGTTTCCCGAGTTGTTGATATGATTGCCAACCTCGGTGATAATAGTAGGAAGCAAGTTTTGAAGTTGTTGAGCGATGATGGCGGCGAAATCAGGATTTCCATCGTCGTTGTTGTCATTGTTACTAATGCCTCGACCACCTCCTCTACCTCCACGTTCACTAGTCCTTCCACTCCTTAGTGTTGCACCTCCTCAGTTAGCGTTGCAGGCTGATCTCCTTGATGCCATTGTCTCTAAATGGAAGGACATTTAGCGAACGTCAGAGATGAGGGAAAACTATTGACTATCCAATCTATACTTAACATTCTCACAAAACCCCGTCACTAGCTGTTATCCTAAAGGGGTGCCAATGCCGATTAACGTACGCATGGTTACATATGTCCACGTGAGTCGTGATGCACTTATAATTATGTTGGCCACCATAATTATACTTGCCTCTTTCACACGTGTACATATCACCAAGCACGCATATCTCCACATTACTTAAATGGTGAAAGTGTAGGGTGATTATATCTTAAAATTTCCTCGAGTAAGTTCATCAAATTTCTGCGGCTAAGTGATAACATTTATTTAACTTAATGTCATGTCTCATCAAATAAGAACAGTTACAAAATCAAGTTAAATAGGCAGTTATCACTGAGCTCCACACTTTTGATGACTCGACCAAATTCTGAGATTTTCCCTATTGGTACAAATACTATAACATCCAACCGCGTGGATATAAATGGGAAAAAGTTCTACGTATGCATGGCGATAGGGATAAGAGTCTCAACCTATATAGTAGTTATAGTCTAGGCACCTAAATGCAACCTAGTTCCCTATAACCAAGTCTCTGATACCAATCTGTAACACCCCCAAATTACCGCAGCGGAACAGTAGTGTCAAGGGGGTATTACTTCATAATATAGATCAAGGTATTGAAAACGACCTCTAAATGAGACGTTTTGAAATATTATCATTCGATTTATTAAAATCAGAGTTAAACAAGAATTCCAAAGTATAAAGTTACATAGATGTTTTTAAAGTATATCGAATGATAAAGATAAGATATGAGTCCCCGAAGTATGCAATGACTCTAAGATCCATACATCCACTATCGCCTTATAACCTGAGATAAACATGCTAAAAAGTGTCAACCAACGGTTGGTGAGTTCATAGAGTTTAGTTAGATTGTAAAGCATTTGAATAAATATTTCACAGCAAAGGCCTTGTAAATCTACTCAGTCCCAAGGCCCGCCCATACAAGACTTGCAACCTGTGTCTTTACAATCCACTGCTAAAGTATGAATAGGACAGATGTGTATATAAATACGTATCAATGTCATAAGTGTTTTGAGTACGTGCATTCCACTGCAAAATGTATCTTGCATATCCATGCAAAATGTATCTTACATACCAATGCGAACTGTATTAGAATACTTGTATAACAATGCATAATGTATAAGAGTACTTGTATAATAATGAATAATGTATCCTGCGTACCAATGCAAAATGTATAACAATATTTATGAAAGTAAATGAAAAATAGTTGAGCATGTATCTCCCCCAAAAGTAAATCAAATCGTATAAAAGTAGGGGCTATGAAATCTCACCTTAGCTGTAAAAGTCAAGGTAATGTTAAGTCAAAAGTATCACGGGAACGGCTCCAACACACGACCTGAATTATAGGGAAGTCTGAGATTTCGATGGTTTAAGATTGATATGATGTGAATAGTGATTGTGGAAAGAATATCGGATAACGAATTGGATTGTGATGAGAATGATTGATATGCTTAAAATGCTTAAAGTTCAAAAATAATATTATATATAATATTATCATGTTTTTATGTTTGTTGATTCAGTAAATATCGTTTCCTCTAAAGTTGGTGGATGATAAGTTATGCGTATTCGCTAAAAAGTTACGTTTATGTAAATATAAACGTGACGTTCGTTATATAATTCGTACGTATTGTAAAAATGGATTTTTAAGTATGAAAAATGTATAATAACACTTTATGTAATGAATATAGAATAATTTACTGTTTGATCCTTGAAGTTTCATAAAGTTACACTTTTAACCCTAACGGTGAAACATTTGCACCGTTAGTCCCTGGTTAGGTTTTAATTACATTATTAGTCCAAAACTTTCAAATATGACATTTTATGACTTACGGTTACTGGATATTCAATTCTTACCCTCAAGTTACAAATTTGGCAGTTTAACACCTAATTATCCGAAAGTTACCATTTTAACCCTAATAGTACATACGTTTTGCATTTTTAGTCCAAATCTCACAAAACTTATAAAAATAAATTTCCGAAAGTTTCAAAAGCCTCAAATAGCTTATTCAAACTTATAAAAACTGCTTATTGCACAAAAGTGCTTAATTTTGGCTTAATGGGCTTTTAACGCAAATAAAACAAAGTCCATTAAGAGATTTCGATCCGTAGGGTGTTAGAACGTTTTGGGCCTGGTTTTGGGCTAAAATCATGGTTCTAAAAATATATTCCAAGTGCTTATTATACAGCTTATTCGGTTGTGCTTATTGGGCTTATTAAAGGCCCAATCGATATATATGTGTATAATAGAAACTTTTCCGAGTGTGGTTTAGTTGAGGGTTTAAAAAGGTACCATGTGAGCTTATTAGAGAAGCTTATTAATGCAGCTTGTTTGTTGAATATATAAAGAAATGGTATGAGTAATAAAAAGGAGGAGTTGTGTGTATGATTTTGATTTTAGAACAAAATGAGTTGGTCCGAAAATAGAATATGACTTATAATGTGTTATAATTATTATACGATGTAATATAGGATCAAAATGGTGCTCGAAATGTTATAAAGCGAAGAGGTGAGTGTCGAATGATGGTGAGACTTGATTTTTAGCCATCTCTTGAAGGAGATCGAGATGTATATGTAAACAATAAATAATAAGAAATCGACAATAATGCATGGAAGTAAATACGTTTGAAAGAATTATGTATGAAACATAAAAATCAAAGGAAAGTATGGAAAGTGAGTCGAATGGTATATATATATATATATATATATATATATATATATATATATATATATATATATATATATATATATATATATATATTGTGTCGACATATATTAAAAAGGTCTAAGCAACATTTAAACGTGACCAATATTATTTAGAGAAAGTGTAAACATGTCTATTAAAGTTATTGAGTCAAGAACCAAGGAAAACACTTAGGAAAAATATGATCTTGGTCGAATTGGTTGTATTTGGATCGAGTTTGAACCTGGTTGACTTGGGTTTTCTTTAGGACTTATTTTTATATCAAACGTTTGGAATAAATCATGAGGTTTGTCATTCCTGAATCTTGGGAATGTAGAGAATCGAGCCATGTAAAATAATGAGTAGGTTATGTGTCGAAATACAAAGATATCGAGGCTAAGTGATGAGTGTTAGTCGAGTGAGAATAAGAAATAAATAAACTTATGAATTGTTGGGTCGGGCTTATGAATAGTGTTGGATTTAGAATTTAAGAATTATGGATCCGTTCGGTTATTATTTGTGATATGAATTATCGTGGCGCGTGCGTGAGCTCGTCCAACGTATCGTGTATCACGTAACAATGTGTTTGATTTAGAAATGTAATAAACAAAATTTTTAAATTTTGCTCGTAAAAGTGGTTAAGTGAACAGTAACGATGGGTTAATACTAGATTAACGTTGACTAATGACTAGGGAATTCTACGGGTTGCTACAGGAGTATGGTGTTATCCCGGACCCAACCAACCCGGATAAAATCAAATGCACCTTGTGTCAAAAATTGGTTAGCGGGGGGGGGGGGTGTTAAAAGATTGAAACAACATATTGCAAAAATTATAGGACAAACTGCGTCATGTCCAAGGGCCACCAAAGAGGATCAGTTGAAATGTCGGAATGCTATTAACGAGGGGAAGTTGTAAAAGCAGGGTAAAAGACAACACAATGAAGCCATAAGATCAGAGGTGAGAATTGATAGTAATCAAAGTCTTGAGGATGAAGTACATGATCATAGCATGAAGGAACCAAATGTTTTTGGCCCCATGAATAACTTTGCAAATACAGTAAACCCCAAGCAGTCTTTAAAGAAGGGGAATGATAAAAATGTTGAAATTAGCAATTCTATTCGGAGAGAAATAATATGGATGGCAAAGAAATACATTGGTAGGTGGGAATATGAGTCCGCGTTTCCTCTTTACTGCTTTGAAAAGGATAGCTTCAAAATGTTGTTAGAAGTGGTTGGCCAATTTGGAACCGGGCTTCCACCTCCTACTAGATATTAGTTGAGCACCCCACTTCTAAAGGAAGAAGTTGAAAGAACAAAAGACTTGGTGAAAAGAAACAAAAAAGAATGGAAAGAGGATGGATGCTCGATTATGACGGATGCTTGGTCTGACCGAAAGAGGATGAGCATTATGAATTTATGTGTAAACTCAAGGATGGGTACCCTTTTTTTATCTTGTAAAGAATTTCCGAGTGAAGCGCATACAAACGAGTACATATATGAGTATCTGGATGCTTGCATTCAAGAAGTTGGTGCCGAACATGTTGTTCAAATTGTGACGGATAATGCCTCCAATAACATGGGAGCGACAATGTTGCTTAAAGTGACGAGACCAAAGATTTTTTGGAAATCATGTGCGACGCATACTGATGCGGGAATTATAACCCTCGCAAAAGGTTATACAATCCTCTAGGCAGTGTACCTAACCGTTGTAGTGTAGTATAGGTATGTCCGGGGGATTGATCGTTCTCTAAGGGAATAGTCTCGCAATAGTTGTGAAAAGGTCAAGATGTATTACGAGATAGGTATAGAGGTGAGGGATGATTCTTTTCGTATTTTTATTATTTTTTGAAAGCAAGTAAAAATCTCGGTTTTGAAGGAGTGGGCGGAATTAGTTGTTAATCAACTAACCGAAAAACTAATTATAAAACTAAAATTAATCTAATAACAAAGAAAATAAAATTGGTGGTTACTCTTATAATGGGGAAAACATGTTTACTTAGACTTAATTACTCCTTAGTTATCTCCTACTGATTTGTTGAATTGTCACGTCCTTGTTTTAGTTGAAGCGCTGTATTCCTTAATATTGGTCGTGGGGAGGTGCTGAAGTCCCCAACTTTATGAATCTTAGTCTCCCCTAAATCACTTAAAGTCTATTAAGTTTTTTAGGATCTACAAGCCGCAATTCACACAATAAATACAACGAGAAAAACCAATAGTGCACTCTACGGTTGCGTTTTCTAAGACGTTCAAGCTAGTTACATATAAGAGGTTAGCCAGTTTTCTTAGCCTAACGCGAGGCAATCAACTAAACAAGAGATAACAAATCAATATTTAATAACTAAGTTTCACTAGATTTAAGCAAACACAAATAAACTTAAGTTAGCATGTTAGATAGAAGAAAAGATAAACAAGTAATCAAACGACACATAGACATATTGAATGATTAAACGAATAACTTATCTTCAATAAAACATGGATGAAAAAGGCTGAAAAAGCCTTACAAGAGCTGTCAAAATCGTCTAGGGTTTTGTCCTCCAAAGTGTTACTCTCCAATTAATGAAAAAAATGTGGAAGTATATATAGATTTACAAATGTGAAGGCATCACCTTATAGGTCGTGATGCCGTCAGCTCGTCGTGTTTAGGCTTTCATCTTGTGTAAGTCGTCGTTCTGACAGCGTCAGGAATATCTTGAGGCCGTCACTTGTTAATTCCTCTGGGCCGTCTTTTTCTAGCTTACACGTGACTCCCATCTCCAATTTGTACCTGACGGCGTAGGTTGTAGAATCTTCCAATTCCTTTGAAGCGTCACTTGATAAACTTAAACTAAAATCCAGCTTCATAAATAAGGGACAACGTCACGTTGCAGCTTGTAACGCCGTAAGATCTCTAAGTCTGACAAGTTTTTTCATGACTTCGTTGTATTCTTCACTTTTTCATCCAAATACGTCCCAAGTACCTAAAATACAAAAAGAAACGATTTCAGGCAATATTTGATCATATTTATATGATTTTGGGCTTAAATGACCCCTTAAAAAGGTACCAAATAAATCCTTATCAAATATCCTTACACTTGGGATTTGTTTGTCCTCAAGCAAATGAGCTTTTATCCTAATCAATTTACAAGTTAGGTGTCATTTAACACTAATATAAAAGTAATTACAACATACAATCGTTCCATGTTAGTCAAAATAAGCACGGAGATTATATACTAGCACCTCACATAAAGTGTTTGGATTCTCACATCTCTCGGGTGTATAAAGTTAAATAACATGAATGAAAACGGGAATATATAACACTCTCTACATGTCATAGCACATAGATTACCATAGGCTTGAGAACGGATCAAACCTCCACCGCTTTGGCGTAAGCACATAGCATAAACTATAAAGAGGGCTTTTCAAGGATTGTAACGTTAGGTGTAAGGGTATGGAAAACAAGGTTTTGTTGGACATAGGGAAGTTTACTCGTGGCAAGTCAATCATCTTGGTCAATTACATGTACAATGAGGCGTTGCTAAGCCAAGACTCGACTCATCTCGCTAACTAATAACTCTTTTTGTATTTCTCTTGACACTTTCTTGAGTTAAACAAAAATAAAGACGGGATGGTAGTCCGTATGTTTTTTCTCTCTTCTTTTTCTACCTTTTTTTTTCTTTTTTTTTCTTCTCTTCTTTTTTCGATTTTTTTTTCTTTTATATATATATATATATATATATATATATATATATATATATAATATATATATATATATATATATATATATATATATATATATATATATATATATATTTTTTTTTTTTCATACACTCTTGCCCTACCATCCAAAATATTACATCAAATGGATCTTGCAACCTCCACACACTTGAACTTTTACATACTTAACACATAACTAACTAATGAACCGAATTAAGAAATCAAAACACTTGGAGTACTTTAAACATTAACGCAAATATGGGGGTAATAACGTGACATTCTTCCCCGTTACTCCATAACAACTAGTACTTTTACCCATGAGTCCCAATTGTCCCAAAACTGTATTTACAAGATATGAATCGACTTAGCAACCTTGTAACCAATTAGACAATTGACAAAGGGTTTAACATAAATGCTGTAACAATAATGCACTAAAGATGAGTGCATACAAGGAAGGCTAAGGCGATTTGGGTGTACATTTGGGGGTGGATTGTAAACAATGTTCTTCATTAATATTTCAGAATCCACCAAAATATCACGAGAACCATGAAAAGATTGGCTCTGAGGGGTGTACTAGTGGTATCGTGTACTAAAAATGAGTACATCGCAAAGGTGTGGGAAAATTACTTGACTTTATTGGTCAAGTATCTTGGCTACATCGGTCAAGTAATTATAAAACGGGTTTAAAACAAGGATTATCCTAATGCCTCTTATCATTTAGTAAATCCTAACTACACGAATGTAGTCTCACTAGCGATCTCGGGATGCATCACAAATCCAAGTTCTAGAATCTATATACTACCGGTACACTCATAAGCATTAAAGGTGAATGCTTTTTCCTATATATCGTGAACCTCACATTTTGGGGTGGAAATGTTTTAGTGGAATGGTTTTTTTGCTAGCTATATAATTCATATCCATGAGACACTTATTAAAGCTAAAGTTTCACTCCTACATGTTGTAAAAAAATTTAAATTTGGTGCTAAAATTGCCCTAACAAGTATCTTTCTTATTTTATTACACATTTACTCTAAAACAAAACAAATATCAAGCGGAGTTATAGTTTCTAAGGAGTCCCATTTTACCCTCCCTACACTTAAATTGAACATTGTCCCCAATGTTCTTGAAAAGTATCAAAGTTATGATAACGGGAAAATAAAATAGATGAAAGAAACTAATACTCCCCTGATTTGCTTGGCATGGACGATGTGAAAACATGGTTAAATCTTCTTCCAAGAAAAATAAACTAATTCCTAGTAAACAAAGTAAGATATAATGCTTGCAAAATAAATGTCTACAGATTCCTAGAAATTTAAAATTCTGAAAATTTTTCAAAATTTTTTAAGTTCCAGCAGAAAAACAAAATCCTGGAAAACTGTGATGCTACAGTGTCTGACGCCGTCAGGTATGACCTGGCAGTATTTTTACGTTTTGTTTCTAGAAAAACCTTATTAATAAAACCTGGAAAAACTGCAGAATATTCATTGTGACTCGATACAAGCATTTGACTATAACAAACAAACAAATATATGCTAATCAATCATTGTTAACTTTCATGTTCGAATTCGTTCTTATAAACAAATATAATCTTCCCTACACTTATCTTTTTGTAAAATATCTTTATATGGAATTAAGACGAGGTTAAAAACAAAATAAATCATTTTCACAATTATTGGAAACATGAAATATAAACAAATAAAGATGGAGCATATATATGAAATCAAACAAAATAAAAACAAGCAAACAAACACTAAAAACATGGGTTGCCTCCCAAAAAGCGCTTTTCTTTATTAATGAGTCTTGTAGCTAGACTCAAAGTCATGCCTATTACCCTATGTGAGTGAGTTCCTCATCGAGGACATCTTTTGGGTCAAATTTTACTTTTAGCTTTCTATTAGTACGTTTTGTTCGGTATGACTTTTCAAACTTTTCTCCATCGAGATCACATATGGTCATCTTTATGTGCCATGATCCATCGCCCTCTTTTGGAGACTTGTTCCAATTCCACTCATGTTTTGAGCTCTCACTCTTCCACTTATTCATTCATAAGTTAATTGGTAAGATTCCTAGGAATTTAATCATCTTCCTAAAAACTAAAGGATCCTCAAATGGGTCCAATTTGGTATCCCTAGCCAAAAGTTATTCTATAGAGTGTGTTCGGTTCACGAATTCTTCCTCTAAATAGAGTGGACGTTGAGGTCCAATGAAGTCTCCATTAATCCAAGGGCAATATCTTGATGGTTTCCTATCCTATCTACCCAAAGAGGTGTTTGTTCCTCATCATTATCATAAGCATGTTTCTTAACATCATAGATTGACCTAGTATCACCTTCTCCTACTGCTATTTTAGATGTCTTACAATCAATCATAGCACTAGCGGTAGCTAAGAACCCTCTTCCTACTAACAATGGGCATGTAGTGTCACTAACCATATCAAGGAAATGAAAATCCGCCAAAATAGTTAATTTCCCTATATGTACTAACATTTCCTTCATTATTCCTACCGGGTAAGCAACACTTCCATCCGCTAAACCAACCACCACTTATGTTTCTTCTAACTTTCCTAACTTGAGAGTTTTGTAAAGGGATAACGGAAGTAAGTTAAGGCTTGATCCTAGATCGGCTAATGTATCAAAAGCTTCGGAATTCCCAATCCTACAAGGTAGGACAAATATGCCCAGATCATCTAACTTCTTAGGCAACTTATTTTGAACAAAAGCGGTTCCATTCTTACCCAACTTAAGCTTCTCCTCATATTTTTCCAAAAGGGCATTGTAGTAAGGAGCACGAGTCAAAACATCGATAACCGGACGTTCAAGGTGAAGTTCCTTGAATTCTTCATCGAGATCTTTTTTGGATGGTGTTTCAATCACTTGGTTGACCGACACGTTCGTGTGTGTTTTATCTTCTTGGTCTTTTTGAAAAATTTGAGTTTGTTTGAAACACGTGTTTAGCATTGACCAATTAAAATTGAGGACAAGAACTAGTAGACGAAACCAATGAGATTGAGTTAACGTTTAGTTTTGGGTTCTTGATGGTGTCACTTGGGAGTGCTCTCAATACTTGATCATTGTGAACCTTTAACATGTTGTCAATTTTATTGGTCATCTCACTTTGTTGTTGTTTGAAATCGGCTTCAAAATTAGACAAATGAGCTTCTTGAGATGCCATAAAATTAGACATTAATCCTTCAAAATTATTGGAATTGCTGGAAGGATTGTTGTTGAAGGTACGGTTAGAGGATGAACCGTTTGATTGAAAATGATTAGGTGGATTTGAAAAATTATTTTGAGAAGAATTTTGGTTTTGTTTCCACCTAAAGTTCGGATGATTCTTCCAAGATGGGTTGTATGAATCACCATAAGTGTTTTGCTCAGGTTTGAAAGTGAACCACTTGTCTCCGGCTCCGTCGGTACGCGAGGATGCATAATCCGCAAAAGCTTGTCCAGGGAGTTCCATGCAATCACGAGTGTCATGGGGACCACTACATAATTCACACGAAGAAGTGATTTTGTTCACTTGACTTGAAGGTTTAGGAGCTTCGTAGGATTTCATGAGAAACTTGACTTGGTATTCAAGTTCCATGATCCTACGGTTGGGAATGCTTGAGTTATTCGAAGGCAAGGATATTGCCTTGACCGTTTTGCTCAACTCGCGGGGGTCATTCCAACATTCGTTGTCATAGAGAGCAAGATCTTCTATGATTCCCCACGATTCTTCCGCATTCTTATCACGTAGCTTACCACCGGCCGCTTGGTCAATGGTTTGCCTTGTGGATTGATTGACATGATCGTAGAAGATTTGGACTTGAAGCCAACGATCTATGCCATGATGAGGGACTTTTTGGAGTAAATCCTTGAAACGAGTCCACGCCTCATAAAGAGTTTCACCTTGACGTTGTTGGAACATCAAGATGTCATTACTTATCTTGGTAGTTCTCCCCGGTGGGAAAAATTGAGTGAGGAAACGAGAAGTGAGATCATCCCAAGATGTGATAGATCCCACGGGTAAACGCTCAAGCTATTGACTAGCTTGGTCACGTAGTGAGAATTGCAAGAGACGCAATCACGTTATCTTTTGAGTGGCAACATCAAGGTCTATGGAATCTACGATTTTAAGGAAATCCTTGAGATGTTAATTTGGATCTTCGGAACGAAGTCCATGGAATGCACATCCGCTTTGCTCCAATCGTATGGTGTCGGATTGCAAGGGAGACATATTGGCTTTTTGGGGGAGCTCAATAGTGTTTCGATAGCCTTGATGGCTTAGTTTAGAGTACTCACCTAGAGTACGGGCTCGAGGTGGGTCTTGGTTAATTGGTGGGTCTTGGTGTGGTTGTTCTTGGTGGTTTGGTGGAGCTTGGTGTTGTTGTGGTGGGGCTTGGTGTAAGTCAAAGATGCCTTCATTCACCATGATGGAAAATGAAGATAATTACGAACAAAGGGAACGAAGAAAAGATGAAAGCTACTAAAAAAGAAAATAAAAATCTCACTTGATCGGAATCTAGTGAGTATACCTAAACTAAATAGAAATTGAACATAAACTATTAATTATTACCCGGCAGCGGCGCCAAAAACTTGATGCGGGAATTGTAACCCTCGAAAAAGTTTTTACAATCCTCTTGGCAGTGTACCTAACCGTTGTAGTGTAGTATAGGTAAGTCTGGGGGATTGATCATTCTCTAGGGGAATAGTCTTGGAATAGTTGTGAAAAGGTCAATATTTATGACGAGATAGATCTAGAGGTGAGTGATGATTCTTTTTCTATTTTAATAATTTTTTGAAGAAAGTAAAAATCTCGGTTTTGAAGTAGTAGGTGGAATTAGTTGTTAATAAACTAACCTAAAAAATAATTATAAAACTAAAATTAATCTAATAATAAAGAAAAGTAAATTGGTGGTAACTCTTATGATAGGGAAAACGTGTTCACTTATACTTAATTACTCCCTAGTTATCTCTTACTGATTTGTTGAATTGTCACGTCCTTTTTTAGTTGAAGCGCTGTATTCCTTAATATTGGTCATGGGGAGGTGCCGAAGTCCCCAACTCTATGAATCTTAGTCTCCCCTAAATCACTTAAAGTCTATTAAGTTTTCTAGGATCTACAAGCCGCAATTCACGCAATAAATACAACGAGAAAAACCAATAGTGCACTCTACGGTTGCGTTTTCTAAGACGTTCAAGCTAGTTACATATAAGAGGTCAGCCAGTTTTCTTAGCCTAACGCGAGGAAATCAACTAAACAAGAGACAACAAATCAATATTCAATAACTAAGTTTCACTAGATCTAAGCAAACACAAATAAACTTAAGCTAGCATGTTAGATAGAAGAAAAGATAAACAAGTAATCAAACAACACATAGACATATTGAATGATTAAACGAATAACTTATCTTCAATAAAACATGGATGAAAAAGGCTGAAAAAGCCTTACAAGAGCTGTCAAAATCGTCTAGGGTTTTGTCTTCCAAAGTGTTACTCTCCAATTAATGAAAAAAATGCGAAAGTATATATAGATTTACAAATGTGACGGCGTCACCTTATAGGTCGTGACGCCGTCAGCTCGTCGTGTTTAGGGTTTCATCTTTTGTAAGTCGCCGTTCTGACGGCGTCAGGAATATCTTGAGGCCGTCACTTGTTAATTCTTTTGGGCCGTCTCTTTCTAGCTTAACACGTGACTCCTATCTCCAATTTGTACCGGACGGCGTCAGGTTGTAGAATCTTCCAATTCCTCTGAAGCGTCACTTGATAAACTTGAACCAAAAATCCAGGTTCATAAACAAGGGACGGCGTCACCATGTAGCTTGTGACGCCGTCAGATCTCTAAGTCTGACAGGTTTCTTCGTGACTTCGTTGTATTCTTCACTTTTTCATCCAAATACGTACAAAAAGTGCCAAATTCCAGAATTCTTGTCCCAATTATTAAAAATACAAAAAGAAATGGTTTGAGGCAATATTTGATCATATTTATACGATTTTAGGCTTAAATGACCCTTTAAAAAGCTACCAAATAAATCATTATCACATACCATTAACCTTATGCTTGAAGGTACTTCTATAATTCTTTTAATCTATATGTTAATCAACTATTAAATGTCTATAATATGTTAATATACTTGATACTTCTATAAATCTATTAATGACTTTTATAATCGATTAATGTACTATAAATCTCTAATCTATTAATGTTAATATACTTTTATGTTTTTCAAGATATTGGTGCACGTCCAAGGTTTAAGAAAATCCTAGATCAAGCAAAGAAACCAAACATCTTCATTTATTCTCACCACAAACCGCTGGATATTGTGACAACTGGTAATTTTTGGGAGCACTTTTAATGCTGCATTACATTTAAAACAAGTATAGATATTAATTGAGAACCGTTTTGGATTATTTTGGGAAATTATTTTGGAATATTGGGAACGTTATTTGGAATATTGTTATGTTTTATAGGAAGTTACCCTGTAGAACTTGAGATTTAGCACAACGTGAGTCGGCAAAGTCTAACCTAATAATACAAGAAATATTGATTTTAGACGCTTTAAACGAATATAGACGTATTTATAGTCATTTTTAACGAAAAAATGATTTTAAAAACATTGGCGCACACTAAAATGTCTCACGAGAAATTTTACTATGCTAAACGAGCCCGAGAAATGTTATAACCAAAGTTTAGCTAAACTGCCATTATGGCCCCTGCATCAGTTTTAACCCGCGCCCCCATAGTTTACGGGTTTGGCGAGAATGGTCCCTGGGGTTAGTAAAACCCCACACTCACCTCACTTTTACACAAACCCTAAAGCTATTTCTCTCTCTCTCTATTGTGTTAACAGCCGCCGCCCAAAAACCATAGCACCACCACTCCACCGCCGCTACACCGCCGTCTCCCACCACCAAACAAACATAAACCCACCTTCAAAACCCCATAATTTACGAGTTTGGCTAGAATGGTCCCTTATCCGTGGTTCACGCGCCGTTTTACCACCCAAAACCACCATCCGCCGCCGTCCTTGTGGTTTATTTTTGTGAGAAGAGTTATGTTAGTGCAAATATTACGATATTTAATTTATACATTCTTGTTTGTTTTGATTGATGACAAATATGTGAATTGATACATAACGTAAAATGTACAAGTTACTCGTAATCTTATTTTGTCTCAACATACATTCAACACCTCAAGTCCTCGTATGCTACAACACAGGTTCGTACATGTTTGTTATGTGACATTATGATCAAACCCTTTAACAAACCATTTAGAATGTTTAAAATACGTTTAGAGTCATTAAGTATTTTAAAAGGTTAACCATTCTATTTCGAACCTCATTTTACATTTTGCATGTACAAGTATTTTTACTTGTACATCATACTTCCGAAGTTGTATTCATGTCAAAATAGGATAAGTGCACTTTAGGTGTCAAACTAAAACAAATATGTTTACTTATAAAAATGATGTCAATGACATAATATCTTAAGTCCTATAATAGCATAAGTAGTTTAACATTTTTAGTAACACATAAACTAACATGGTACAACTTGGTAAACATATATTAGTTAGCTAGTATATACATTTTACAAGTTTACTTTCATAAACATTTTAATCTAAATTGGAAATGTACTATGACATCATGGTATGCATCACTTTGAAATCTTTAGAAGATTTTGAAGATCATATGAATATATTGCTTAGATCTTCACTCAATAAATCTTTGGAAAGATATGGAAATATCTTGGTTAGATTTGGTTAAGATTTTTGTAGATATTCTGTCAGGTTCCCACGGAACCAAAATGGTACACGGACGGATCCCTACTTTTGGATCCGTCCCATCCGTGGGTTACTAATCTTGTTGGCTATAAATAGCAGCCCATTGTTTACTCATTTGATCATCACTTCAACACATATTCTCTCTATCATTTTACATACATTTAGATTAGTAGATAACAATGTAGTAACATACATTAATCACCCTTATCATCATGATCATAATGCTTCTAACATTCGTCTTTGTTGTAAGCATATCATACCTCCTGATCTACCAAAAAGGCTTGAAGATCTTACCATCATCATCCACCAAAGCATATCAACATATGAAGATTCAAGGGCACTTGTCATCCTCATTGTTTGAAGACTTCTTATTCAAGAAGTTCATTTAGATTCCACATGCATGCATATATGAAGATCTATCACAACAAGCTTAGGGAACTTGTGATCTTCATCCATTGAAGGCTTCCTATCAATGGAAGTTCATTTAGAATAGTCATTCATATCCAATAGACATTTGTGTCATGGATCATCATTGTAAACATCATTGCATCATCACAATCTATTCACCAAACTAGATTAGATGGTTTATGTGTTTATGCCATAAAACACAAGGTTTTTATGTTGGGCCATAAAACATAGCGGGAGTGGTTGTACCCTTGTAAAAGAACTCGACATCTAGCTTAGTGTCGGAAATATTGTATAAGCGACGTTAGGTTGGTTCTACCTCGAACTAGAACCCGGTATTTAGCTTTGTACTGGAAAAAGTGTAAGCGACGTTTGTAAGGTTTTCTCCGCCGAGAAGGGAGCTTGTTGATCTAGTGAAGTAACTCTCGAATTGGGTACTCGGGGAGTAGAGTAGGGCGGAAAGGAGCTTCGTGACCGAACCACTATAAATCACCGTGTTCGGCTTGCGCTTTCTTTTACTTACTGCTTTACTTTTATGTTTGCATTATATGATTGCTTGTGTTGTGACTTGATGATTATACTTGTGTGACAACTTATTTTAGTATATGTTAGTCATAAACTATAATTGGCATCTTTCATATTACAACAAGCTTAATCGGATATTTGATACAAGAAGCTTTAAGATTTTAAAATGGTAACGTATTCACCCCCCCTCTCTATGTTTTCACAATTGGTATCAGAGCCTCGTGGCTCTTATTTTCAAAACAAATGGTTTTTTTTAAATAGAGTACGGTCCATGTATCAAATTACCATTGAAGTGGAATATAATATGAAAAATATTTTGCTAATTATACTTAGAATTTTTGTTGTTAAATGTTACTTTGTATACAAGCTGGAAGATGTCATTGGAAAATAAAAGAAAATATTTTTCAAAAGAATTAAGTGCCAAATTATGTGCTTAAAGCAAATTTACGAAAAATACGGTCTTGAAAGGAGCGTTTGGGATAACTATAAATTTTGTTGAAAAATCACCTCCGTAAATGATTAGATAAGTCACATAAGTAGAAATGATGTTAAAATAAGTGTATTATATGTTTACTACCAAATCTAGTAAGGACCTACACATTCTCGCTATGCGAAAATACATGTTTTTTAACATTCTGTGACATTTTGTCACAAATGACCACGGATCCCACGGATCCCTTTAATGGGTTCATTGCCCTTTGGAGAAGGGATACTTGGTCTGCACAGTCCAAAGTTTTTGCAAACTTTAAAAATTCATAACTAATTAACCGTAAGTCCGTAGGAGTCGCGCCACCTATCATTTTAAAGGGAAATAAGTCTACTTTCATTTAAAAATAATCTCATGGCCTAAATCTAAATTTAAGCAAGTAAAACAAATCAAATGCTACAACCTGTCCAAAATATTAAGTTTCATTTTGACATAGTAACTTAAACTTTTGAGTCGGGCAATGTAAGTTGGTATCCTTTGAACATTGATATGATTTCTTTTGAAACTAAAGAATTTGGTGATATTAATATATATAAAGGAAATAAATCAAGCTTAGCATACATCGTCATATTTAAACGCAAAGTGACGAAAAATATCTTTCTTTTTATGCTATGCTATATGACTACTTGTTTTGGTTGTTTGCATACATGTTGTTTGCTTATTGAAAGTAGTAATTGCACTTGTTTATTTGTGATACATAAGTGTCAATCTTACCATGATATTCATTTGCTTGTTTGTCAATTTCTTGTTTATGCACAATAGGACATTTGCTAGATTTTGTGCACTAAGTTGGAAAATTGTTTTAGATAACTTTCTTTGCATATGTTATGCATAATTCACTTAGAAATGAGAACCAAGTAAAACTAGTTAAGTATCTTGAAAAATGTTGTTTTGCACAAACTCTCACTTAATGGTTCAAAGTGTAAAAATGTGTCACTACCTTCAATGATTATCTAAACATATAGTATCTTTGAAAAAGGTGTTTGGTACATTTGCTTCTAACAATGATGTTTAATGTAATTGTCTTGTCATAGGATAATAACTTACCTTTGAATGATCATGTGAACTGACCATGTCATGCAGGGAGATAACATTATGATGTTATCATTTTTCTAACCTTAAGCTCCTGTTTGGTACATCTCACATTGTTAGTGAAATCATTGGTCCCTATTTGATCTATAATCTTACATGTGTTAATACCTGTTTTATTGTTATTGTCCAATCACAACTAATTAATTACACATATTTTAGGTGAAACTACGGGATTTAAACAGGTTTCGGGGATTGAAAAAAGCCCTCTGTTAAGAATTTTTGCTTGACGGATCAGACGGAGCCAAAAATAGGGATCCGTCTGTTCAAAATTTTGGTTTCGCCAAAAATAGCCTGACAGATCAGATGGAACCAAATTCATGGTTCCGCCTGTGTTGTCTATTGGTTCCGCCATCCAACAGTATCTATTTTTTAAATTTTCAAATTTCCGTTTAATCTTGCACTCTAGATCATTCACTTTTATCATTAGGATACTCTTCACTGATAATCACTCATATTAGGATCATGTCATCTCACTTGCACCAATAGGATAACCATCTTTAAACATATTTTTTTTAATTTCATAAAAATACTCCAAGGTACCTTTCTCCATAAAGGAAGGAACCCTGAAATTGGTTCCTTGCAATCTGTGGACCACTGAGTTTTTGTGATCATTACACACATTTATTGCATTCTTCCATCCTTACTCATCCTTTATCCATTAGCTTGATTTGTCTCATGAATTGACAACTTCCTAACAAATCCAGACTCATTGTTTGCAAAGATATCATACATCACAAGTCCAACTTATGACTGTAGATATTGTCTTACCTCACTTGGTTAACATGTCATCCTTCAAGACGATAAGGATTTACATCGAGTCATAACTCACACTTAGGTTATAGATGTATTATCAAGTCTTGCTATCAAATCTCAACAAAGTAGGATTGACAACTTAAGTATTTCGTTCGAAATATTCAAGTAAATTTGACTTACGATTGTAGTCATTAAAATTCATATCCGAAAAATCCACACCCAAGTATTATATCTATTATACATTTATGGCGCGACCCGCCCGAAAATCTTTTGCTACCCGTTTGAGCCCAGGTTTGGGTTACGCATTGGATTGCTGTTGGGTCATCCAACTGTTGGCCTTTACTCACATACCTTCCTTTTCCTTGAGATCCGGAATGGTTATTCCCGGTATCTTTACCCGACGGTTCTTTTGCCTTTTCGATCCGAGTTTATGGGTTATTTTGCAGCTACAGTGCTCTGTGAGGGGATCTACAGTTGCATGAATAGTATCTTTATTATTTTTTAATTTTGTGGTTCTTTTTAGTCCATTTGTTGTTGCTACAGTCATTAGGTTGCTTATATCCACACTTTTGGATCTGATTTAGGTGTTCTGCCATTTTTTGTGATAAAAAAAAAAACCGGTGCTTTGATTGTGTGGGAGAAGCGTTTTCGGGCATTCATTGTAGGTTCTGTTTTTTTTTTAGTATGTTTGGTTGTTTCTGTTGTTGTTGTTAATTTCATCATCTCATTTAACCTGCCTCTGCATGTCATTTAAGCTCAGTTTGCATTTAATAATGGATATAACTGCCTTTCTTTAGGTCCTGTAGAGTATTTATTATGGTTGTTAGTTAATTTTTTTTGTCACACATTTATGATTGTCTATTTTGTTTAGGGTTTTCTGCCAATTATAGGAATTGCTATTTTAGGTTCTCTTGCGATATTTTGTTCCTTGTTTTGTATTAAATAAGTGTTTTTTTTAATAGTGATCTCTAACTTCTTTTGCCTTCTTTTCCTGACATTGGCTTCATACGTTTGTAAATCACTGTTTAAAAATGTTGTTGTTACTCATGGTGATTACTTATAAAGTGTTTGTCATTGTTTTTGGGTTATCTGTTTTTTGTTGGTTCTTCTATCTTTGTCTTGCTGTTTGTAAGTATGAAAGAAAATGCTACAATAAAACCAAATGCTACACGTCATGCCCAAAATATAAGAAAGCCAATTTTGGAAAACCCAAAAATGAATAATGAGATGGCTATAGATGGTTGTGCCAACTCCGCGTGGGAAGGTCAGAGTCAACATGATGTCGTACCTCCCTTGACATTAAGTGTTGGTGCTTCCGAAGGTTAGTTTGTTTCATATAGTTGCTAGAATTTTTATAGAGTTTATGTTCATGTTTTTGTCTTTTCAATTTTGGGCAGATGCTATTTTGGTAGGAAATACGTGCCTAACAGCCCGGGAACTTCGCCATGAACGTCGTTGTTGTGCAACCGCCGTGCATGTGCCACCCACCACTATTTTAAGTGGCGGCACTTTCTTCAGCAGCCATCGTGTGAAACGTTGTAATACGAATGGCCAGATTGGTCGGTGGTTCTTTACGGTGCTTTTTTTTTTGTATTTTTATGATGGCAAAAGTTAACGTCCATCTTTATGTATGTGTTAAAAAATGCAGGCACACCTGTGTGTAAACCTGCAAGGGGGAAAAACCCTGCCAGCGGATGTGGCTCCCATTTGCACTGATCCTGTTGATGCTGCTGCTTTAGCAGGATCTTCATTGGCCCGTCCAACTGTAGGTGCAAATCATCTTATTGGTGTTGATTTACAAGGTTGATGAAATCACTCTTTTATGCTTTATTCCTTGACCACCAATTACTTTATTATTATAGTCTTAGGCCACTACTGCAGGAACTGTTTCTTTGTTACATAGACCATTTAGGAACCTTCTTGGTAACATCCATTTCTGGTTCAGGCATTCAGCCGCATGCTGTTGGAAAATCAGCTTTGAATAATAGTGACACGTGTGTCTAACCAAAATCCACCGAAAGAAATGAATCATGCAGGCGATCTTTGCGCCTTCGGTCTTCAGCAGGTGATGTCCAATGTCACCAGTCTATCGTGTCTGATCGTCCAGAGGCCAAATCAGGTTTTCCTACAAATGGAGGTAGCTTCTGGTGTTGTTTTCTTTGATACCATGCGAGTTTCTCCTAACAGATTTTACCATATTAATGGGTTTCTTTTTTTATTCAAAACAGGCACCCGTCCAGATGTTCTACGCCAATCAATTGCTGGTGAGGAAGGTTTGCTTCACAGTTATATGATACTCCGATTTTTCCCAAATTAGTTTGTTACATGTTGTGATAACATACAGGGGTTTGCACACATGATCGTACGTGTTCCGTGTCCTTGGAAGCTCCTCATATTGAATCATCGTCTCATGCAAGTAAAGGTAATAATTACTTTATTAGGCATGCCATTTTAGGACCTTCTGGCTAACATGCGGCTCCCCTGTAGGAATGGACTCAAATGCTATAAACCAATCAACTTCGAATAATAGTAAAAAGACTGCTTAAAAAAACTCAGTTGAAAAAAGTGAATCACGCAGACGATCTTTGCGGCTACAGACTTCGAAAAGTAACGGGCAACATGGCTCCTCTATTGCGTCTGATAGTCTAGACTTCGGATCGTCTTTCTCTGCAAATGGAGGTCAGCTTCTGTCTTATCTTTTGTAATAGTATGTGAGTTTTTTCTATTAGCTTTCGCTATATTAATAGAATCTTTTTATATTTAAAATAGGCCCTGATATAAATCGTAAACGAAAATCAACTAGCGTGAATGGCGATAGGTTTTTACAAAAAACTAAAAAGAGTAAAACAACATCTGCTGGCACCTCAAGGAATGTTCGACAATGTTCTTCCCGTACTCATTTCAATGATGATGTTGATAATCCTGTTCAACAGCCACCTTCTCATGCAATTAGAGGTAACCATCAAAGATTCCTTTTCCAGTAGCTTCCTTTTCATTCAACTAACTTGATTGCAGTGTTTTGATTAACCCTTTTTCTTTCAGTTGGTGTAGACACGCCGGTCACCTATCAAGATTTAGGCGATTGTAATCAGCAATGCTGGCATTGCAAAGCCATGTTTTGGCTTAACGAACGCCTTAAAGGTCATTCCAACAATGGTCAGCCTGAATATCATTTGTGCTGCGGAGGTGGTAAAGTTTTCATGGATCCTGAGATTCGGCCACCTGCATATATGTGGGAACTTCTTGAAGATAACAATTTTATGCAGAATATAAGAGCTTACAATCAAATGTTTGCCATGACTTCATTTGGCGCCAAGATTGACAATACAGTTAATGAAGGAAGAGGTCCGTATATTTTTAAAGTTTCTGGTCAGATATATCATTGGATTGGTTCCCTGTGTCCTGCTGCCAATGATTCGCTGATGCGTGGTTTTGCGACCTTACAACAGGTTTTACCTCTCGAGGGATCTTAAAAGGCTTGCAATCCCCACCAGGCAGTGTACCTGACCGATGTAGTATAGTGAAGTGGCAAGTACCGGGGGATTGATCGTTCTCTAGGGAATAGTGTCGTTAGGATTGAAAAACTACTCTAATAGGTCTAAGGGTGAGGGAAGATTCTTTTTGTATTTTTATAATTTTATGAAAGCAAGTAAAATCTCGGGTTTGAAGGAGTGGGCGGAATTAGTTGCTAGTCAACTAACCCAAATAACTACAAATGAAAATAAAATAAAATAACTGAAAATGAAAAGGTTGTGAAACTTATATGGAGAGAAATGTGTTTACTTAGATTTCCTTACTCCCTAACTATCTTTTACCGATTGATTAGTGTGTATTAATTGCGTGGATGACGGGTGTATTCCTTAATACCAATCGTGGGTGGCGTACGTACTTCCCCAACTCTACAAGCTCCTACTTCACTCCTATGTCGAGCCGGCTAAGAAGCTCCTAACATGGGATCACTAGAATTCGCTCATGCATTAAATACAACCATAAAAACCTTAGTACGCATTGGTTCATGTTTCTTAAGACGTTCAAGCATATTACCGTATAGGAGGTTAGCCAGTTTTCGTAAGCCTAACATCGATAAACAATCATCCAATACAATTAATAACACACCAACAACCAATAATCAATAGTTAGGTTTCATTAGATCTAAGCAAACACAAGATAAATCTAGCCTAACATGTTAATTAAAAGACAAGAACAAGATATAATCAAACAACACATAGACATATTGAATGATTAAATGATTACTTATCTTCAATTAAACATGGGAGATCCAAGGGTATAAAACCCTTAAAAATGGCAGAAAATTCGTCTTAGGGTTTCTCCTCACAAAGTTGCACACTAATGACAAAAAATTGCAAAACTATATATAGAACTTAGTATCTGACGGCGTCACGTTGTAGATCTTGACGCCGTCACCTCGCCGTGGATAGGGTTCCCGGATGGTCTTCCTGACGCCGTCCCTCTTTAATCCTCCAAAATCATCCCTGGCTTATCAAGGCTTGACGACCTTCTTGACGCCGTCCCCCTTTAATCTTCCAAAATTTCTCTGGCTTATCAAGGGCTGACGGCGTCACAATAGAGCTTGACGCCGTCACATGTACTTTCCAGCATATTTTTGAGACTTTGTCGTTTTCTTCACTTTTATGCTCCAAAAACGTCCAAAATGCTTCCTTTTCCAGATTTCTTCTCCAAAGTACCTAAAATGACAAAAGGAACGATTTAGGGCAATATTTGATCAAATAAATACGATTTAGGGCTTAAATGACCCCCTAAAAGCGGTACACTTTTCGCTTCATCAAATACCCTTACACTTGAGATTTGCTTGTCCTCAAGCAAATGCGCTTTTATTCAAATCAAAATACAAGTTAGGGGTTATTTAACGCTAATATAAAAGTAATTACAACAAATAGTCGTTCCACTTTAATCATAATAAGCACGGAGATTACAAACTAGCACCTCACAAGTAGTGTTTAGATACTCACATCTCTCAGGTGTCATAAAAGTATATCTCATAAATGAAAACGGATAATATCTCTTACTACCTGTCATAGCAAATAGATTACCATAGGCTTGGGAAAGGATCAAAAACCTCCTCCACTAGGCGTAAGCACCTAAGATAAACTATCAAAGAGGGCTTTTACATGGGTTATAATGTTAGGTGTAGGGATATGATAAACACGGATTTGTTGGATAAGGGATATTTTACTGGTGGCGAGTTAAAGATCTTGATTAATTACATGTACAATATGGCGTTGCTAAGCCAAGACTAGACTCGACTTAAGCTAAAAACAAAATAACAAAAACATAAAATAAACATAAAATGAAACGGGATGGTAGTCCGTATGTTTTTTCTACTTTTCTTTTTCTCATTTTTTTTTGTATTTTTTCTTGATTTTTTTTCCCCTATTCATACACTCTTGCCCTACCATCCAAAATAATACATCATAGGGGCGTTGCATTCCCCTTACACTTGAACTTTTACATAACTTTACAAATAACTATTCTAATGACTCGAATTAAGATAATCGAAAAACTTGGAGTACTTTTAAAATATTTAGCACATATGGGGGTAATAATGTTGTTCTTCCCCATCACTCCATTACACTAGTACTTTACCCATGAGTCCCAATCGTCCCAAAACAATATGTACAAGGATATGACTCGACTTAGCAACCATGTAATCAATTAGATAATTAACTTGGGGTTTAAACAAATGTTTTCACAATAATGCACTAAAGATGAGTGCATACAAGGTAGGCTAAGGCGATTTGGGTGTACATTTAAGTGGGGTGTAACAAATTCTTCCTTTAAGTAAAATGCTTAAAGTTAGAAACGAAAAGATAGGCTCTGAGGGGTGTACTAGGGGTATCGTGTACAAAAAATGAGTACAACGCAAAGGGTGTGGGAGAATTATTTGACCAATGTAGCCAAAGTAATTATAACAAAAACACAGGTGTAAAACAATGGGTTAATCCTAATGCCTCTTATCATGTAGTAAATCTAACTACACGAATGTAGTCTCACTTGTGGCCTCGGAATAGTCCTAACGCAAGTTCTAGAATCTAAGTGCTACCGGTACACACATCATAGCATAAATGCTTTTCCTACCAATTCTAGGGGCGGACCTCACATATTTGGGGGTGGAAAATTTTTTAGTGGTACGGTTTTGTGCTAGTCATATAACTCCTATCCATGAGACGCTCATTAAGACCAAAGTTTCACTCCTATATGTCGTAAAAAATTTTAAATTTGGCACTAAAATTGCCCTAACAGGTATTTATCTCAGTTTTATTACA
The DNA here is from genome assembly GCA_021014915.2 of Artemisia tridentata subsp. tridentata. Lineage (NCBI taxonomy): Eukaryota > Viridiplantae > Streptophyta > Magnoliopsida > Asterales > Asteraceae > Artemisia > Artemisia tridentata. The sequence goes on along the minus strand of CP139506.1, from coordinate 136,120,949 downwards.
CATCTACCATTAAACAAATAAAAATCAAGCGTAATAGCATTCTCTAAAGTATCGTACTTTACCCCCCCCCCCCCCCCTTACACTTAAGATGAACATTGTCCCCAATGTTCAAATAACAAGATGTAAAAGTAAATAAGGTAAAAGAATGAAATCAAATACTCCCCTGATTCGCTCGGTGGATAAAGAGGTAACATGTTTAGATCTTCTTCCAAGAGAATGTAGAAGCTCCAAGACTAAAGCATCGCCAAAATCTTGATTCCACATACATCTCCTTGTCCAAAATAACCTGTTAAACCTGAGAAAACAAACACGAAAACCTGCATAACATCGGCGGGATAAATTCTATATAAGGATATAATGCTTGTGGAATGATAATTTTGCAGATTCCTGGAGTTTATAAGTTAGAGATTTAATAAAAACTTTTTATGAAAACAAAACTTTCAAAAATTTCAGAAAATTAAAACCTGACGCCGTCAGAAATGATCTGACAGAATTCTCATGTTAAGTTTCCGGAAAATTTTTGGAAAAACCTTTACCTTACTTCCTGGAAATCCTGCAAAACATCATTATGACTCGATACAAGCATTTGACTCAAACAATTACTAATATGTATGTTAATTTATTATTGTTATGATTCATGTTCATTTGTTCTAATAAACCGATTTGGATTTCCCTTACACTTATCTTTTGCAAAATACCTTTATATGTAGTTAAGACGAAGTTAAAAACAAGATAAAGCATTTTCACAATTTAGTTTTGAACATGAATCAATAATAATAAAAATTAAACATACATACGGAAACAAATAAAATCAAACAAACAAATAAATAAACACACAAAGCAAATAAAGCTTGGGTTGCCTCCCAAGAAGCGCTTTTCTTTATTAACGAGTCTTGTAGCTAGACTCAAAGTCCCCGTACATTACGTGACTCCATCATTGGTGATGGTTCCTAGGCCATTCTCATTTCCGGTTTTATATTCCGGTCCTAATTTCAAACAATCCTTGTAGAAACCGGATATCCTTTCCATAACATAGTCTACTCCTTTATTTCTATCCTCATCATTCCTATAGTAGACCGCTTGCTTAAGCTCCTTCTCAACATTTGACAAGTGTTGGAATTGCTCTATCTTATATGGTATTTGGTAGTTTACCTCATCGGTCTAATCCTTAAATCTAACTATCCCTAAGGAAGGTTCATAAGTCATTCTAGAGACCTCAACAAATGGTTTTCCAAAAACTACTTGAGTTAAGGATGCATCGACTATTGGGCGGATATCTTCTACAATTACAAAGTCGGTGACATAGGTGAAGTTTCCTACATAAACCGGTAATCCCTTAACTCTTCCCGTGAAGTTACTCATCCAACCCTTATCAGGGAACATCCTATACCCAAGTTGATTTTTCATTATTAAGTTGTAGTGGGCTCTAGTCATGATGTTTATGGGCGATCTAAGGTCGATGTAAGCTTTCCACACATGCAAATGTCTGATGTTGCATGGTATGTTGAGATTAGAAGGATCGCCTATTTTTATAATTGGTCTACCTAGGAGGTATGGTGTCTCGGGGTCATCGAATAAGTCTGTATGATATGCGCGCTCTTCCTTAGTGGGTAGCCTATTGAAGTAGTCCTCATCATCATCTACTTCTTCAATCTCACTTTTCCTAACTTCTTTATCAACCTCGACTTTCTTAACCTCATCCTCAGGTTCACTATTATCCTCATTCCTATCAATTGGTTTGATAGTGACAACGTTGACGAAGTGGACGTGTTTGGATGAAGAGGGGTCTTTTACTTGGGGTCCGCTATTTGTGTTCCTAGCGTCTTTATGTGGAGGTGATAGCACTTGGTTATTGAGGGCTTTCAATAAGTTGTCAATTTTATTGGTCATCTCCGTTTGTTGTTGATTGAATTCGGATTCAAACTTGGCTAAACGAGCTTCTTGAGATGCCATAAATTGGGACATCAATCCTTCAAAGTTATTGGTACTACCATTGCTGGAAGGATTGTTGTTGAAAGTACGGTTCGAGTTGGAACCGCTTGATTGGAAACGATTAGGTGGGTTGGAAGAATTGGTTTGTTTTGCGTTTTGGTTTTGTTTCCACCTAAGGTTTGGGTGATTTTTCCATGAGGGGTTGTATGAATCACCGTAGGGGTTTGGCTCGGGTTTGAAAGTGTACCACTTGTCTCCCGCTCCGTCGGTACGCGAGGATGCGTAGTCCGCAAAAGCTTGTTCGGGGAGTTCCACGCAATCACAAGTGTCGTGGGGACCACTACATAATTCACATGAAGAAGTGATTTTGTTCACTTGGCTTGAAGTTTTAGGAGCCTCGTAGGATTTCATAAGAAACTTGACTTGGTCTTCAAGTTCTATGATCCTACGGTCGGAAGTGCTTGAATTGTTCGAAGGCAAAGATATTGCCTTGACCGTTTTATTCAAATCACGGGGATCACTCCAACTTTTTTTGTCATAAAGAGCAAGATCTTCTAGGAGAGCCCATGATTGTTCCGCACTTAGATCACGTAGCTTACCACCGGCCGATTGGTCAATGGTTTGCCTCGTAGAGAGATTGATATGGTCCTAGAAGATTTGGACTTGGAGCCAAAGTTCTATGCCATGGTGAGGGACTTTTTGGAGTAAGTCCTTGAATCGAGTCCATGCCTCGTAGAGGGTTTCGCCTTGACGTTGTTGGAACATCAAGATATCATTCCTTAGCTTGGTAGTTCTTCCTGGTGGGAAAAACTGAGCAAGGAAACGAGTGGTGAGATCATCCCAAGAGGTGATGGATCCTGCGGGTAGACGCTCTAGCCATTGACTAGCTTGGTCCCGCAGAGAGAATTGAAAAGAGACGCAGTCGGGTCGTCTCTCGAGTGGCAACATCAAGGTCTATGGAATCAACGATTTTGAGAAAGTCCTTGAGATGTTGGTTAGGATCTTCGGAACGAAGTCCATGGAATGCGCATCCGCTTTGCACCAACCGGATGGTGTCGGATCGCAAGGGAGTGACATTGGCTCCTTGAGTGAGCTCAATGGTGTTTCGATAGCCATGGTGGCTAGGACGGGATTAGTGTCCTAAGGTACGGGATCTAGGAGGTGGGTGTTGTTGTGGTGGTGGGTTGTTGGGATCGAGGATATTACCACCTTCCATGATGTCGGATGGTAATGGTTACGAACAAAGAAACGAAGAAAAAAGATAGACTAAAGAAAACCTAGAAAAATAAAATAAAAATCTCACTAGAAAGGAATCTAGTGAGTAGACCTAATAAAATAAAAATTCAACCAAAATAATAACTATTCCCCGGCAGCGGCGCCAAAAACTTGATGCGTGGTTTTGCGACTTTACAACAGGTTTTACCTCTCGAGGGATCTCAAGAGGCTTGCAATCCCCACCAGGCAGTGTACCTGACCGATGTAGTATAGTGAAGTGGCAAGTACCGGGGGATTGATCGTTCTCTAGGGGAATAGTGTCGTTAGGATTGAAAAACTACTCTAATAGGTCTAAGGGTGAGGGAAGATTCTTTTTGTATTTTTATAATTTTATGAAAGCAAGTAAAATCTCGGGTTTGAAGGAGTGGGCGGAATTAGTTGCTAGTCAACTAACCCAAATAACTACAAATGCAAATAAAATAAAATAACTGAAAATGAAAAGGTTGTGAAACTTATATGGAGAGAAATGTGTTTACTTAGATTTCCTTACTCCCTAACTATCTTTTACCGGTTGATTAGTGTGTATTAATTGCGTGGATGACGGGTGTATTCCTTAATACCAATCGTGGGGTGGCGTACGTACTTCCCCAACTCTACAAGCTCCTACTTCACTCCTATGTCGAGCCGGCTAAGAAGCTCCTAACATGGGATCACTAGAATTCGCTCATGCATTAAATACAACCATAAAAACCTTAGTACGCATTGGTTAATGTTTCTTAAGACGTTCAAGAAAATTACCGTATAGGAGGTTAGCCAGTTTTCTTAAGCCTAACATCGATAAACAATCATCCAATACAATTAATAACACACCAACAACCAATAATCAATAGTTAGGTTTCATTAGATCTAAGCAAACACAAGATAAATCTAGCCTAACATGTTAATTAAAAGACAAGAACAAGATATAATCAAACAACACATAGACATATTGAATGATTAAATGATTACTTATCTTCAATTAAACATGGGAGATCCAAGGGTATAAAACCCTTAAAAATGGCAGAAAATTCGTCTTAGGGTTTCTCCTCACAAAGTTGCACACTAATGACAAAAAATTGCAAAACTATATATAGAACTTAGTATCTGACGGCGTCACGTTGTAGATCTTGACGCCGTCACCTCGCCGTGGCTAGGGTTCCCGGATGGTCTTCCTGACGCCGTCCCTCTTTAATCCTCCAAAATCCTCTCTGGCTTATCAAGGCTTGACGACCTTCTTGACGCCGTCCCCCTTTAATCTTCCAAAATTTCTCTGGCTTATCAAGGGCTGACGGCGTCACAATAGAGCTTGACGCCGTCATATGTACTTTCCAGCATATTTTTGAGACTTTGTCGTTTTCTTCACTTTTATGCTCCAAAAACGTCCAAAATGCTTCCTTTTCCAGATTTCTTCTCCAAAGTACCTAAAATGACAAAAGGAACGATTTAGGGCAATATTTGATCAAATAAATACGATTTAGGGCTTAAATGACCCCCTAAAAGCGGTACACTTTTCACTTCATCATTCGCCCTGCTTTTTACAGTTGTATATATACGATACACGCAATGAAGTGGAAAACATGATGACCCATTTTGAAGGATCTAATACATCTGCGATAGATCCACAAGTTGTTCAAGGACTCATCCACTTTTTAGACGATTACAATGAGCTGGTACGCCTGTTCAGAACTGCACGGGACAAATGTGCTGAGGCTGATGTTCCTGACTTTAAGGTTCGGCTCTATGGTGGTGGAGGTGCGTGCCCTTATGAGTTGCCAACATCTGATGCTTTAAGAGCCATAGTGTTTGACAATGGCCCAACAACCGAAGCAGACTATGATGTTATAATTGAATTAAGAGGTGGGGGTGCCACAAAGGATAAATAAGCTTCATCAATCATACATGTTATTACAGTTCCCACTCATTTTCATTTATGGTCAGCCTGGATTTCATACACAGTTAAGATTAAAAGCTGCAGATCCGACCGGTAGGAGCAAACGAGTTTCAATGAACGCGTTTTACACGTACCAGCTGCACCCAAGACATGGGCAGTATGATTTAATCTTCCAGGTAGGGCGTCTTTTACAACAGTATGTTGTTGCTGTTTATTGTTGTATAGAACAGAATAGAATGGATTTCTATAGAACGCATCAAAATGATATCCGAGGAGAATATTTGTCAGGACTTTATGATGCAATTTCAAGAGGTGATCGTGATGGTTCAGAAGTCGGTTCAAGAATAATTTTGCCGTCTTCGTTCACTGGGGGTCCTAGATATATGTATAGCCATTATCTGGATGCATTGGCGATTTGTCGTGTCCTTGGTAATCCACAGTTTTTTATAACCTTCACATGTAATGTGAATTGGCCTGAAATACAGTGATACATGGCATTGTTTCCTCATTTGAGTGCATCAGATAGAGCAGATGTGGTATGTAGAGTTTTTGAGCAAAAGATTAAAGCATTTATCAAGTTTCTTAAAGAAAAGCAAACTTTCGGACATATCACAGGAGGTATGCATATCTTTTGTGGTGAATGTTTTTTTTTAGTTTATGTTCTGTTCAGATTTACACTGTCATTAGGTATACCATGTAATGTACAGGGCTATTGACCAATTTTTAATTTTCATATTGTTTAATATGCAGTTTTGTACACTGTTGAGTTCCAGAAGCGTGGGTTACCACATTGTCACACGCTGGTTTGGGTCTCTCCATCGCAAAAAATTCAAAATGCTTAAGACGTTGACCAATATATTTCAGCCGAGCTGCCAGACCCAGCTGTCGATCCTCATGGGTACAAAATTGTTTCTGAAATGATGATGCATGGCCCATGCGGGAAAGCCAATCTGGGTGCGCCGTGTATGCAAGGCGAGTTTTGCACAAAAAAATTCCCAAAGAAATACAACAATGAGACATTTTTTGATGCCGAAGGACGGGTGCATTATAGAAGAAGGTAGGCAAACACTTCAGTTACTAAACACCAAGTCAAACTTGACAGCAGCTATGTCGTCCCATATAACCGGTCTTTATGCTTAGCATTTTCTGCCCATATAAATGTTGAATATTGTGGGTGGAGCATGCTAATAAAATACCTGTTTAAGTACATATCAAAAGGGACGGACCGGATATTTGCACACGTCAGCAAATCTATAGGTGATGCAGCTACCTCTGCAGTCCAACGACAATCATGCATTGATGAAATCCAAAATTTTATCGACGGTCGTTTCATATGTCCTCATGAAGCCTGGTGGAGAATCCTTAAATTTGATATACACAGTAGAGAGCCAGCTGTCCAAATACTTTTAGTCCACCTTGAAGGCATGCAACATATGACCTTTCGAGCCCATGAAAATTTAGAATCAGTTTTCAACCGTCCAGATAAGAAGATGACCACATTGACAGAATGGTTTGCTTACAACAGTGAAAACATAGATGGTCGCCATTTGACTTATCTGCAGTTTCCATCACAGTTTGTGTGGTATGCAGACAGTAGATCGTGGTCGAAAAAAAAGATTGCCAAGTATTCTGTTGGCCGTCTTGCATATGTGCATCCAAGTTTAGGAGAGATTTTTTACTTTCGAATGTTGCTATGTCATCAGCGAGGCTGTAAAAGCTATGCAGATGTCCAAGCAGTTAACCGAGTTGTATATCCTACATATCGAGCTGCATGTCACGCTCTGGGTTTACTTAGTGATGATAAAGAGTGGGATACAGCCCTTGAAGAAGCATGTATTTCAGCAACATCACCAGAACTAAGGTTTGTTTTTGCTCAAATTCTTACTCATTGCGAAGTAGGAAATCCAATCCACCTTTGGAATAAATATTGGCATCAAATGGGCCATGATATTCCCACCATTGTTTCACAATCTGTTAGGATTCCTAACTACTATGTGAATGATGATGAATTACAAGGTTACATATTATATGAGCTACAGATACTGCTAAGCAGCTGTGGTAAGTCGGTCGAGGATTATGGTTTGCAGCCACCTCCAAAAGACCTGCTTGATCAATTGAAGAATCGGTTGCTGATGGAAGAAAAGAATTACAATAGAGCATTGTTGGCACAAGAAAAGGCTGATTCAGTCCCTAAGTTAAATGCTGACCAAAGAAGAATTTATGAGCTCATTCTAAATGCGTTTGCAAGAGGTAGGCAGGAACTGATATTTGTGTATGGCCATGGAGGAACTGGTAAAACCTTTTTGTGGAAAGCTATTATTAGTGCTTTACGATGTGAAGGTAACATTGTCCTTGCAGTCGCTTCTTCTGGTATTGCTTCCCTACTTCTTCCATCAGGAAGGACCGCGCATTCAAGATTTAAACTGCCTCTAGAACTCATAGATGAGTCACTTTGTAGAGTTAAAAAAAAATACTCATATCGGAAACCTGTTAGCTGAAACAAATTTGATCATTTGGGATGAGGCACCTATGAATGATCGGCGCTGCTTTGAGGCATTAGATAGGACACTTAGAGACATACTAGATGCACCAGACGTTCTCTTTGGTGGGAAAACAGTTATTTTAGGAGGCGATTTTTGACAAACGCTGCCTGTCAAGAAGGGTGCTCCAAAAATGGAAATAGTTTTGTCTTCTTTTGCAAGCTCTCACCTCTGGCCACATTTTAAGCTAATGACATTGAAGGAGAACATGAGGCTTTTTCGATCAGTAATTAGCTTAGAAGAACAGAACTTGGCCCACTCTTTTACAGCTTGGCTTCTTGATATTGGTGATGGGAGGCTCGGAGAACCTGACGAACAAGATAGCAAAAATACATCATGGGTTGAAATTCCAGATAGGTATTGTATAGAAGACAACACAGAAGGTTTGTCAAAGCTGATAGATTTTATGTATGACCAACCCACACTCCGAACACCTTCAACAATGACTCTGCAGCAAAAAGCTATTGTTTGTCCAAAAAATGAGACTGCAGACATTATTAACACACAGGTTTTATCAATGTTTGAAGGTGAAGTTACAAGTTATGCAAGCCATGATATGGCTATTCCAATCAACAGTTCTGCTGCTGAAACTGAGATGTTGTATCCTGCTGAATATCTAAACACATTTAACTTATCAGGATTTCCGCCACATCAACTCGATCTTAAAGTTGGAGCACCTGTGATGCTTTTAAGAAATGTTAGTTTAGCAGGTGGTTTATGCAATGGGACACGCATGATAGTCACGCAACTTATGTCAAGGCTTATTGAAGTGCAAATCATCACAGGCACAAGAGTCGGTGCAAAGGTCTTCATACACAGGATACCTTTGATTCATAAAGATCCAAATCTTCCTTTCTCTTTCAAGCGCAACCAATTCCCAATAAAACTCTGTTATGCAATGACAATCAAAAAAGTCAAGGGCAATCTCTTAACAAAATTGGTGTTTACCTTCCGCAGCCAGTTTTTGGGCATGGGCAGTTATATGTTGCTCTTTCTAGAGCTACATCTCCTCATGGTTTAAAAATTCTCATGAAACAGCAAGACAATAGAAGACCAAACGAAACTAAAAATATAGTTTACAAAGACTTTTTGACAAATATAGGACGTTCATAGTCATTTTTGCATCGCAGAGTCATACTCAGATATTTTTCGTTCTACTTTTTTTTTTTTTTTTTTTTTTTTTTTTTTTTTTTTTATTTATTTTTGTTTTTTTTTCTTTTTCCAATTATTTTTTATTTTATTTTATCATTAACATTGTTAAATATGGCCTCACAACTACATGTCAATTATTGATTACTTCATAAAGGTATTACAAAAATAGCAAAATACAAATACATTTTGTAAAAACCTGTCTTATATACCACTTGCTGTTGCATTCTTTTTTAACTGATTGGTCTTGCCATCTTCTTCTGTTACCGTTTTTTTGTTTATAACGCAACTTAGAAATACAGGTACATTTTTTAGAAGCCTGTCTTATATAGCATCTGCCATTGCATTATTTTTTAACTTATTGATCTTACCATCTTCGTTTCTTACCGTTTTTTCCATTATAACTCACTATCATTTATTATATACTTACAGTTAAATGGCAGACCCTGCAAGCAGTGACAAACAACATTCATCTGTGCGAGAAATAGTTGCAAATAGCAGCGGTACAGTATCTGAGGTCGAGCATGTGTTTGAACTGGCAATCATTGAAACCACCTGTCCCACAGAGATTGCAGTAATTGCTGAGTTACACCCCAACTCTTATGACAAGGTCATTGAAGTTAGGGTATATAGAAAATGGATTTTGGTGACCTATTCAAAGAAAGCTGGAGGTGAATTCTCCCAAAAAAAAAATGAAACTGCGTTCTGCTGCATATTGATAGATGAAGAGGTATGTCAACCTTCATGTTATGTAAACAATACATATTAGTTCCTTCACTTTTAATACCGACGCATTTATATAAACAGGGCAATGCTATACAGGCAAACATGAATGTCAAAGAAATTGATTATTTTGACACAAAAATTAAACTTGGATCCACCTACAAAATTTCAGATTTCATGTGTGAACCCGCCAGTGCATACCAGCAGACAGTTGATAACAGAACAGCCCTGCGCTTTGGGAGAATCACGAAATTCACCCCTATAACAGCACCAAACATTCCACACCACTATTTTAAATTTGTATCATACAACCACCTTCAATCCAAAGTGCCAACAGAAAATGCGACAGGGAAAATCCAATACCCAATGCTCACAGGTCATGCTCTGAACCTTAATTTTTCTACACACAGCAAAATTTACAAAGCATGATACTTATTTCATTGCAGATTATATTGGGTACCTAAGATCAGTCGGACCATTAAAGCGTAAACAAAATGCCAACCAAGATGAGACCGTGTACAGAAAACTTAGCATCGAAAACCTAAGGCATGTGACGTTAAAGAAATTAATCATTTTTTTGTGAAGAATCTATTCATTATTCAATAGCACTTTACTTATGTTAACAGCGGTAATGTTATTGAGTTGACACTATGGGATGCGGTGGCCCAAAATTTTGAGCAAACTAGACTTGAAGAGATGGAACAACCTGTTATAATTGCAGTCAGCTCTTGCCGTGTCACGCGCTTTAGAGGTGTTGTATTCATACCTTACCTTACACATCTATATTAAATTATTAATAATTAATTACACATGCATTTGTAAATATTTGTGTGGCAGAGTATCAGTTAACAGCGATGTCAGCAACATACTTTTACCTAAACCCAAACATACCGGAGGCTGAAGAAACACGACAGCAGTAAGAATCTATTAACCAAAAAACTAAATTCCTACATATTGACATACCAACTGCTTAAAACAAATTCATTGCAACTTTCTAAATTATGCCAGATATAGAGACAGACACCACGCAGCTCCACCGCTACGCATCTGCATAACACCGTATGAAGATGCTCAAAAAGAAATGTTGAGAAACCGATTTCCATTGAAAACACTTTTGGATCAAAATCCTGAAGCATACAAGGTAAATTTACTGAAATTTACAACAAATTTTTAATTAAATTTTTGCCAATACATCACACTACATGCAATATTTCTTAGGCCGTTAGATTCACTGCTGAAGCAACAATAAGCAGCATCAACATCAACAGAGACTGGTTCTACATATCTTGCAATAAATGCCTTTTAAAAGTTAGGGAAGAAGATGGAATCTATCGCTGCTTAGATCATGGAAAGCAAGAGCAGCCATGCTATAGGTAAATAATGCTGTAACTCACATTTAGGCAACCTAAAGAAAATAGCAAACGTTAAATGATCCTTTCACTTTCTTCATTATACACAGGTATAATTTCAAAGGTTTTATCACAGACCAATCTGCAACTGCTCCAATGACTTTCTTCACCTCTGCTGCTGACGACATAGTAGGATTTTCATGCTCAGAGTTGATTTTGATGCACACAGTGGCAGACCTTCAACAAATACCAGCAGAAATCTTTGCAGCAGAAGGACAAAACAATATTTTTCAGTTTCATTACAATCAAACAGGGAGATCAGTGGATTTCACTTTAGATAAGGTTTTCAAAAAGACAAACAAACGACTCAAAACAACACCACCGATGAATGCAAACTCAGGTTCTCAAATTTATCTGACCAACCCCTCTTATTTAAATATACTTTTTGCAAATGTAAATGTTAACTATTATGTTTTATGAAAACTAGGTATGCAGTCAACACCTGTGCAAGAAAACCCAGGTACCGCCTTTTGTTTTATTAGCATATCTTATTTAAAGAAAGCATTTGTAAATGTAAATATTACCTATTTTTCCTTTTTTTTTTTTTTTTTTTTTTTTTTTTTTTTTTTTTTTTTTTTTTTAATAAAACTAGGGACACACCGCCAACACCCATGCTTATAACAAATCAAGCTGACCAACAAGCATATCCCTCTGAGGATACGCCAGAACAAACCAAATCAAGACTGGTGAAAAAACAGTTATTCTAAGATCAGACAACACCTGTGAAGAAACACAAAGGTATTTTACAAAATTTATTTAGCATGCAGACTCCAGAATATATTACACACATATCACAAACACTATCACACCATAACTGACACTAAACTTAAAGACAGTAGCAAAATTTAAAATACAAGAAACAAAATAGATTATGCCGAGAAATCTAAAACACCCTTAAGTTTTTTAATAAAGATATCCTTATTACGAGCATTCAGCTCTAGCTCAGCTGTTAGTATTTGCATTTGTATGACCTTTTGATCATCTTTTTCCTGTTCCTGTCTAAGAAACTCGGCCGTTTTCTGCGCATAAATGTTTCCAACACTTTCGAGCTCCAGAATAAAGCTTGCCCTTTCACGAGTTATACCAAGCAGCCTTGCACATATTGCATTCATCTGCTGTGCCATTTGAATGTCTTCGATTGCTGATTTACGACAATATAAAACTAGCATCTCAGACCAGTTGTTAGAGTTTGCCTCAACCCTAAGTTGGTCACACCTAGGGTGTCTAAACATTCTGGCTTCTTGCTTTTGTATGCAAATGAGAAAACTCCCTTACCAATTTTTTTTTAAGCAGCACTGTCTTAAATAGACACCAAAACTAAAAAAAAAATAAAAATAAAAAAAATCCCGTGACCTATTAGCATAGGATAACTATTAGAACATCACCCTTTTTGCATCCATTATAGGCATTCATATTAGCTGTGCCTGTTCTACTTGCAGTGTCTTCTGTTCAACTATGCTACCATCCAAAATAGCCACAAATAATTAGCCTGCAGTCTTGAAAAATTGCCACAAATAATAGAGTACCAATTGTTTTTTTTAAATCAGAATGTCATTTAAAAATATAAAAAACATAAAAACCTATTTCATTATTCAAATATCTCATGATTACTTTTCCTCACTCTAAATTACACCTCATTGTTATCTCATAAACTGATTATTTTGATTTTTGCAGCAACAGCAGAACAATCATCACAACAGCAGCTGAAACCAAGAGCTGTTCAAAGAAAGAAGTCTAAATGAAGATAAAAAAGTCATCTGACCAGCCAACATCAGCCTTTTGTAAATATTAAAACTTATTGCACCACTTAGTAATCATCAGTATGTTTTCAGATATATTTGTGCACCACCTGCGCAAATACGTCTAAAAACATCTATAACTGCTAAACCAGCCATCTTTTGTAACACATGTACCATGCAGTTGCATTTGCATATGGGTTTGTCTATTATTTTTTGTACAACATTGGCATTCCTAAACAAAAAAACTTATGTATGTTAAAAAACTTTATGCTATCTTATATCATCTTTTCTTAATAGCTTATACAATTCTTATCTCTTATTCATACCTTACATAACGAAACGTCCCGCAGCAACGCGCGGGTTACATCCCTTGTTTTAACAACATATGTTAAAACACTTATCCTATCACTACTAGAACACTTACTTATCCTAACAAGTCACTTGTTCTTTCACCATCATCCCATCACATTCATCTCTGAGATACATCACAGCATCACAAACATGACCAAAACTTCAAGCACTTCACCCACTAGTTGTACCAACCAATGGATATCCTTGTTGTTTTCAACATTTATGAAACCTAAGTACTCCCATAGCACAACAAACCCCTATGTCACCACATCCTCCTTTAGACGCACTAGAAGATCTACCACCTAGATCAATCAATCCACCATCATTACCATCATTTGAATTCGTTGAGTGCATTGCTCAAAAATCCCTTTGTGCAACACTTGTACCAAATCAAATGCACGTTGAACAAACTCAAACATACCTTGCCACCTATAAGGACTTAGAGGATTCATTATGGCTAGAACCTCCACTATCAAATAAGCATGATGTTCGCGTTCATAAGTAGTGCTACTTTCACAAGTTATCAAAGTATTAGTAATACTTTGTCACCAAGCTTCTGCATATGTCTCGTTAAATCTTAAATCAACATTTTAACAATATATGTTAAAATGCAATCTCAAAGCTAACCTCATACACCCCAAGTGACAATGACTCTTGAGGAGTATACATAAGAAACTCGAGTGAATTCCTCTTGTCATCATCTAGTGAATATAATCTTGAGATCAAGTATATTTAGGATAGGACTATCCGATTCAAACACTTTGGCTTCATATCTTCATTTAGGAAAACATAATGTTTTGGAGAACACTATGCCAAAGAAATCATACGTTTAGTTTTCATCTTGTTAAAAGGATAATGTATATCCTATGCATCATTCTATCCTTGCAACATGAACGGTTGTGTTAGAAGAGATTTTATTATACCTCATTGGCTAAATGATCTTGAACAAACATCTACAAGTTCTATGAACTAGCGTGTCACAACTCGTAATTTCAGGCCATTTTTCCGAACCTCGACAATTTACTATTCATGAGTTACTATTCACTGGCACTATTCATTCCAAAATTTTTATTTCATATTCTCGTAAGTTAAACTATTTTAATGATAACCCGAGATTTTGGCACTCGTCGGATAATTTCTGCAAGAATCACGAAACCGTGTCCGAGACTTACTTTAAGGTTTAAACATCATTTAGGCATCCCGATATGTCCAAACAACATTACCAACAAGAGAAATATATGTTTTCCACCTTCCGTGACATTTTCATGAATTTAGGAATTTTAGGATACCCGGTTTTAAGTTTTGTGACTTTACGACTTACAGTTAGCAATTAACGGGACCAAAACTCACTCCGTAAGTCAAGATAAATATCCAACCTATAATATCTAGATATTTTCTGAAAAATATCTAGATATTTCAAAAACCTATTGAAATTACCATTATACCCTTTCGTTGAAATTACCAAAATGCCCTTGGCCTATATAAAGCCTAAACTAGCATAATTTCACTAGCTAAATCAAAACAAACACTCTCTCCCTCCCCTCTCTAACCCACGGCTCAAGAACAAGGACCAAGAAAAACCATAAACTTTTCAAGATCAAGTTATATTCAAGTTCCTTATACCTTCCTTGTTAGAGTTTTGCAATAAAAACTCCAAGGTTGTGGTCATTTTTCATCCTAGCTCACCAATCATCAAGTAAGCTCAAGAACACCATTTTTGATCATTTCATACTTCCTTTGTTCTTATATTGTTGTATCTCCTATTTATTTTGAGAGCTATCCATGCAAAACTTATGTTATATATACCACTTGGTTTATTTTTCACTAAAACTATCTCAAACATTAGATCGGTACGTTTCATTAACATCCCCGCGAAGCCCACTATTTTTAGCGATGTTTAGGACCCATGACACCCTAAGAAGGTGTATGGTAGATTAAGGGTTGTTTTGAAGTTGATTGGAGTGGACTTGAACAAGTTATAAACTAGAAAATTCATTTTTAGACACTATTAGAAAGTTGCTGTCCCTATTTGCAAAACGTGGGAAACTCAGGGGCTAGGGTGTAACTTTGGACCAAAGATTTAGAAAATACACTCAAAAACGAAACCGTGGTCACTTGAATCACTAAAAACCGACTTATAACGAAGGAGATACGAAGTTTTAAAGTTAGACAACACAAAAACTATTTTCTGAAAATAAGCTTGCTGTTTGCCGAACTTCAAGGGACAAAACGAGGAGTTAGACGTGATCTAGGAGAGCCGAGATACTGAAAACATGTTAGTTCATGTTATGACGATTCCGTGGATATAGAGAACGTTGAAAACAGACTTGTAACGACCAAGATATACGCGTTTGAAAACCTGACGAAACTTATTTAATTTTGACAGCTTCTAATAGCAAAATATATTACAAGTGTAAAACAGTTTTTCTTTCAAGTCACCATGTTGCGAGCTATTTTCCCGTTGATCGAGTCACGTATGACCAAAACTCAAATGAGACGGCATTAAGATCATGTTACAAGGTTTTCAAAAACGTCAAGTTCTATTCCTAACTCTTAACGTACAATATTTTACGACTAGTTTTACGAGGCCGTTTGGTCATATTTTCACAAGTTGTAAAAAGGGTTATTTTGCGACGAAACATTATATTTGACCTTAAAACACCAAACGAGGATCGTGGAGTACCATTTCAACATATTTACACGAAAAGTAGTTCATAACTTGCCGAGACGTTAAAAATGCAGTTTTCGACGATAAACATTATTTTCAAAACTAACGAGTGGTATCGTTAACATACGTAATTGCATGAGTAGAATCATTTCATTTGCTTACCTTAGATCATATCATTCACATTAGGTCACGGTTAGAGACCGAGCCTCATTTGCATCCTATCCTTTGTGATCATTGTGCTATCATATCAGGTGAGTTTCATAGCCCCACTCTTATTCTTTAATAATCGTTTTGAACTTTTTGGGGGAGATACATGCTTAAACTGCTTGCTTACATACATGATTGTGTTAAACTTATTTGCGTTATTCTTGAAAGCAACTCGCGGACCTAAGTATCAAACACTTGGGGTAGCCGAACAGAACAGATCACGGACCTAAGTATCAAACACTTGGGGTAGCCGTATAGAACATAACACGGACCTAAGTATCAAACACTTGGGGTAGCCGAACATAAGTCTCCTAGTGAGCAGCATAAGATCTATTAGTAATCTTTGGGAAACGGCACCCAGTAATCTTTGGGAAATGACACCCAGTATTCGTTGGGAAATGGCACCCAGTAATCTCATGATGCATTGATATGCAAGACATCTACTCTAGACATACTATGTTAGCATTGGGTTGTAAACACACAGGTTGCAAGTCTTGAATGGGCGGGGCTTGGAACTGAGTGGATTTACAATGCCTATGCTATGGAAACTTTCTCTAAAGGCTTTTCAACTTATTTATAGCAAACTCTATGAACTCACCAACCTCGTGTTGACACTTTAGCATGTATTTTCAGGAACTAAGCAATAGCACGCTACTGGAGGCTTTTGGTAGGGCATGGCATGGTCATAGAAGACTCTGATAAAACATTTGGGACCGCTTAACTTATTTTATGGGCCAACTTCCGCACCACTTTTCATAATGTAAATTTAACACTTTTGACTTATCAAATGTATTCTAAATGATTGATGTGAAAACCGTTCTTTACACTTGTGTTATGATACCAATTGAGTTGCACCCCAACGATGTGTAAGCTTCCGCTGGACCCGATTTTGGGGTGTGACATAGCGTATCTCCCTCATCTTGTCATATTTGTTTTCATAATCATGATAACTTTATCCCATGGGATAATCTTACTTGTTGAAAGATACTATATGTATCTATTTCCCTTCAAGCGTACATCATAACCAAACCTTGCTCATAATCTAGTTCAAACCTTATGCATATCCAATGTTAAAACTACACATCTCTAGAGCACACACAAGATCTATTAAAGTTGGTAACTTTACTTAGATTCTTGTTGAATAAAATTCCAAAGAACTTTCTTGAGAACGTTCTAAGTTTAACATAGTCCAGTATCACACACAAACACATTTCTTGGTCTTAGATGATCAAATCACTTTCATACTTAAACTCAACATAAAAGATGTCATCCATTAGATCATGCAATAACCTTAGACTCCAAACACAAGATTAAAATATGTTGACACATATTTGTCAAATTCTCGTGTAAAACATGACATCTTCATCACCTTAGTTTTAATAGATATAGTTGAGTCTCATTAAGTCAAGTATTGGTGAATTATCATCTTTTATATACTTCAATAGGCAAAAATAGGAATTTCTATCTTTCTAACATGAGAATGACTACTAGAGAACGTATTGCACTAGAAAATCAATTTAACCTAACGGTTAAATTGCTTCTAGGAGAGAAGTTGGGTATATGGAATGACCCGTAAAAATGGTCATGTTTAGCCTTAATTGAGCACCGCTAGTAATAGTCTCATATTCATTCTCCAACTTGGAAAATCTTTATTCCTATACTTGCCTAAAGTAAGTATTAAAATAAGATATTTTATCTTGTCTTAGGAATACTAATCAAACAAGTAGTAGATGTGACTTTTCTTTCTTTAGTTTATTAAGAATCACTTGCATTACACATACATGTGTTGATTACATGTTATTTGTTTGATATGATTAAGTATCTTGACATTATCATGATAACTATTTGATTGATAGTCAAATGTGTAAACCTTGGAAAGGTTTTGTCTGCATGCTTATATATGTTTCATGCTACTAAATGTTAACATGATTTGTATGATATTTTCATTCTTTTGTTATATGATATTTCGCAAGATTAACATGTTTCTTGTTAACTCATGATGTATCATTTTAATATTTGATGTTTTTATATTATGTTTCTATATTTGAAAGCTCTTGTATTTTGTTGACATTCATTGAGCCTTTTTGTAGAATAGCCTAAATGATACATGCTCTAAAAGATTATAATGGTTTGCATGAATCTTTCGTCTTGTTTTGTTTATGACTTTGTCATACTATTTGTTTGCCACGTGTGCACCTATAATTTGTCAAAGTGCTTTTGGTATGATAAACATTTAGAAGTCGTTTTATTCTACAAATTAATCACATAGATCATTATGTTAATTAATGGGTAAGTATGCTTAAGTGACTAAGCCTAACATCAAAACAATTTCACAATGTAGTATCTCAAACAATGTCATGCTCTCTTGTAATATGATTATTTGTTTTTATGCTATGTGGTAACTTTTTGTCTAGTAGTCGAATATTTGTTTTTGTTTATATAAGATATTATCTTATGATTTTTATCATAATCACATCTTTTGTCATTAACACTTTTGTCTTATAGGTTGATAACAAATTATTTGTTATCTCACTTCGTTATGCCTATTTTGCATAATTGTAATCCCTTTATTGCTACGTAGATTAGTAATATGTTTATGGGACCCATTCACTTGCATATAGGTTTTAAAGCTAATAGGATTAAGTTTTAGAGGCTTGGAATTTGTGTTTGCGTATCTTTCAATCGACCTCTTTCCAAATCTCATTATTTCTTCCGCTTTCCTAAAAACATTTCCATCACCTTTTAGTTATAACAATACACCTCCCATAAGGAAACCACATGCCTCGTCATGCGATCATCTCGCATTGATAGAGAAGAGCTACGTAACTTCAAGGATGAAGTTCTTTGTATGCTAACCAACATCCGCAAAAACATTACTAAGCTCATCGCTTTCATTAACCTGCAAACTCCTAAACACTTTATCGTCATTCTTCATTCGATGCATTACACATTATGTTGGATGTCCACCCATTAAGGCGGAGAGAAATTCATTCACATAATTGTCTTTTTGTATTAAAGAACACTTACTCATGTCTCTTACACCCTCAAATACCAACACATAGGTTCACACCATTTAGTTAAAATCAGTTCACAAAATCACAAGTGTTTCAAACCTTCTTAACCTAACATCACATGTCTGCACCAATACCTCGTCAAGTGAAAAACACATCATGTGTTTGACAAACCTCTTAAACGAGAACCATTGAATCTCTTTAGACTTGGACTAGGATTAGTGGAACCAAATCCATAGTTATAAGTAAATAGATCTTAGCTCGAACCTTCGTTTGATAAAAAATGACAAAACGTGACCAAGTCAAATTCTGGTCGCAAGGTACCCTTCGATAAGACGGACGGAACCAAAAATTTGGTTCCGCCCAATCCGTGGGTACCTGGATCAGTCTTTAAACTACTTAAAACAAACAACCCTCTCACAACCAACGAGTCTAGGATTTTCTTTTTTAACCTTAATTTCACAAATTCATTGTCTAGAACACCATCATAGGATCTCATCCTTTTCATTCTTGATACATATCAAGCACGTCATTGTCAGTGCAAACGATATATCAAAACCATCATTTTTAACACATTGGTCTAACCAACACTCTCCCATCATATGATGTCATTATCATCCTCATATAGGTATTTAGTATTTCTATTTTTTTTTTGCATATGGAATTTCTATTCCTAAGTGATCATTGTCTTCACTTCCTCTTAGCTCCATTCGAGCATATATTATGGCATGATACATCATCTTTGGTAGATGATAATGTCATAACCTTAACCGTCTTCAATATTCCTATAGCATTTACTATACATACGAGTTTCTAAATTCATTATAACCACTACCTTCCGTCACCTCTTTCACTAATCATCACCCCCATAGTTTAGCGAAAAACCTACTAGTAAACCAACACCAACGCTAGCACCACCCACTCTTAATATTTCAACTTCATATTTTCCTTCTAGGCATTATTTTGTAGGCTTTCATCATATTATATTCTCACCTTTCTTATGATTGTAATTCTTATTAGAAGACTACACTTCATGAGATCTTTAATCATGATTCTCTACTTTGAGTTGCTTGTGATTATATCATCTATATATCATACATATACAACTTATTTTTCTTTGTCAAAAAGATGAAATATATTGCACTAATCCTTTCATTGTAGGTTCATCATCTTATATGCTCGATCGTATATAACATACTCATCTAAGGATGAAGTTTGCATCGATTATTTTTCTTCTTTTATTGTAGGTGCTTCATGACGTCCTTGAACCAGGAGGAATATCTATCAAGCACTTATATTGCATCGTCTATACACTTGGTCATATATGACATATCTGTCTAAAGACATAGCTTCTATTGTACTAATATTTGTTTTGTAGCTTTTTACTCATTCCTTGACGCCTCGATCAAGGGGGAGCATGCACGCATTCATAATCATTATCATTCTTCGACACACCTTTGTGTTTCTACAAAAAGGAGAAGAAGATAGTCTAACATAGCTTACCCACGTGTAACGTTTGCTATGTGCATTTTCTTCATCATGCATTTCTCATATATATATATATATATATATATATATATATATATATATATATATATATATATATATATATATATATATATATATATATATTTATTTTTTGTTGCACAACACTAACCTTGATGTAGGGTAAGGGTCAAAATTTGATCCATAGATCCGCTACCAAACAAGGGCAATAACCTAGGGGACGCAACAACCATAGGGGATTCGAGTAGACATTTTAACTGCACTAGGGATGATGCAAGCGGATGATGCACTAGGGATGACGCAACAACTATAGGGGATTGGAGTAGACATTTTCGGGGAGAAATGAAGTTAACTCCAAAGACACACCCTTTTTGTTTCGACAAAAGGGGGAGAAGAGTGTAAACGGAAAAGGTAATGTAAAAGGTAAAGGGGGAGAAAAGTGTAAACGGAGAAGGTAATGTATAAGGTAGTACGAACACAAGTAACTTTTTAAATTTTACTATATATCACGTTTACATATTTTGTCATCATCAAAAAGGGGGAGATTGTTAGTGCAAATATTACGATATTTAATCTATGCAGTCTCGTTTGTTTTGATTGATGACAAACATGTAACTTGATACATAACGTAAAATGTACAAGTTACTCGTAATCTTATTTTGTCTCAACATACATTCAACACCTCAAGTCCTCGTATGCTACAACACAGGTTTGTACATGTTTGTTATGTGGCATTATGATCAAACCCCTTAACAAACCATTTAGAATGTTTAAAATACGTTTAGAGTCATTAAGTATTTTAAAAGGTTAACCATTCTATTTCGAACCTCATTTTACATTTTGCATATACAAGTATTTTTACTTGTACATTATACTTCCTAAGTTGTATTCATGTCAAAATAGGATAAGTACACTTTAAGTGTCAAACTAAGACAAATGTGTTTACTTATAAAAATGATGTCAATGACATAATATCTTAAGTCCTATAATAGCATAAGTAGTTTAACATTTTTAGTAACACATAAACTAACATGGTACAACTTGGTAAACATATATTAGTTAGCTAGTATATACATTTTACAAGTTTACTTTCATAAACATTTTAATCTAAATTGGAAATGTACTATGACATCATGGCATGCATCACTTTGAAATCTTTAGAAGATTTTGAAGATCATATGAATATATTGCTTAGATCTTCACTCAATAAATCTTTGGAAAGATATGGAAATATCTTGGTTAGATTTGGTTAAGATTTTTGTAGATATTCTGTCAGGTTCCCATGGAACCAAAATGGTACACGGACGGATCCCTACTTTTGGATCCGTCCCATCCGTGGGTTACTAATCTTGTTGGCTATAAATAGCAGCCCATTGTTTACTTATTTGATCATCACTTCTACACATATTCTCTCTATCATTTTACATACATTTAGATCAGTAGATAACAATGTAGTAACATACATTAATCACCCTTATCATCATGATCATAATGCTTCTAATAGTCGTCTTTGTTGTAAGCATATCATACCTCCTGATCCACCAAAAAGGCTTGAAGATCTTGCCATCATCATCACCAAAGCATATCAACATATGAAGATTCAAGGGCACTTGTCATCCTCATTGTTTGAAGAATTCTTATTCAAGAAGTTCATTTAGATTCCACATGCATGCATATATGAAGATCTATCACAACAAGCTTAGAGAACTTGTGATCTTCATCCATTGAAGGCTTCCTATCAATGGAAGTTCATTTAGAATAGTCATTCATATCCAGTAGACATTTGTGTCATGGATCATCATTGTAAACATCATTGCATCATCTCAATCTATTCACCAAACTAGATTAGATGGTTTATGTGTTTATGCCATAAAACACAAGGTTTTTATGTTGGGCCATAAAACATAGCGGGAGTGGTTGTACCCTTGTAAAAGAACTCGACATCTAGCTTAGTGTCAGAAATATTGTATAAGCGACGTTAGGTTGGTTCTACCTCGAACTAGAACCCGATATTTAGCTTTGTACTGGAAAAAGTGTAAGCGACGTTTGTAAGGTTTTCTCCGCCGAGAAGGGAGCTTGTTGATCTAGTGAAGTAACTCTTGAGTTGGGTGCTCGAGGAGTGGATTAGGGTGGAGAGTAGCTCCGTGATCGAACCACTATAAATCATCGTGTTCGGTTTGCGCTTTCTTTTACTTACTGCTTTACTTTTATATTTGCATTATATGATTGCTTGTGTTGTGACTTGATGATTATACTTGTGTGACAACTTATTTTAGTATATGCTAGTCAAAAACTATAATTGGCATCTTTCAAATTACAACAAGCTTAATCGGATATTTGATACAACAAGCTTTAAGATTTTAAAACGGTAACGTATTCAACCCCCCCTACGTTTTCACAAGTTAGATCCGAAGGTAAATGGGTAAGCCACACCGTTTCACACCTCGTGTGACACGGTGTGAGTCCAAAACTCGTGTAAATGAGCTGGATTTAGTTTAAAACGAGTGAGATAACGATTTTAATGAAATAAAACTATTATAAAATGTTTTGGTATCATCACTTTTAGTCACGAATTAGTTTTGGTTCTTGTTTGAATTGTGTACGAACGGGTAAGCTCATGCCGAGCTTGTTTTTTAGCATATTGAGTTGTTTTGGTTTGGGTTGTGGTTACACGAGTCACGATTTGGGAACCGAACCCTTGTGGGTCTCGGTCTCCCACGGTATTGATTTGATTTGGTTATGTTTTGTTTTTATTAACACTTGGTCCGTTTGGTTTGTTTGCCACGACATTGGTTCACGGCCGAGACCTTATGGTCTCGGCAAAGTAAGACTTGGTTCTTTTGTTTTGGTTGCTAACGGTTTGATTCATAGCCAAAACCTTTGGTCTCGACGAGGTTATTACATTGGTCCGAATGATTATATAATTGTTGTGGTTACTTTGATTGATTGAGACTTGGGACTCGAGCCGTAGGTTAGTTATGGCCGAGAATTTGATATTGACGTGGTGACTTGATACTTGGAACTTGGATTACAAACGTGATGTTATGGCTACGAGTGTTAGCCGAGACCTTGTGGTCTCGGTGTGACCTCGATGTGCCCACATTGATTATTAGTTGGACTTATTGATAATTGGGACATGTTGACTGTTTGACCCGGCTTATGGCCGCGAGATTTAATTGAAATGTGACTCGACATGTTAGTAACTTTCTTGACGTGTTATAAACACAAAAATTAAAAAAAAAATAAATAAAAAGGGTAAATAAATAATAATTAACTTTGTTATTTAATATATATTAACGAAAAGAAAATATAAAGTGTCGAATATTTAACTGGACAAAAACGGAAAAACACGAAGTTACAGAACATTTCGAGGCACATTTGCACTAGTACATTGTTATTGGTATTGTAAGAATTAATTGTGGAATATTTGAAGTTACGGATTGGTTAAACATTAATAGACCCGACCGACATAGTTATCGGATTTATTGGGTTGACGAGACCAATAAGGGCCTGATAAGTGTGTTGGAGGAATTTATTAATGTGTGACCTATCCTTGTGACTTACCATTTATTTTGATGCGTAGGTTTGGCTTTGGATTAATAAGAGAGACGAAGGAATTGTTGGACTTATCGAGTTGACGAATTCAATAAGGATCCAAAAATTCGTCCGGATACCTTATTATGCTTTTAAGCTTAATCACTTGACCTTGACTATTTGACGTGATGATTTGATTGGTAGTCGGATTATTTGGGAAATTGCATCACCAAACTTGATATATATATTGGACTTGGAATATTATCGGCTTTGGACATACTTGACTATTGGAATACGAGATGACTACAGTACATTAGACTCATGAGGAATTTAATGTATTTGAACTGTAACGGACGAACAATATGAAAATATTGTCTAACAAACAATAATATCTATAACCCCTTGTCAACTGAAACGTATTTGGAAACTACTAAGGTCACTCGACTTGGAACGTTCTACGAACGAATGAGTCATGGCGAATTTTGTTTATATATATATATATATATTATATATATATATATATATATATATATATATATATATATATATATATATATATTATATATAGGGATAATTACTAATATGCCCCAGTTGCCCAAGTGCTTTGCTTATCCGACCCAATCTCACAAAATTCTCCCCTTAGACCAGGGCAACTTGGTTAGCCAACTACGGGATGACACGTGTACGACCAAAGTACTTAGTACGATGTATTATTTTTTGGGCAACCAATAGCATATTTCGGTCATCTTACACCATACTCTCACTATATTCAACTAAACCAACTGGATATAAACCTCTTACAACCCTCTCCTCCAGATAAACCATCACAACTCACACCACTACAACCACCCAAAAACCCGACGCCACCACCATCCGACGCCACCACCACCTGACGCCACCTCCACCGGACTCCACGAACACATAGCAACAAGAAAGTAGACCAAAATCTTGAAGATGAATTCTCATCCGAGGTTCAAATATTGGGTTCCATTCGTCACTCAAACATAGTAAAACTGCTATGTTGCCTCTCAAGTAATAAATCCAAGCTTCTAGTTTACGAGTACATGGTGCACCAGAGTCTAGACAAATGGCTACACGGAAAAAAAGAGAAACCCCACCGACCATGGTTTGGTTCCACTGGACTGGCCAAGGAGGTTGCAGATTGCAATAGGTGCAGCACAAGGGCTTTGCTATATGCATCATGATTGTTAACCGCCAATTGTCCATAGAGATGTGAAATCAAGAAATATATTGTTGGATTCTGAGTTCAAAGCAAAGATTGCTGATTTTGGACTTGCAAAGATTCTGGAAAAGCACAAGCCTGGTGGCGAGGAGGCTAACAATAGGTCTTCCATAGCTGGCTCAATGGGTTACTTCGCTCCTGGTAACAACTCTTTTCATTTTTTACTTCTGACCATGTTTTTTGGAATTCAGAAATTTGAACTGTGTTTTGTTATAATTATATATCAGCAATCATATGTTATGCTATTTCTATATGCTGTTTCTACAGATTCGATTTATAGCTAAAACTTTGTTAACTTAAATTCGGAAGTCATCATAGAAGAGATATAAATTCCATTCAGGCCCGATGCTGGGACGGGTTAAAACGGTTATTTTTAGTGCAACTTCTTTTCTCCTTCAGTTTCTAAAGTTTTGGTTTAATTTTAAATAATTAATGATTTAATTTCTATGATTACAACAACAAAATAGTTACTGTAGAAATCCAAGTTTGTTGAATAAAATGACGTGTACTGTTGATTACAGATTCTCAGCAACTTTCAACCCATTTGACGAAATGTTTTGATTTGACCCATTTTAGATAAAAACACAACCAAAATTGACCCATTCATCGCTCTACTTAAACTTAGTTTGTTGACCACAAAAGCCAATATGTGCAGATTGTAGTGTCTTTATTTTGTGGAGTATTTTTATTGCAGAGTATGCTTACACAACGAGAATAAATGAAAGAATAGACGTATACTGCTTTGGTGTTGTATTACTGGAACTTGTAACCGGAAAAGAAGCTAATGAAGGAGATGGAGATTTAAATCTAGCAGAATGGGCGTGGAAGCATTTTGGTGAAGGAGACTCGATGATGGGAGCCTTGGATTCAGATTATTTGGGAGTATAATAAGCTGAAATGTCTATCCAAATACTAAGTTTAAGTAGAGCGATGAATGGGTCAGTTGTGAGCAAAGCAATAAGATATACGATGAGTAGTGGCAAGACTTATACGATGAGAGGAATCACGAAAAAAGCAGTCGATGATATTTACCAGCACATATTGAATGTAAGGTATAATGAGATAGTTATGTTTGCATTTCTCGTTCTGTAAAAAGTTATTTGACTGTTATTTGTGCATTATTACAGACTCCAGAAAGAGATTTCAGAATAAAAATATCAGGACTTGAAATCTATAACGAGAATGTAAGGGACTTGCTGAATTCTGAATCTGGACGCAATCTCAAGCTTCGAGATGATCCAGAGGTAATAAATTAGATAATTTATATGTTAAGAATAGCGAATTTGGTCTTACTATTTTCTTACAAGCTAACCTGTTCAATATGCAGAAAGGAACATTAGTTGAGAAGTTGGTTGAGGAAACAGCGAGAGATGATCAACATTTGCGAAATTTGATCAGCATTTGTGAAGGTAAGCTTCTGAACATATCTAAAGGCCTTGTCTTTTTTTCCCTTCCAACTCACAAAACAGGAAATTAGTTATTCTAGTTAAATCGTGCTTATAATTATTTTTGTTTGTATGTTTTGCAGCTCAAAGACAAGTCGGTGAAACCGCTTTAAACGATACTAGTTCTCGATCACATCAGATAATAAGACTGGTAAGTATATGAATTTACTCGCAAACATGGTCTATTTGATGTACTTCTTATACCTCGTAATTAATAAGTTGGTGTTCTATACCTTTATTATTGTATATACATTTTTAAACCAAGATAATTTATTTAATAAGTTATTTGTCAATGCAGACAATAGAAAGCACACTCCGGGATACTTCAGACTGCGTGAGATCCTTTGTTTCAAGTCTGGTATGTTTCAACATTTAAATTTGAGTGTATATACTAATCCCAGGAGTATAATATGATAGACAACAAACTAAAACCATAAACTGCCATGTGGTGCAGAACTTTGTAGATTTAGCTGGAAGCGAAAGAGCATCACAGACAAATGCCGATGGTGCTAGGCTGAGAGAAGGTTGCCACATCAACCTTAGCTTGATGACTCTGACTACTGTGATTAGGAAGCTGAGGTCAGTTGACATGTAGAACTTAATCAGTTGGAGTATTGAAATTTTAAATTTTTATCTCTTGAAATTAAACGACCGGATGAATTGTATATGTTCTCATAAGCTTTTATTTGCAGTGTTGGAAAGAGAAGTGGTCATATACCATACAGAGACTCCAAGCTCACTCGCATACTACAACACTCGTTGGGTGGCAATGCTCGTACTGCTATCATATGCACCTTGAGCCCAGCTTCCAGCCATGTTGAACAATCCAGGAATACTCTCTTCTTTGCTACCCGAGCAAAGGAAGTGACGAATAATGCCCAAGTTAACATGGTACATACATTATATCCACAATTCATGTTACCCTCTTACACTCTTAGACATTTACCTATAGAGATGACAAAACGGGCATTGATTAATACATGGGCCAAATTAAGTTAGCGCAATACAAGTTTCTGTTTGAATCATATAGTAATCTAGTGTGTCGGATATGATTACAAAAGTTATGCTATTTTTTTGAGTAAATTTTTACTTATGGTGACTTTTGGCCCATTTCCATTTTATCTGACCCACTGATAAGTTAAATGCTCTGAGACTTTTTACCTGATATTTAATGGCGCATACTAATGGTGCTGGTTTATTGCTGAAAACTATTATCAGGTTGTTTCGGACAAACAATTAGTCAAGCATTTGCAGAAGGAAGTTTCTAGACTGGAAGCTGAGTTGCGTACTCCCGATCCATCAAATAATCAAGATTCCAAAATTCGTCAGGTATACACATGAGTTACCATTGTCAATTTTAAATGACATTTTTTCTATTTCTCGTCTTGGGATTCATCTTCTGATGTTACATTTGTTTTAATCAATTTTAAATGGAACTGGAAATTGAGGAACTAAGGAGACAAAGAGATCTTGCACAGTCACAGGTTGAAGAGCTAAGTCGTAAACTTCAAGAAGAACCAAAGGTTTCCTCTCTTTCTACATGTGCTTATTTTTTGAAGGTTGAAATTTTGACCCATTTAACAAATGAATGGGTCGACTTGGGTATTGTATTACAGTATATGTTATTGCAAAAGTGGCTATAAGTAAACAAATTAACTTCAACGGAATCCTGTCAAATCTGTCATTCAGGTCAAAGGTGCCCAAACAATATTTACTTATTTATAAAAAACAGAACTGTTGTACAAGAAACTTTGGATGACCCACCCAATTTGCCACATCTATTCTTGAAAGTTGAGATTTATTTACTGATTTGTTAACCATTACAGATATTGAAGACAGCAGAATGTCCAATTCCATTAGCCAAGAAATGTCTCTCATTCTCTGGGACGTTATCATCAGTTCTCGAGGGCAAGGAACCTAACCGTTTTGAAAAGACGAGAAACACATTGATCAGACAAAGTATGAGGCAATCCTCAACTGCTCCATTTACACTCATGCATGAAATCAGGAAACTAGAACACCTCCAAGAACAGTTAGGTGAAGAAGCTAACAGAGCATTAGAAGTACTTCAAAAGGAGGTTGCATGCCACAGACAAGGTAACCAAGATGCTGCAGAAACAATTGCCAAATTACAGGCAGAAATACGTGATATGTGTGCTGTCCGGCCAACCCCAAAAGACGTTGAGGTGGAAAATATGGTCTCTGTTAATAAAAATGTTAGTGCAAATCTAAAAGAAGAAATAACCCGACTCCATTCTCAAGGAAGCAACATCGCAAATCTTGAAGAGCGGCTGGAAAATGTTCAAAAATCCATTGACAAGCTGATAATGTCCTTACCAAACAACAACAATGAGGCGGCAAAAAGCCAGTCAAAGAAGAAAAAGTCAGGTCTTTTGACTGCAAGCAACAAGCCTAACTTTATAAGATCTCCATGCTCACCTCTGTCATCTACTCAGCAAGTCATGGATGAAACAGAAAATAGGGCCCCAGAATATGACGACGCCATTTCTGGTGACATGTCGGCAGTTTCTGAAAAGGACACTCCTGTCAAGGGTGAGGTAGGTGGAGATGTGTCGTCAAAGGAAAACACGCCACATAGACATTCAAGTTCTGTTAATATGAGGAAAATGCAGAAGATGTTTCAAAATGCAGCCGAAGAGAACGTGAGAAGCATCAGAACCTATGTTACTGAGCTTAAAGAACGTGTGGCCAAGCTGCAGTATCAAAAGCAACTACTTGTTTGTCAGGTAAACATATCAGCTTTTGTATATCCGATTCATTTTCCCTAAGTGGAACAATTGGCTGGGTGGATAACATGTCAAAACGGATAAACTTTTTATACTGTGGCCCGAAATAGTTATCCAACTTTTAATCTTACCCTTTTAAATTGTTTTTGGTTTGTGCTCTTATGGGCTCTGTTGTTTCATTTCTTTTTTGTACTCTTTTTTAGGTTCCTTTCTTGGAGCCTTGTTATAATATATATATATATATATATATATATATATATATATATATATATATATATATATATATATATATATATATATATATATATATATATTTTAGCCTTTCAAAAAAGAATAATAAAAAAAAAATCTTACCCTTTTAAATGATTTGGTTTAAGAGGGTTCAAGTAATACACTTTAGGAGATTTTCAAACTGGTTGCTATGTGATCCGAAGCACTTTGTTGTCCATATTTTTACATATACTTCTATGAGACAAGGTAACAAAGATGACCTCATTTTAATTATTTAATACTTAGTATGTGGCTGAAATTGCCATAAGAGATACACCATAACCCAAATTGACCCACAAAGAAATAAACCATATCCAGAATCGACCCATTCAATTCCAGTTGCACCATAACCCAAATGATTCAACATTGGCACGTTTATCATTTTAATTCCACAACATATCTATAGGCATAGTTTTGATTATTCGATTATGTATTCCATGTTTATCATATTTCTTATGCACAGGTGCTTGAGCTGGAAGCCAATGAAGCAGTAGGATATGATCTGGAAAATGAGGATAATACTGCCGATATAGCAGATGCTTCCCCAATTCCAGGGCCAACAATTTTTAGGGAACAGAGGCAGACCATCATAGAGTTATGGGATGTTTGCTTTGTCTCGATTATCCATAGAACTCAGTTCTATATGCTATTCAAAGGAGACCCTGCTGATGAAATTTACCTGGAGGTTGAGCTTAGGCGGCTTAATTGGCTACAACAACATTTGGCTGAAATTGGAAATGCAACACCAGGTCATGGTGATGAGCCTACAATCTCCGTATCATCAAGGTTAGCTTCTCCACTAATGAATTTCTTATTCTCAGTAATAAATGTGTTAGCGTGGGTTATGTTGTATCAATTCAAAAAAGTTGACAAAAAAGGGAATGGGTAAAAAGGCACTCAGAAGTGTCATTTTAGAATCATATAATCTCCTAAATTACTTTATTCAGTGCTTAGGTGGTGGTAAGATGTGGGTGTGTTGGGATACATGAAGCACCATCCTTCATCCTTGAATGATGAGGTATGACGCTTGGAAAAGATAGCAAAAGGTGGGAAATTGGATACGCGTTTGGGATTACACAACATATATACCTTGAAAGACTTTCTACAAGTGTATACTACTAACGAGTCCTCATTATGCATGGCAATAGATTCTCCTTGTAGTTATTTCCATACTTTAATGAACTTGTAATGGATGAATAACAATAATTTTTCACCTCGAAAATATAGCTACTCGGCGGGCCCAATAACACCATATGGAAGACAATTATCAAGCACACGCCAAAACTTGCGTTTTAGATGACAAGGTGTACATGTACAGCTTTGCAGATGGGATCAGGATCTTGTTCAATTCCATTTTGGAGGTTGTGGGTGCAAGATCAAAGCTGCCATGAGATGGGTTACCGTTTTGAAAGATATAAACAGAAGAATGTCAGAGTTTGATCCGTTTTATAGTTACTCGCCATAAAGTTGTTGGTATCTATGGTTTACTTAGTAAGTCAAGTTATTATCTTATCTGAGGTGAAAAACTTCACTCAAGTTCAGGGGTAAGTTTCTCCTATGAGGATAGTTCTGTGGCTGACATTATCTTCTTTGTCGCCCAACGTCTAATTTTGATGTTTAAAATGTATCATGTAATGAATATTTTGGTATTTTTGTGTGTATTCTCCTTGTTTAATTGAAATCCATGTGAATTTTGAACTGACATTTAGCTTTTTTTAGTTACATAGTGCAAGTATTTAACATTAATTTTCGTTTATGCAACATTTCATAGTTTAGTTTGTGATGAAACCACTAGTTGCTGTTCTATTTATGATGCTGAGTACATTGAGTGAGGATTTGATACACTCAGAGGATGTTACCCCTTTATAATGTGAGTCCTTCATCGGTAAAGGACGGTGTTAGGGACACAAAGGGCAGCAGTAGTGTCTTACAATGAGCAGTATTAAAAACGTATAGCAGCAGTATCTTACAACGAGCAGCAGGAAAATCACAAAGCAGCCTCTCTTCTGACACATTCTTTTATGTATTCAGCTTGTCTCTTAGCAGCCTCGTGTTCCTTCTTCTGCTGTTTAGCTAATGCTTTTGATTTTTCTTCCTTAACTTTTAACTCCTTAACCGTGTTAATATATTGAAGTTCTTGTTGAGAGAATGACACTTGTTGCCCAAAAATACAAAAGTTGCCCAAAAAATACAAAAGTTGCCCAAAAAATACACAAGTTGCCCAAAAAAATACACAAGTTGCCCAAAAATACACGTCCAAAAAATGTCAAAAGACACTTGTCACTTGCAGAAAAGTGACGCTTGGCAGTTGCCCAAAACCCTGGTCTAATATCAGAATTTTGTGAGATCGGGTCGGATAAGCAAACAAGTGTCATTCTCTCAACAAACACTTCAATATATTAATACGGTTACTCAAAAGTAACAGGGTTACAAAAACCTTGAAGTGATTCGACTTAACAAACAATACGTGTCTAACTCTAACCCTAGATCCTCCTTTTATAGACTAAGGAGTCCTAGTCGGTTACAATAGCTTTCTATACAAGATAAATCTTTTTGTATCTATTCTATAATTATCCAAACATACTATACATAATTATCTAATAAGCAGCAGAATACTATCTCCAGCAGTAGTATCTTCTATGCCCAGCAGTAGAATCTACTTGGTGTATTTCCTTGATCATCTCAGCAACTCCAGCAGTAGAATGAAATACACCAGCAGTAGTATGATTAAGCCTAGCAGTAGAATGACATACACCAGCAGTAGTATAATTAAGCCTAGCAGTAGAATGACACTTAGAATATTTTCCAATTAGTACCATGAGAAGTAGTATCCATTCTGAGCAGCAGCATCTTAAATCCCAACAGATACAATCTGAACAACAATATCATGGATTACTATGACGGCTGGAATCCAGAGAAAATATATTGGGCATGATTGAGGGCATAACAGTTAGTATCTTACCTTCTGGCCATCATTAGGCACAATATCATCAGCTGAAGTGCTGTAGCTATTTGATTGTTCAACTATAGGTGGCGGT
This sequence comes from Artemisia tridentata subsp. tridentata, assembly GCA_021014915.2. Classification (NCBI taxonomy): domain Eukaryota; kingdom Viridiplantae; phylum Streptophyta; class Magnoliopsida; order Asterales; family Asteraceae; genus Artemisia; species Artemisia tridentata. The sequence goes on along the minus strand of CP139506.1, from coordinate 136,088,292 downwards.
AACATATTTCCACAGCGCCTAGGCGGATACTTGGTGGCACCAACTATTTCCTGAACCCTATTCCTGATATAAAAAATATTTTTACAAAAGAAACATCGTTAAGTTGACACGACAGAAAAATTATTAGACACAAAGCCATAGTCAATATCAAAGTAGATAGAACTTCTGCATATACTTGATTAATACCTAGTATGAACTGCAGCTACTTCATCTTTACCAAAACTATCTTCTTCAGCACCCATGGTATGCAAATATAAACATGTAGGATTGTTGCAAGACTGACCAGCAAAAAGAATTCTCATATCAACTTATTTTTTCTAATTTTGAACTGAAACTTCTTAAATGAAGTAATATTAAAATTAGAGATTTGATGCACTCAATCATCTCATATTTACCGTATTTCTCAGCCATGCATGACAATACTTCGCGGTTCCAAATGATGCCCTGTAAAAATTGAATTAAAAAAAAAAAGGTAAATAAGAAATTAAAATACCAACGAATATTGCATACAAGTGCAAGTGTCAGGGAAATAGCTTAGGCTTTTATACAAAAGAAGCTTATGAGCTTATGTATTATCAAAACATGCCTATTCAAATAGTGTTTGGATTAGCTTATGTTGTTTCAAAGTACACTGGTGGTAAAATGACTAAAAATGACAATACTAAAGAAAAAGTGTTAGCAAACAGAAGTTACAGCAAAAGACGATAATATAGAGTCATTCAAGAAGAAGATGATTTTTGATGAAAGTGAATACAAGAGTGAAGATGAGCAAACATGGTTTCAATCTAGGACTGCACATTTCTCATCTTATAATCAGTTTCCATTCAGACAACAAGCTAACCCAAAGGCAGGTCCAGGTTCTGGGAACATGGAATCCCAGCGAGACTTGGATAATAAGATAAATACCGTGAGGACCAAACGAGTGTATGGATGATAAGCACATTGAAAGTATATCATAGACTTTTGTAAGCAACAAGTATTGCAGTGATTATGCTGACTGGTTTTATTCATATATTTTTTGGGTATAGTTATGTATTGTTTTGGGTATACTAGTGTATCTTTTTGGGGTATAGTTATGTATATAGATCATTGTGATGAGTTTTTCATCTATACTTAATTTTCTGTAAAACTAACTTCTTTATCTGTATAGTACTTTGATTAGTAAAGGTGGCAAGATAGGCTGGTTGAGTAAGGGGTCAAAACAGGACTCAGTTGAACTGGGTTACTTTAAAAAAGGTCGAAATGGGACGAATCAGGTTGGATCAATTACGTCCAGTTTTAATACTAATCGATGGATTTATATAATTACATCACTAGTCTAAAACTTAATACACCAAGGTGGTATGGCTACAAAACAAACTTTGGATGGCTTTCAACCTACTTGAGATAAAGGAGTTGAAATTGTTACTTCTAATATTTAGTTTCCAGAACTGCCATACCTAGTTTCTTTCTTATCAACACATAATATTCCTCTTACAAAGTTCACCAACACAACAGTGGACAAGTAAACAATTATGGATAAAAAGTGCCAAAATACTATATATAGTTTTGTAACTTACTTGCGTCAGACACACAAGTAAGGTCATAGTGACACGATTCAAAAAAAAAAGGTCATATAGTTACACCATAGTAAATAAATAAATTAGTAGTCCAGCATGACTCCCTAAATGGCTAATTGTGTTGGTGAATGGTGATAGGTTCTTACTTGGTTAGGCATATCTAATTTTGACTGTTGTTCAAGCAGTGATTGTAGAAAAGCTAATTTCTCTGATTTTGCTAACTTCATTACGGCTATATAATCAAATCGTTTTCGTAATAAATTTGAGGTGGTCAAGACACAGATGCCAATTGCATCTACTAAGCAAATATTATAAAATTAACACCCTTTCATGAAAAATTATACATCTTTCTTCCTAAAAGATTGGACACATAGTTTAATGCAAGTGTTTGACTCTTGGTCAAATATGTAAAACACTCTGGTCAAATAATAAGAAAAGGTGTATGCATGTTATTCTAATGTATGAATAGAGGAACCTCAACTGAAAAAAGATAGCAAACATAGCATCTGGAATTTATTATTAAGCCTGATACAACAAATCGTCTTTGAGTTCTTCTTCTTCTCAGAAGACATTGATTATTTCTACCACTTCTAGTAGTAATACCTAGTCAACCATTTTTTTAGTATTGTACTATTCTTCATGGGATTTTTATACAAAATGCTCAATTTTGTCAACTCTTTTCTGAGTTTTCAAATCATCCAGGGGACCATTTTGTAAAAAGGTATATATCAAAAGCTTAAACGGTGTTTCATTTCTTACCAATACAATAGCGGAAGCTGTATGGCCTTTCTGTCCTTTAAACCAATTTACATAACATATTTAAAGACTAATATAATATCAAAGTCATGATAGTTAACATTTTGAAAGTAACCAGGCTACTAATTTATCAGCTGATTTACCTCTACAGGCATGCAAGTACCTACCTGCATATACATTTAGAATTTGTGCAACCCTGGATAAAATCAATTAAGCCCTGGGACGCTTCTTTCCATGTGGCACAAGATTAATATATGTCTGCAAACTCACACCGATATCTTCATCATATTCAAGGCCAAGTTCCTCCTGCGCAATTATATAATATTAGAGAATTATATTTGCAATACCAATCACTTGCACAAAAGGGTTTCACACAAAAAGAACCTTCATCTCGTTTGGATTTGTGGGTGAGTTCTCAATAATAGTATCCCAGACATCTTTGAACATCCTCTTCCGCTTTCTCCAATGACTGATTGTATCTGAGAAAGTTTTCTCAACAACATTTCATTCTTCTGGGCTTACCAAGGTAACCTCTTCACGTAACTGAGTCAATCTGTTTTCCATTTCCTTAACCTAATATAGTTAAAAAATGCTTAGTATCAGAATAGTACCAAAAGGGAGATGCAGAAACCTGATTACAACAGGTGTTATACAATGTTGCGTAGCAAGATTAAAAAAAACGTGTAATTCTTATGAAAGTAAGCAAAATAGTACCAAAACTTTAGCATTAACGAACTTCTTATTGATACTCTAATGTCTACTATTCTACAATTTCACATACCTTCAGACTTTTCTCATAAGGTAATAAACTGGTTGTAAAACACATATCCAGATTCTGTACATTGTGATTCCGCTTCGGACTATTTGTAATGGAAGAAACCGATAGGTTGTGATCAAGATTATGACCGCCTGCAACAAACAATGATTTTTTTTAGTAATGGAGAAGATGATACCAACAAATTCTTTTACGTTCACATACTAAAAGTAAATATAGAAATGAACCAGTACCTTCATCCATGGCTTCTTCCAAGCTTTATATCTGTCCCATATATGCTTGGCTCAAAATTGGTAACAGCTTCCCTGCCATTACATTTGATGGCATCTTTGTCATACGCCCTGCTTTCAAAAGATACAAATTGCAAATGTTGTTAGATGTGTCCTCAATGCCTTTATTCATTAAGTTTCATGAGTATGTTATTATAAAATTACAAGATTATGTCACACCCCCAAATTACATGACTTGCAGCGGAATGAAGCATTTGAGGGCGCGACTGATCATAGCACCACAGTTACAGTTATATTGAACAACCTAAAATGTCATTTAGAAAATACATCGTTTGATCATTTAAAATATTCACAGTTTACAAAACAAGGTCCTAAAAGGTATTTCAAGTTTTCGGAAATCAAGTCCATACAAATCAAACGATAAGTAAGTGCATAAAATAAAGTGAGACGCGTCGTCACCGCGACTCCATGGTATGCCCATACGCAAGCCAACATGCGATACCTTATTTACCTGAAAATACATTGCTAAAAATGGTCAACAAAAATGTTGGTGAGTTCATAGGTTTATGTAAATGAAATGCTTCTACGGTAACCACAAGTATAAAGTGTATGACAAAACAATGCCACATAAAAATGATACATTAGCTCTTAAGCTCATGACCCCGAAGCTAGACTGAAATGAAATGCCCCAACTGAGTGTTTTGCCAGACACTCTGATATGGATCAAATGAAATGCGTTCGTTTGACAAGTTGGCGCTACCAACCCGAACGGAGGAGTCACCCTCAATAGATCAAATGAGTTGATACTTTGGTCCGCATGTAAAAATGGTGCAATGTATTCTCCCCCGAGAGTTTAGAAATCAAATAAACAATTGAAAGCGGGGCTATGAAAACTCACCTGATGATATAGCAACAATGACAATTATGGGTGTGATGCAACGAAGCTCGGTCTCTAACCGCGACCTATTATGAATGATATGATCTAAGGTAAGCAATGATACAATGTTACACATGCAAATACGTATGTTATCGATACCACTCGTTAGTTTTGAAAATAACGTTTATCGTCGAAAATACATTTTTGACGTCTCGTTAAGTTGTAAACTACTTTTCGTGCCAATATGTTGAAACGGTACTCCATGATCCTTGTTTGGTGTTCTATCGGCAAATATAATGTTTTCTTCGTAGTTTAATATTTTTCTTAACTTGTGAAAATATATAACCAAATGACTTTGCAAAACTAGTCATAGAAGTGTGCTCATTAAACATTAGTGATTAAACTCGACGTTTTTGAAAACCTTGTAACAATATCTCAATGTCGATTTATTTAACTCTTGATCATACGCGCCTCGATCAATTAGAAAATCGGCTATCAATGTTATGTCTTGTAAAAACACTAGTTTTTATACTTAGAATATATTTCTATTAGGGCTGTCAAAATAATATATGGTTTGTCGGGTTTCAAACGCGTGTATCTCGGTCGTTATAAGTTCGTTTTCTACGTTCTTTATATCCACGGCTTCGTATAAACATGAACTAACATAATCTCAGTAGGTCGGCTCCTCTAGATCACGTCTAACGCCTCGTTTTGTCCTTTGAATCTCGGTGATCAGCAACTAAATTTTCAGGATTTTAGTTTTCGTCGTCTAACTTTGAAAAATCATAACTTTCTCGTCGTAAGTCGGTTTTTACTCATTCTTGCGGCCACGGTTTCGTTTTTGAAAGTATTTTCTGAATATGATAGCCAAAATATCCCTTGAGTTACTGGGTTTTCCAGATTACACGTTTTTGGACAGTAGCTATTTCTATTGTTGAAAAATCAATGTTTAAGGTTCAAGACTAGTTCAAAACTTAATCAACCACTTCAAATCAACACCACAACCTATCTAATCTTACCATACACCTTCTTAGGGTGTCATGGGGTCCTAAACATCACCAACAATGGTGGATCTCATGATGATCACACTAAAAATCCATAGATCTATGTTTATAAAGAAAATGTGTAACAAGTGGTATGTTTAACATGAATATTTGCATAACTAGCTACTAATATAACTTAAAAATATAACAAATGAAAGTATGAAAAGATTAAAAGGTGTTCTTGAAGCTTACTTGAAGATTTGAGATGATTTGATGAGAAATATGTAAGAAATCTAGAGATTTTATCACACAACCCTAACAAGGAGTGTAAATGAGCCTTGATTATGACTTGATCTTGGAAAAATTATGGTTTCTTCTTGGTGTTCTTATGTTGGCCGAACCTAGGAGAGGAAATGAGAGAGTTTCTTGATCTATTTTGCTAGTTGGTAAGTGTATGTATGTATGTTTGTGAAATTAAATCAAAGACAAGAATTATTGAACCATAAATGTATGTCATACTAATCAAGTTTGAAAATGGAGAGTTAGGGTACTAGGGGGGGGGGGGAATGTAGAAGAAAAATGGGGAAGGAATGGCCTAATTAAAGATCTTGTCTAAATGTTGGATGAATTTGTTTAGTTTGTGTATACATTAGGTGTTATCGGGTACCGAGTTAACTAGAAATAAATCGTGACGAGGTAAAATAAAATACGACGAAGTTGTAAAAATTGTAAAATCATATTCCTTGCAAGAATCGGGTGTTAGAATGATTATCGGGTTGAAATATCGCAAACCGACGGAGTTATAAGCTCCTAACGGAAAATATAGCAATTGATTTAAAAATACCGGGTAAAGTAATAATATAATCTTTATATCATTATACTGAGTATGAAAATATGTTATGATCACTGACGGGAATATCGGGTATAATGTTAGTAGTAATAACTGAGTGGTAACGTTTATTAAATAATTGAACATACGTTAATGAAAATCACACAAACCTGTGCATGACCTAACATGATAATGATGTTACTGATGATATGTAGACTACTCTAGTCTATATGATGTCCGTACTGATGATGCATGAATACGCAGCTAAACCATACTGGTTACGCGAATTTGAATACCCGTAAATCTAGTTTACGTAATGATGAATGAAAATCATGAATAGTGGTTTCCCTCCATGAATGAATAGTGTTTCTTGAATAGTAAAATTTTTGAAAACTTCTCAAAGTCTCAAACTGACTTCAAAAATGATGAATAGTGATCAATGAATAGTAAATGATGAATAGTAACTCATGAATAGTAAATTGTCGAGGTTTGGAAAATGACCTGAAATTGTGATTTGTCACATTCGCCCACCCAAAAAGGAATTCAGTCCCTGAATTCAGCTGGTGTTGGTCTCTGGAGTGGACTCGGTGAAAAGATGTGGGTACTTGAGTCGCACCTGGTCTTCTCTTTCCCATGTAAACTCAGGACCTCTTCGAGAATTCCAGCGAACTTTGACGATAGGAATTCTGCTCTGTTTCAACTATTTGACCTCACGGTCCATGATTTCTGCGGGCTCTTCCACAAAGTTAAGCTTATCGTCGAGCTGAATTTCTTCCAATGGAATCATGAGTGTTTTGTCTGAAAGACATTTCTTGAGGTTTGAGACATGAAACGTGTTATGTACACTGCTGAGCTTTGACGGAAGCTCCAGTCTGTATGCTACCGGACCAATTCTTTCCAGAATCTTGAATGGCCCAATGTATCTCGGGTTCAACTTCCCGCGTTTTCCGAATCGTATCACGCCTTTCCAAGGCGAGACCTTCAACATGACTTTGTCTCCAACCTGAAATTCTAATGGTTTGCGTCGAACATCGGCGTAACTTTTCTTTCGGCTTTAGGCTGTTTGGAGTCTTACTCGAATCTGAATTATCTTTTCTGTTGTTTCTCTGACCAACTCTGGACCAGTGAGTTGTACATCACCCACTTCGGCCCAACAAACTGGGGACCGGCACTTGCAACCATAGAGTGCCTCGAATGGTGCTGCCTTTATGCTCGTGTGATAGATGTTATTGTAAGAGAACTCGATCAATGGAAAATGGTTAGCCCAACCATTTTCGAAATCAATCACACACGCCCTGGGCATGTCTTCCAATGTTTGAATTGTTCTCTCGCTCTGACCATCGGTCTGAGGATGGTAGGCAGTGTTCATGTCTAATTTAGTCCCAAATGAATCTTGCAATGATTGCCAGAAGTTTGAAGTAAAGCGAATGTCTCGGTCGAAAATGATGGAAATTGGTGCTCCGTGCCTTGAGACTATCTCCTTGACGTAAAGTCTGGTGAGCTGATCCATGGAATAAGTCTCTTTGATTGGAATGAAATGGGATGACTTGGTGAGACGATCAACGATTACCCAAATAGCATCGTAACCGCCTGTTGTCTTAGGAAGTTTAGTGACGAAGTCCATTGTAATGCGTTCCCATTTCCACTGTGGAATTTTCGGTTGCTGGAGTAATCCTGATGGCTTCTGGTACTCGGCTTTTACTTTAGCACAAGTAAGACATTTGCTGACATACGTAGCTATCTCTGCTTTCATATTCGGCCACCAATAAAGCTTCTTGAGATCCTGATACATCTTATCAGAACCTGGGTGAATGGAGTACTTCGACTTGTGCGATTCGTGCATGATCAACTCTCGTATTCCACCATAGAGAGGTATCCAGCTTCTATCCTTGAAGCATAATGTTCTGTCTGATCTCCTTACTAAACCGTTTGCATTCTCTTGCATTCCTTTGAGTGTCTCACTTGGTAGGTTTTCTTCCTTGAGTGCCTCGACTTGAGCCTCGAGGATTTTTGATGGTAGTGGTGAAATGATCGTCATTCCCAATGATCTGACTCTCAAAGGCTTGAGTCTCTCTTTCCGGCTGAGTGCATCTGCCACTACATTGGCTTTTCTCGAGTGATATCGAATCTCACAGTCGTAATCACTAAGCAGTTCCAACCAATGACGTTGCCTCATATTGAGTTCCTTCTGATCAAGTATATACTGTAAGCTCTTATGGTCTGTGAATACTACACACTTAGTTCTATAAAGATAGTGCCTCCAAATCTTGAGTGCGAAAACCACTACACCCAACTCTAAGTCGTGTGTGGTATAAATCTTCTCATGTGTCTTAAGCTGTCGAGATGCATAAGCTATCACCTTCTCGTTTTGCATTAACACTGCTCCAAGTCCTTTATGTGAAGCATCACAATATACCACGAAGTTTTCAATCCCTTCTGGTAGTGCCAAAACTGGCGCGCTGCAAAGCTTCTGCTTCAAAAACTGAAAAGCGGTCTCTTGTTTCTTTCCCCATTCGTACTTCTGGTTCTTTTGCGTCAACTTGGTCAATGGCTTAGCTATCTTAGAAAACCCTTCAATGAACCTTCTATAATATCCGGCAAGTCCTAAAAATTGACGAATTTCTGTAGGGGTCTTGGGCGTCGCCCAATCCTTAACAGCCTTGATCTTTGTAGGATCAACCTGTAGTCCTTGACTATCAATGACATGACCAAGGAATTGTACTCTTCGGATCCAAAAATCACACTTCGAAAATTTGGCATACAAACTTCTCCTGCCTAAGCAGTTCTAAGATCGTTCTGAGGTGTTTTCGGTGCTCTTCTTCACTCTTCGAGTAGATCAAGATATCGTCAATGAATACAATCACGAAATTATCCAGATATGGCTTGCACACCCTGTTCATGAGATCCATGAACACAGCTGGTGCGTTGGTCAGTCCAAACGGCATTACCTGAAACTCATAATGACCATACCGAGTTCTAAATGCTGTCTTCGGGATATCATCCTCCCGAACTCTAAGCTGATGGTAACCTGATCTCAAATCGATCTTGGATTAATAACTGGAACCTTGCAATTGATCGAACAAATCGTCGATCCTGGGAAGTGGATAACGATTCTTTACCGTTAACTTGTTTAACTCTCGATAGTCGATACACATTCTGAAAGATCCATCTTTCTTCTTCACAAACAAGATCGATGCTCCCCAAGGCGAGGAACTCGGCCTAATGAATCCTTTGTCCGAGAGTTCTTGCAATTGGTTAGTCAACTCTTGCATTTCTGAAGGTGCGAGTCGATAAGGTGCTCGCGCAACTGGTGCAGCTCCTGGCACTAAGTCAATCTGAAATTCTACTTCGCGAGTAGGTGGAAGTCATGGTAAGTCTTCAGGAAAGACTTCTGGAAAATCTCTAACAGTTGGTACGTCTTCAAGTCGCTTCTCATCTGACTTCTTTTCTGTGATATGAGCCAAGAATGCATAACAGCCTTTCTTTATGTACTTCTCGGTTTTGATACATGAAATGATACTGAGTCTAGTTCAACTTCATTCACCACGAATGACCAATGTTTCGCCGTCGTAAGGAAGATGAACAACCTTTTCATCACAAATGATTCTTGCATGATGTCTGGATAACCAATCCATACCGATAACGATGTCGAAACTTCCAAGTTCTACGGGCATGAGATCTATATTGAATGGGCGGTTTAGAAAGTTGAGAGTGCAACCACGGACGATGGTGTTGGTGCCAACTAAAGAACCATTAGCTAGTTCGATGTGATAAGGAGTGTCTAATGTGGTTGGTTCAATGTTGAGTAAAGGTGCAAATGCAGTAGAAACAAAACTTCTATCGGCTCCTGAATCAAATAAAATGGATGCATAACGATTATTGACGAGGAACGTACCCGTAACGACATTTGGGTCCTCCCTGACATCTTCACCTCCAAGGACATAAGCTCTTCCTCTAGCTGTTCCACCTTGGTTATTGTTTCCCTGATTCTTTCCTTTTGGGCATTTATTCTTGAAGTGTCCTACTTCTCCACAACCAAAACATGTTACTGGGGGTTTCTGATTATCAACCACAAACGGAACCTTGCAATATCTGGTCGAATGACCAACCTTTTTGCAGTTACCACACGGATTTGGACAATTTCCAGGGTTATGATGGGTTTGACTTTTTTTTGCACTTGGGTAAAGTACCATTGTAACCTCTCTTCTCAGCTGAACTTGCAGCATATGCCTTTGCAGTTTCTTGTCTCTTGGGTGGTGATTGAGTAGTGTTTCCACTTTGATTGTTGTCCCAATGCCTTTTGTTGTTGTTGTTGTTGTTATTATTGGAATTGTTTCTGTTACTGTTATAGTTGTTGTTTCGGTAGTTGTTGGAATTGTTGTTGTAGTTACGGTTACTGTTGGTGTTGCTGTTGTTGTTGTTTGAAGTAGTTTCGTTCTTCACTATCTGAGCCATGAGTTTCTGAGACATTCTGATTGCCTCGTCCAATGTTTGCGGGTCAAAAGAAATCACATCTCCACGGATGTTGTTGGGTAGTCCACCAATGAAATTTTCTAACAGCTTCTCATTGTCTGGAACCATAGTCGGACATAATGCGGCTAACTCCTGAAACCTCCTGATATATGTCTCGATATCATTTCCTGCTGTCACTAGCTCATAAAACTCTGTCTCCAATTTCTTTACTTCAGTGCGTGGACAAAACTTCTTAATTAACAACTTCTTGAACTCATCCCATGTAAGCTTGTGAGCATTCTCCATTCCCATGGGCTTTGCATACGAATTCCACCACGACATAGCTTCCTCAACAAGTGTACTAGTAGCAAACTTTACTTTGCACTCCTCTGGACAGTTGCATAGGAGAAACACAGACTCTATCTTCTCGAACCAACGAATCATGGCAGTGGCCGCTTCAGTGCCTTTGAATTTTGGTGGATCTCCACTCTTGAAGTCCTTGTACGTACATTTATGTCCATTAATACCATTGGTAGCTTCTTCAGTTTCTGCCCGAGAAGCGGCTTCAGCAGCGGCTGCAGCTACAACAGCTCTTTCAGTCACTAATGTTGCCTCTATACTGTCGGCAACAAGCTTTCTGATCTCAGCGGCCGTCATAGCGGTAGTAGCGCTTTTGGGTGGCATGATTCTTCACAATCACAAAAGACAACACAGTAAGAACTCACAATAGAAACGATCATCATACACAATATATACAACCACAACATGTATATACATCCACAACATGTATAAATACAATGAAATCACAATCAGGAACAATCACAGCATGATATTTCGTGGTTATCATAAATATAATCACAACGCACATGAATATAATACATGAAAATTTCGGTTAACGCAGACCGATATCATAAAATAGCACAACAAATCCTGCATAGTAGAGTCACACTTGATATATTTGTTTGTACTACAAGCAAAAGACAACAAGTTATAAACTATGTCCCACACCCCGAGACTAGGAAAATAATAGTACAAGCTACATGATAACAGTTTAACACTAGGCACCCCCTGGTGCTCCACCTAGTCGATGACTAATCCTCTGAAGATCTCTAGTCATAGCAATAACAATCTCATCTAAGTGCTGAACTCGAAGCTGAAGATCAGTCTCCCTAGTCTCTGATGCAGAAATCCTAGCCTGAACTGAAGCTAACTTACCGGGCTGGCGGTGATGCTCATCCTGTGACATCTGTGCCCTATCGAATAACTTAGGCACCTCCTGCCTCAACTGGGTGATACACTCAGAACTCTCTAACTGTCGGGCCTCCAATACCTGGTATGAAACATCTATGGAAACTCTGCCTGTTACCAGTCCCTCAACCTCCTCCTCTATAGCCTCAATCCGGCTCACTGGTATCTCCTCTATATGGCCTAATGCCCTGTCAATTTCTCCCTGAAGATGATCTAGTCACGAGTCAAGTGTAGCAGCAGTAAGTAGTCTGGCAGTAGCAGCTCTCAAACTCTCACCAACCTCGAATCTGCTGGGTGGTGCAGTCTCTGTCGTCTCTGTAGTGTCTGGTGATGGGATGTCGAGCCGTGCCCGCTTCTTGAGCGGTAGGTCGGACATAGGAGTAGGATCCCTGGGATGAACTGGTGCTGATAGTACCACAGATACTGATAGGGATGGTAATGATGGAGACAATGATGATAGGGATGGTAATGGTGATGATGGTGACAATGGGGTACGAAAAGCAACTCTCTTTCGCGCTGTCGCACGACGTCTGAGTGAATGGGATCTAGTAGGCACAATGGGATGGCTACCTGTAGGCGCGACCTCCCCCTCCTCAAAGGGTTCTGTCTCGGCCTCAGATAACACAGGTGATGACTGTGGAGTAGGCTCCACTGATGACAGAATGATAGTGGGTAGTGAGGATGATGTAACCGACTCTAGTATAATGGAGGGTAGTGAGGAAATCTCATCTGACTCAGAGTCCGAGGAAATAACAATAGGGTGCGAGTCTGAAGACATCTCTGTGACAATCGATGCGAAATAAAAGTAAATAAGCATTTACATAATGCAAGTTATGATGAAATGACATATGTATGAAATCGCATTCATTATACATGCGATATAATGAATATGCACTTATGCTACAATGATGAGATGCTATGATGGTGTAGTTATAGTCTAGGGTATTAAGGATAACCTAGTTTGCTATAACCTTTGCTCTGGTACCAATCTGTCACACCCCCAAATTACATGACTTGCAGCGAAATGAAGCAGTTGAGGGCGCGACTGATCATAGCACCACAGTTTCAGTTATATTGAACAACCTAAAGTGTCATTTAGAAAATACATCGTTTGATCATTTAAAATATTCAGAGTTTACAAAACAAGGTCCCAAAAGGTATTTCAAGTTTGCGGAAATCAAGTCCATACAAATCAAATGATAAGTAAGTGCATAAAATAAAGTGAGACGCGTCGTCACCGCGACTCCATGGTATGCCCATATGCAAGCCAACATGCGATACCTTATTTACCTGAAAATACATTGCTAAAAATGGTCAACAAAAATGTTGGTGAGCTCATAGGTTTATGTAAATGAAATGCTTCTACGGTAACCACAAGTATAAAGTGCATGACAAAACAATGCCGCATAAAAAAAATGATACATTAGCTCTTAAGCTCATGACCCCGAAGCTAGACTGAAATGAAATGCCCCAACTGAGTGTTTTGCCAGACACTCTGATATGGATCAAATGAAATGCGTTCGTTTGACAAGTTGGCGCTACCAACCCGAACGGAGGAGTCACCCTCAATAGATCTATTCACCCACTCTCACTTGCTCACAATTAACGGTTCATGATAATAAAGGGGACTTTAATCTGGGAAATGATGTAACTTAAGCAATGTAAATGAGTTGATACTTTGGTCCGCATGTAAAAATGGTGCAATGTATTCTCCCCCGAGAGTTTAGAAATCAAATAAACAATTGAAAGCGGGGCTATGGAAACTCACCTGATGATATAGCAACAATGACAATTATGGGTGTGATGCAACGAAGCTCGGTCTCTAACCGCGACCTATTATGAATGATATGATCTAAGGTAAGCAATGATACAATGCTACACATGCAAATACGTATGTTATCGATACCACTCGTTAGTTTTGAAAATAACGTGTTGGGTCATGAAAAACCCAAGAATGCTTCAAACATGATTTGGACACAAATTAACTAAGTGTTAACTTAAACCGAGAACAATTCAAGTCACTGAGAGAACAGCCTCTCAGTGAGGCATCTTCAGGATGCTTAAGGCGAATTCAAGAAGAAGGATTCACTACTCAGGAAGGCGGTACTCCCTGAGTAGGACTTAAGCCAAAGAAGAAGATGATGGTTCAGTGAGTGTTGGACAAGAACTCACTGAACCCCAGTCTCCTCAACCAACAAAGTGATTGAAGGACTGAGGAACCAACGCCTGAAGAAAAGGCGGGAACAATAGGGAAAAGATCTGAGAAGATAATAGTGTCAGCCCAACACTCTTCTCTTGTCAGATCCAACCTTCCCTATTGCGGCTAAAAGTCATGGAGTGTCAGCCAACAACTCCCAAAGTCTTATTAGCCCTTTCCTATTGGTTCTTGGAAATGACAATTACTATTTGTAATTGTCAGACACGCAACCTCAACAACTTGTATTATATTTAATCACTTATACTTAGATTACTTGTGTATAAATAGATCAGATGGGAGAGAAGTTAAAGTGTGCTTTGTATATTTAAAGTCTTGAACTTTTACAAAGGAACTTCTCTCCTACAAAGAGTATACAACTCACTGAGATAGCTCAGTGGGTATATTGTTACCACTCAAGCAAAACTTGAGTTTCGATAGGAGACACCCCATACCCTTGTCTATTCAATCCCAAGTGTTTGTTCCGCAAAACACTTGGGTATAGATTCTTGGAATTATTTCTAATAAGAATTTAAACGTTGAAAAATATTGTTGTTTTTATATTCACGTTTTATAACTGTTAGAATTAATCTTAAACATTGTATTAGTCATAAACACAAATAGATTAACTTTCTAGTTAATTCTAATCGTGTAAAGGGACCAACAAGTGGTATCAGAGCCTCTGGTTTATAAAATCTTTTATACTAACCAAGAGTGCTCTAGGTTTTTAAAACCAAGATCCTACTATGGCTGATATCAATGTACCCCAGCTAGTCGACAAAAAGGGTGGCAGCTACTCCGCTGTTGCACCCAGACTTGAAGCTGGGAAATTTAGCAAATGGAAGAAGCGTATGATTTGCTATCTTACCGGTATGGAACCCTACTACATCACCTGTATCAGGGATGGCCCATTTGTCCCTAAGACAGCCGCAGGGCTAAACAAGCCTGAGGCCCAATGGACCATTGATGAGAGGAGGGTGGTCAATCAAGACCAACGCCTGAAAAGCATCCTTATATCATGTCTTCCTGACGATATAATGGAATCAGTCATCAACTGTCTAACAGCCAAGCAAACTTGGGATGACTTGGTAAACAGCTTTGAGGGTCCCTCAGATACCAAGGAAAATAGGGTCATGGACCTTAAACTTGAGTATAATACTTTCAGGGCAAAAGACTCTGAAAGTCTCTCACAGACCTACACCAGATACAAGACTTTGATAAATGAATTATCAAATGATGGTGTTGTACTGTCTAAGCATGAGACAAATGTTGGCTTTGTCAACAGTCTCCCTGAGAAGTGGCTCAACTTCTCACAAGGCCTGAGGAATGCTAACCACATTCAGACCCTTGAGCTCCCTGAAATTTATGGGAAGTTTGTCTATGAAGACAACTTGATCTCAAGGAGATACCCTGACTCAAAAGCTCTTGAGTCCAAAAAGGCCTTAACCTCCACACCCATATCAACTGCTTTCTATTCTAATGGTGTTGTGCAGGATATTCAAGAGGATTCTGAAGAAGAAATTGATGAAAGGATTGGTGAGGAGTACCTGAATGACCTGAACTTGGAATTCCAAGAAAGGGCATCCCTTGCTAGTTCAAAACGTTTCATCAAAAGAAATCAGTCCAACTTTACAAAATCAAAAGCAAATGAGACCACTGAATGCTTTAAATGTGGTAAAAATGGTCATTTTGCTAGGGACTGTTTATTCTAAAACTATTTCAGAACACTCTTACAAATTCTCAGGAACTAGCAAGTTTCAACCTAAAATGTTTCAGTCCACCCAATTATTTCAAAACAAGGGTCAAAAGGATTTTGAAACAAAATATAGGAATATCAAAGCTAAACTTGCACTTCTTGAAACTAACCCCATATTGCCTCAGGCTGCTCAAACATCTAAACCTATTCAGACAAAGAACAAGGTATTAGTAGCTGAAGCATATGATTGGGATGATGAAGAGGTTTCCTCAGATGAGGAAATAAGAGTTAGTGCACTGATGGCACTTTCTGAAGAGGATCAGGTGGCTGTGGGAAAAAGCCATGCTAGAAATGGAGAGTGGGTCAACATCACCATGAAGAAGGTAAATACGTTACTTTCTATGGATGATGATTCTGATTGGCAGTCTTACATGAATTATATTTGTGTTGATTTAAAGTTTGTTGAGGAACAAAGGCTTAACCTGTTTTCAAAATTTAACAATATTGTGTCGGAATTGAACAAATGTAGAGATGAACTGCTTATACTGAAGCAAGCCAAACTAGAAACAATAACTCTACAAATTCAGAACACTAAAATTTTGAAACAAAACCAAGCCCTTCAAATTGAACTTAACAAAGAAAAAGTTGTCATCCAAAGCTGGACCAGGAAGAACCCCAAGGTTTTTGACACTGTGGGATTAATCTCTCAGAAAACCATTGGAATTGACCCTCTTATGGTAGATCCAGATGTGTGTCATAATGAAATAAACTTTGTTCCAACTGGCATATCTTTTGAGCAAGAATTGCTTCCCAAGTCAAATGACTGGATTGTCAGGGACAACCCAGTCAGTAAGTTACCAAACTTTGAGACTGGAAAGATCTTGCTTCCTGAAAGTCAGGCTTTGAAAAATATGCTTGGACTTACTGAACAACTCAGTAAGCTTGAACTCACTGAACAACTCAGTATCACTGAGTCTGTGAATGAGTCTGAATCAGAATCATACCCTCCACTTCCTCCACTAGTACCCTTCAGGGTGCTGCACCTAGCTTAGGCCTCCCACCAATGGTCTTCTCACCACACTCTCCAAAGGAGAGATCAGGAAGGGGAACAACCATCCTGAAGAGAGCAAACCTTGATGTCTCAGTAAATACTGATGACTCATCAACTTCAGTCCCTTCTGAAGTATCAACCCAAAGCCCTGACTCAAAATTTGATCAGTTGGCTGAAATGGTCAGGAAGCTAGGAGAAAAGATTGCATCTTCTGAATAATCTTCTCAATCCAAGAAGGAACAAAAACCAACTTCCTCAAAGACCAAACCCAAACCCACAAAACCCCTGAAAAGATGTGAACTATGCTACTATACAAATCATCTCACTGATGATTGCTATAAAGTCCTTTATTGCATGATCTGCAAAAAGGAAGATCACAGGACTTCTGATCATAAACAATGCTCAGTCATGTCAAACTTTTCAGGACTTAAGGCTCAGTGCCTGAACTACCCTTCTGATTCTAAGCAGAAACAGAAGCAAAAGGCCAAGCCTTTTTCACCTTGCCCTTTATGTGGATTCAATGATCATCTTCCTGAGGATTGTCAAATTGACAAACACTGTGAATCTAGTGGAAGTTCCACTCAGAAATCCTCAAGAAAAGAGAAGGTCATTCAGTCAAGAAGAGGAATGAAACAATCCTCTCAGACTACTGAGGCTACCCTTGCAACTAAATGCAAAATATGTGGTAGCTCAGTCCACTCAACCTCTGACCATGAATCAATTAATACTGTAATACCCCAAAAATCTGAAACGTGTAAAAAGACAAAAATGCCCCTATGAATTTAAAAATTTAATAAAAGGTTTATAAAGTACCGAATCAATCCCGAACTTCTGGAAATGGACAAGTTATGCTACCAAATAATTTTGGCAACTCCGATTAATATTTTTACAAGTCACAAAATGACCAAAATACCCTCTATGAACCGAATGAATATTGTATATATTGTTATGTTTATTAATTAAACCTTATAAATAAAATAAACACATTTAAATGCAAATTTAAGTAAGGTAATGATTCACATTGAATGGGTCATTAAAATTCTGCATTATTCCAGCCCATCCCCCCCCCCTCAATCGGTCCTTATCATTAAATAATAAACAAATCACATTAAACCCTAAAAACATATTATCGAAAATAACAAAAACACACAATAATTCCTCTCCTCATTCATCCGAATTTCTAGAGGTTCAAGACCAATTTTCCTTTGTTCTTTAGCATCTCAAGAGGTCTGGAAAAATAGCCCTTCAAATTATAGAGGTCGGATTTGCTTGGTGTCGAATTTTTCTTCTTTTATTCCATCCGAAAGGTATTAATTCCCAATAATTCATTCGACAATCTAAAAATTCGTTTCTTATTTTTTGGATGTTCTTCATATTGATTATGATCTGGTAAAAATAGCTACAAGGTCGTGAGATCGTTCGTGAGGTCGTGGAGAATTATTGGTGTCGAATGCCAAAAACCGAGAAACCCTAAATCACCATAAATAATCCGATCGTTCTAAATTGATCCTGGTATTTTTCTAGCCTTTTTCTCAGTCCATATAACGTGTATAAAATGTTGGAATCGAGCCATGCAAGATCTATGAGGCGTATTCGAATTAATGAGTTTTTAACCCTAAAAATGAACTAAATCCCTAAATAATTGCATTCGAATTTTAATGGCTGGAAATCTATTTTATTTGGACTCTATGAAACCAATATGATCTGAGAAAAATAATATTTCGAATTATGGAAGCTTAATATATTTGTTTCGAATTAAATGGATTAATCGGATTTTTAATATATAAATCGTATATTTGGATAAAAATGCAACGAGTGGTCTAGGGTTCATAATGTGAGTTAGATCTGATCTTAATAATATTATAATGATGATTTGATGATTGGAAAGTGTTTTGGGAAATTAGGGTTCGATTTTGATATGTAAATATGTTTACCGATTGATCTTTAATAGTTAAGGGTATGTTTTGTAACTTTTAAAAGTCGTGGACCATTTTTGTAATACTCTATAAATCAAGGGTAATTTGAATAAAATATAACTTGAAGGTGCTATTTGTAAAATATGGAAGTTTTGGAATTAAAATGTAAATTGTTGATTATTGTATATTCGAATTGAAAAATTAAATAAAAGTGAGGGACTAAAAGTGTAATTTCTGGAAAATGAAAGGTTTTCGAAGTAAATAATATAATGAAGGGTAAAATGTGTAATTTTGAGTATTTATGGACTTAATATGTAATTATGGTTAATTATTTCATTCGATTTGTATTTTAATTAAGTACAAGGACTAAATATGTAAATTACCGAAACCTTGAGGGCTGTTTGTAACATATTTATATTGAAGGTTATTTTCTGTACATTGAAGAAATAAAAGGACTTGATGTGTAATATGAATACTGTAAAGGTTAAATTGTAAATTATATAAGTATAAGGTTTAATTTGTAATTAATAAAGTAAAGGGGTGTAACTTGTAAATTATGAAACTTGAAGGCTAAATATGTAATTCTGGAAAGTATAAGTGTTGGAATGGTATAATGATAAGATTTCAAATGTGGACCTTGAACTTTGGTAAATTTACATTAATAACCCTAAACTATGAAAACTTGTCATATTTAACTCTAAATTGGTATAACTTGTTAAAATGAATATTATTTCCATAATAAGCTAATTAAGGACTTCACTTAACTCATATCATTTGAATATTGCTAAAAATGGAAACTTACTAATTCTGGAAACCTGCTAAAAATAGAAAGTTACTAAATCTGGAAAGTTCTTAAAATGAAAAGATAATTAAAGATGGTAATCTGAACTTGAACCCCTTTGTAATTTTGTTTTCTACTTTCTCTAGGTGTGGATAGAAAGAGGTCCTGATCTGTCTCAGTACTTTCTGCTTTTGTTCTTTGTGCTTGCATTTGAATAAGGTACAGATACTCTGCCCTTTTTCAGTAAGGGTGTCCTATCTCATTGATATGATTCTGATTCTGATTCGTTAAGTTTTCCCAAAGCCATTGCTATGTTTCCCTTTGTTGTGAACCCTTGATATGATCCTTTGCTTTGTATACTTTGATCTGTTAAACTCTGATTTGGATCTTTGGCATTACATCTGATATATCTGTTATGAACCATCTGTTATGGACCATCTGTTATGAACCTTTGATTATGATACTTTGATTTGATATGATATCTGACTCTTAGTTTGATACCCGAGCCAAAATTTGTGACCCTAGCCATGAAGGTAACATGGCCGTGTCTGTGATGCACCACTGGCATGACTAGTGTGTAGCCCTAGTGATTTGGTTACACCGTCCCTTTGATTTGGTCTGCATGTGATTGGGTAGGGGCGTATGGATGCATCCTTGATCTGTTTCTGTTTAGTGGATTTAATATGATATGATATGATATGATTTGTCTGGTGATTGGTACTGTGTGCTATACATGCCCTTCACATATCTGAGAGGTCGCTCCTCTATGGTTACTGTATATGATATGATCTGATATGTTTCTGGGCTCGTGGTGGATTACTATCCTATATTATTCTTTCCCTTTTATTGACTGTACCTTATGATACTTCCCATTGCACCATATATTATATCTGTTTCGTTATCATTTAGCTTTGCCATGATTCGTACTTCGTTATCTTTGCTTTGTATATGTATCTATTCGCTGAGCTTTTTAAGCTCAGCCGCACGTTTTTTCTTTTCGTGTGCGGCAGGTATCTAAGCTAGGAGCTGGGGCTTTTGCTTTGGGATGAGAGTTAGAGTTTCATTGGAGCTGTTACCTTAGATGACCACCTTTATTATTGACATTTGTTTAATTTGGATTTCATTTCTTCTATTTATTTCCTTTGGATTATTTCCTCATCTTTTGGAACTTATGTATTTGGTTTCAAGTCGTGTTGACTTGACTTCTTTATTTGATTTATGTTTAAGACTTCCGCTGTGTGATGTGTATGTATGCTCTGATTTGTCACCGTGATGTGACACCTTTACCCTTGTCGGGTTGGGGTGTTACAACCACTGACCATGAATCAATTAATACTTTCATAAAGACCTACAATACCAAACCCTCCATGAAATGGAGTCCTAGAAAGAACTGACCCAGTTTACTATTTGTGCAGAAGCATGCCAGGGATCCTATTTGGCATCTAGACAGTGGATGTTCAAGGAGCATGACTGGTGTTAAGGAGTGTCTGCACAAATATGTGGAAGAATCAGGACCCAAAGTGATATTTGCTGATAATTCATCATGTCTCACTGAAGGTTATGGTTCAGTAAACTGCAATGGTATTGTCTTTACTAGGATAACATATGTTAATGGTCTTAAGTATAATCTGATCAGTGTCAGTCAACTATGTGATGCAAAATACATAGTTCAGTTTGATGATAAGCAAGGAACCATCTTCAATGCAAATAAGGAAATTGTCCTCATTGCACCAAGAAGACAAGATGTTTATGTATTAGACATGTCCAGTCTAACTCAGGATGGAACTTGTCTCTTTGCTAAGGCCACTGATACACTCAACTGGCTTTGGCATAAGAGACTCACCCACCTGAACTTTTAGAACATTAACAATCTTGTAAAACAAAACAAGGTCCTTGGCTTACCATCTCTTGTGTTTTCAAAGGATAAACCATGCTCAGCTTGTGAAAAAGGTAAACATCACAGAGCATCCTTTAAAACCAAAACCAACTTTTCCATCAGGAACTGCCTACATCTTCTCCACATGGATCTATTTGGACCTATCAGTCCAAGGTCTACCAACCATGAGAAGTATACTCTGGTCATTGTGGATGAATACTCTAGATACACCTGGGTATTCTTCCTGATCAAAAAGAGTCAGGCAGCTGAAACAATTATGTCTTTTGTCAGGAACATAGAAAATCAAAATGACATTAAGGTCAAACAGATTAGAACTGACAATGGGACTGAGTTCAAAAATTATGAACTTGAATGTTTCTGTGATGAGAAAGGTATTTCCCAAAACTTTTCCTCTCCATACACACCTGAACAAAATGGTGTTGCTGAAAGGAAAAACAGAACACTCATTGAAGCTGCTAGGACAATGCTATGTGGATCAGTCCTTTCCAACCATTTTTGGACTGATGCAGTCAAAACTACCTGTTATACACAAAACAGATCCATAATTGTCAAGAGACATGGGAAAACCCCATATGAGTTATTCAAAGGAAGAATCCCTGACATCAGCTACTTTCATGTCTTTGGGTGTCCTGTGTTTATTCATAATCACAAGGATCACCTAGGAAAATTTGATGCAAAAGCTGATGATGGATACTTCCTGGGATACTCACTTGTCTCAAAAGCCTTCAGAGTGTTCAACACAAGGAGACAGCAGACTGAGGAAACATTTCATGTTACCTTTGATGAGAGCACTGATGCAATCAGGTTCTTAACTGCCTCAGTAGAAGAGATAGGAATTGATAATTCTTCAAGATATCCTCCTGATGAATATCTGTCTGAAAACAATCCTTCTACTCAGTATCAAGATGATGCAAATCTCTCCTATTACATAATCCCTCACAACCTACCTAACCCAACTATCACTGAGTTTGTTGAGGCACATGCACACACTGATGATATCAATCAGCCTGTTCAAAACACTCAAGACCCAAACAATCTCAGTGAGCTGGTAGACACTCAAGATCCAATCAATGATCATGTGTCTACTCCAGAACCAACCCCTCTACCCAATCAGGCCTCCACAAGTTCAAATCAGTATCCAGGACCTCAAGAAAGTTGGACTAGGTCTCAGGACATTGAACTTGTGAATATTATTGGAGAGCCTACTGAAGGCATGCTCACCAGGAGCATGGCTGCTAGTCTAAGAGCAGCCTCATCCAATGAATGCCTATTTGTGGACTTCATTTCCACAATTGAACCCAAAAGTGTTAAAGAAGCACTTAAACATCCAAGTTGGGTTCAGGCCATGCATGATGAACTGGAACAATTTGACAGAAATAAGGTAATGACCTTGGTCAAATGTCCTGAGAATGTCTCAATCATTGGCATGAAATGGGTATTCAAAAACAAAACTGATGAAAATGGCATAGTCATTAAAAACAAAGCCAGACTTGTAGCCAAAGGCTATAATCAACAAGAAGGCATTGACTATGAGGAAACATTTGCACCAGTAGCAAGGATGGAAGCCATCAAGATCTTTCTTGCTTTTGCTACATACATGAACTTCAAGGTGTACCAAATGGATGTTAAAAGTGCATTCTTAAATGGTTCACTGAAAGAAGAAGTTTATGTTGAGCAACCTCCTGGATTTGAAAGCCATGAGTCTCTTGATCATGTCTGTAAGCTTAACAAAGCCCTTTATGGACTGAAGCAAGCTCCCAGGGCATGGTATGAGACTCTCTCAGCCTTCTTAATCCAAAACAAATTTTTCAGAGGCAAGATAGACAACACATTGTTTATCTATAAGACAAATAATGATGTCATACTAGTACAAGTGTATGTTGATGACATCATCTTTGGCTCAACAAGTTTCTCACTTTGCAAACAATTTGAAAAATTAATGGCAAAGAAGTTTGAAATGAGCATGATGGGAGAACTGACATACTTCCTTGGTCTACAGATCAAACAGACTGATAGAGGAACCACTATCAGTCAAGAGAAGTATGTAAAGAATCTACTGAAGAAGTATGATCTCAGTGACTGTGCCTCAGTCAAAACTCCCATGGTTTCCCCAAACAACCTTGGTCCTGATCTAACTGGTAAACTAGTAAATCAAACTCTCTTTAGAGGAATGATAGGATCACTGATGTATCTACTTGCATCAAGGCCTGATATCCAATTCTCAGTATGTCTATGTGCCAGATATCAATCTGACCCAAGAGAATCTCATGTCACTGCTGTGAAAAGGATATTCAGGTACCTGAAGGGCACTCCTAACCTTGGATTATACTATCCAAAGTGCTCAGGACTTGATCTCAAAGGATACTCAGACTCTGACTATGCTGGATGCAACATGGACAGAAAAAGTACCTCAGGCTCTTGCGAAATTCTTGATGGGAAATTAGTCTGTTGGAGTGCTAAGAAGCAACAATCAGTTGCCTTGTCCTCAGCTGAGGCTGAATATGTTGCAGCAGCTAGTTGTTGTGCAAATGTACTCTGGATGAAAAGTCAACTCAGTGACTATGGAATTCAGTACAAGATGGTACCCATCTTTTGTGATAACACAAGTGCAATTGCAATCTCAAACAACCCTGTTCTTCATCAGAGAACAAAACACATTGATATCAGATATCATTTCATCAGGGACCATGTCATGAATGGTGACATTGAATTACACTTCATCCCTACTGAATATCAGTTAGCTGATATCTTCACCAAACCTTTGGATGAACCAACTTTCACAAGGTTGAAAGCTGAATTAGGAATGTTGGATATAGAAAATCAGTCCACTGATTGAAATCCTTCCTACTGAAGTGTAAATTCTTATAACCTCAGGTCCCTGACTCAATGTGTACATCAGTGAATTAATATCACTGAATCCTCAACCTCAGGAACTAAACCCAAGTTCCTGAAATCTTGAGGGTTCAGGAACTAAACCCAAGTTCCTGAATCCTTGTTTCTCAGGAATCAATCCATATTCCTGAATCATCAGTGACTAATCCCAAGTCCCTGAAATACCATCACTGAATGAAATGTCATTCAGGGCCCTGAAAAGGACATTAAATACTGACTTAAATGCTCTAAGTATCTAGTTAGTAAATGTCCGAGGTTGGTAACTGAACTAATATTTAATTTGAGAATATTTGTTCTTTTTGCCTTTCTGGCTTCCACCTTTGGGCCACCACATGTCCACTTGGCATTAAATGCCTCTCCAATCACATAACAGAAATGTGATGACTCATCTCTGCAAAGTGCACTTTTGCAGAACTGCTCAACTGTTCACTTCGACTGTTGCGCCAAACCAAGAAAGTGGAGTGTTGGCATTAAATGCGGATCCCAAAACATATTATTCAAAACAATTTCCAATAATTCTTTTTGAATAAAGTAAGATCGCTCAAATGTCCAAAACACCCCCATCTCCACTTTCCTATAAATACCCCAACCAAAAGAAACACACACATGTTTTCATAGAATCTTAAGCAAAACTCTGCCATTTTTAATTCTCAAAAACAATTTGTGTGTGTATTCTTAAGCTTTAGAAACCCAGACTTACCTACAAATGGCTTCTTCTAAAGCTGTGAAATACGCCCCCAATGTGGATTTCACAATGGAGGGTGTAGACCTAACCAAAAACAATGTGGTGGGATGTTGGGAATAAAATGATCAAAGTCAAAGAGCCTGCCAAGTCGATGAAGAGCCTGCTAGTTGATTTTGTTATGTACGAAGATGTTCTACCAGTACCTTCTGGGTAGAAGGTACTGCTAGCTAATGAAGAGCCTGCCAAGCTTATGTCAAGTCGATTAGATATTTTGTAATAGATATTTAGTTGAATTATTAGTCTTTGTACATTGTTATACGTTATGTAGAAGTAGAATAGTCTTCTGTGGTGACAGAAGAATATATCAGAGTGTACATGGGTAGTTGTATTTAATTGTAGGCGCCAATATAGTCAAAGTATAGTATTATATTCATCTACTTGACAACATGTAATAAGATATCCTTATCTTATAAAAGGATATCTTAGTCACTTCTTCATGCACGTCATCTTTCACAACCAATAACCAAAAACCAAACTATCTCTCAAGTAACTTAGTTACTTCGAATCACAAATCCTTTTGACAATCATAGATTCAAGATTACTTTGTAATCCCGGTGATACTTAGATCATCCGTATTATTTCATCAATAATATTGAATCGTTTTGTATTAACCTAAGTTGTGTTATTTGTTCATTGCATTCACTCATTTACTTAAACTCACCACCTTGTGTTCTTTTAAAGTGTGTTGTAGTAGATTCCGCATGCTAAACACATTCAATACATAAATATCTCTCAAACACATTACTAAGATTCATATCCCAAGTGTTTGAACTTCAAGAACAACAACAAAGCGTTCCACAAGTGGTATCAAAGCCAGGCTTGATATTTACTAATTTAAAAGAAAAATGGATGTTGAACATATTCAAACCAATGTTGCAGCTAAACTTCCATTACTCAAGCAAAACGAGTTTGAAATGTGGAGACTAAGGGTTGAACAATACTTTCAAGTGCAGGACTATGCACTTTGGGAGATCATTGAACAAGGCAATTCATTTAAACCCCAAATCACCACTACAACAGTAAATGATGCTCTTGTAACAAGAATACAAGATCAACCATCAAATGCAGATGAAAAAGTTCAGAAGAGAAATGATCTAAAGGCAAGGAGTATGTTACTGATGACTATTCCAAATGATCAACTTCTGATCTTCAACAAATACAAAGATGCCAAAACCCTTTTTGAAGCAATTGTGGCTAGGTTTGGTGGTAATGATGCTACCAAGAAAACACAGAAAACCCTTCTCAAACAACAATTTGAGAACTTCACAGCCACAACCAATGAGTCTTTGGACAGTATGTTCAATAGACTTCAGAAGCTTGCAAGTCAGTTAGCCATCCATGAAGTGATGATAACTCAAGAAGACCTAAACTCTAAATTTCTTAGAAGTTTACCTTCAGAATGGTCTATGCATGTCATTGTATGGAAGAACAAGTCAGATATTGACCAGATGAGTCTCAATGATCTCTACAACAATTTCAAAATAGTAGAGCATGAAGTAAAGAAGACTACTGGGTCAAGTTCTGGAAATATGGCTTTTGTTTCATCCCCAAGCATGTCAAAGGTTGATAATGAAGAACAAGGTAGCAGAGAAGAAGGTACTGCTAATACAACCTTTGGTACTGCTAGTACTTCTGGTAGTACCAAATCCATATTAGATGAAACAATTGGGTGTGCTTTTCTTACATCTCAGCACAATGGGTCTGTATTATCATTTGAAGACCTTCAAGAGATTCATCCTGATGATCTTGAAGAAATGGACATAAAGTGGCAACTTTCACTTTTAAGCATTAGAGCCAAGAAGTTGATGATGAGGACTGGCAAGAAAATTCTGATAGATGGAAATGAGCCTGCTGGCTATGATAAGTCAAAGGTGGAGTGTTACAACTGCCACATGAAAGGTCACTACTCTAGAGAGTGTAGAAGACCTAAGAAGCAGGATGACAAGGGTAGAGGGTTTGACAACAGAAATAAAGGAAGCTTTGAGAAGAAAGGAAGCTTTGAAAGCAAGAGTAAGGTTGTTGAAGTTGCAGAGCCAAAAGCAATGGTTGCTATTGATGGCATGGGTTTTGATTGGAGTTTCATGGGTGAAGATGAGTCAACTTCTGATGAATTGGCTTTGATGGCATTCTCCACCCCTGAGGTACAAATTATCAAATGTTCTAATGATTGTGAATCTTTTAAAGAATTAAAAATCATAAGTAAAGCTTATGATACAGAAGTATTAGAACATAGAAAAACCCAACAAACCTTATTTAACCATCAGTGTGGTATGTCCAAGCTAGAAAAACAAATCATTCACTATAGAGAAAATGAACTCACATTTTCTGATGCTAAAGGTGCTCTTAATAGACAAATATATTTGAAAGATACTGAAATAGAAATGTTAAGGACTGAGTGCACTAAAGTGAC
The DNA here is from genome assembly GCA_021014915.2 of Artemisia tridentata subsp. tridentata. NCBI lineage: Eukaryota > Viridiplantae > Streptophyta > Magnoliopsida > Asterales > Asteraceae > Artemisia > Artemisia tridentata. The sequence continues at coordinate 136,061,001 of CP139506.1, read as the reverse complement.
ATTAGCTAGAGACAATATTCAACTGACTGTTACTAAATTGGAAAATGCTTCTGAGTGTACTAAGAGCATAGTAGAGAATCAGTTGAATAAGAAAATAAAATCAGGGATAGGATACAATGAATGTCCACCTCCTTATAGAGGAATTCCATGTCCTCAGGGTAGTGATCTTGCTGTATCAGGTTTACATGAATTTGTTAACAAACCATTGGATAAACCTGTAGTGATAAGTGGACCTTCTGAGAGTGCTAAGAATGTTCCACTCTCTAAGGTGCTCACTGATAAGAGACCAGATGTCCTAATTATTGAGGATTGGGTATCTGATGATGATGAAGATCAGACTATTCCTATCAAAGGAATCAAAGTAGGACCAACCAGTCCTAAGAAAGTAGAAGTTAAAGCTAAGGCCAAATCTGTTTTGAAAACAGTTGAAAGTTGTAAAAATTGTAATAACAAACCTAGGGGAAGCCAAAGAAATTGGAACAACCTAAAGTCACAACAACTAGGTGATGACTTTGTTATGTTTAATAAGGCTTGTTATTATTGTGGTAGCTTTAATCATCTTCATGCTTATTGTAATAAATGGGTTTCTGGGAGTAAATCAAAAGCTAAAACAAATGTTACTCACCCCAGAAAAGGTTTTGTTAAGTCTAACACCACAAATGTTAAACATACTGTTAGACAACATAAGCCTGTTATTACAAAACCAACTGAAAAGGGTACAAGAAACACTTTCAAAAGTGTACCAAAAGTTGAGAAGAATCCTATTCAAAAGATAAATGTGGTCAAAACAAAAATTTGGAGTCCAAAAACCAAAGGTCCTGCTAGATCAAAAGGTCCTGCTAGACCACATGGTACTGCCAAAATTGGTATTGCCAAAATTGGTACTGATAGACCAAAGACCACACAATGGATTAGAAGGGAAAGTGCTGTTAAGTCCTCGGCATGTTGGATTTGGAAACCAATCCAATCAAAAGGTGCATCAACAATCCTGAAAAGGTTTGACTTCATTGATGCAAGAGGCAAACCCAAGTCTGTCATGGCTTGGGTACCCCAAGGAAACTAATGTGTTTTTTTTTTTGTGCAGGAACATTCAACTGATTTTGAAGATCAAGGATATGTTGATAGTGGGTGTTCAAGGCACATGACAGGCAACATGTCATTCCTCTCAGATTTCAAAACATTTGATGGAGGATATGTTACCTTTGGGGGTGGAATAAAAGGAAAGATCACTGGTAAAGGTACTATCAAAACCAGTAAACTAGATTTTGAAAATGTGTATTTTGTGAAAGAACTTCAGTTTAATCTTCTTAGTGTCTCACAAATGTGTGACAAAAAGAACAATGTTCTATTTACTGACAATGGATGTATGGTTCTTTCTTCTGATTTTAAGATGCCTGATGAGAGTCAGATACTTCTTAAAATTCCAAAAAGGAACAATATGTATAGTGTCAATTTAAAGAACATTGATCCCAAGGAAGGTTTAACTTGTTTGGTAGCAAAAGCCTCATTGGATGAATCTATGTTTTGGCATAGAAGGCTTGGTCATGTAAACTTTAAAACAATCAACACTATTGCAAAATATGATTTAGTAAGAGGTTTACCCAAAAAGATTTTCCAAAACGACCAAACTTGTGTTGACTGTCTAAAAGGCAAGCAACATAGAGCTTCTTGTAAGCCCAAGACCCAAAACTCTATTACTCAGGCTTTACATATGCTTCATATGGATCTCTTTGGTCCTACTAATGTGTGCAGCTTGAATGGAAAGAAATATTGTCTGGTTGTTACTGATGACTATAGCAGATTTTCATGGGTTTTCTTCTTAAGATCTAAACATGAAACTAGTGAGATACTTAAAACCTATATCACTGAGGTAGAAAACCAATCTGATAAGAAAGTCAAAATCATCAGGTGTGACAATGGGACAGAGTTCAAGAATAGAGTTATGGATGACTTTTGCAAGGAAAAAGGCATAAAAAGAGAGTTTAGTGTAGCTAGAACACCTCAGCAAAATGGAGTAGCAGAAAGAAAGAATAGAACACTTATAGAGGCTGCTAGAACTATGTTAGTAGACTCTAAGTTGCCTATTTCATTTTGGGCTGAAGCAGTTGGTACTGCTTGTTATGTACAAAACAGGGTTCTTGTGACAAAACCACATAGAAAAACACCTTATGAACTTTTCTTTGGTAGAAAACCATCTTTAAGTTTTATGAGACCTTTTGGTTGTCAAGTCACTATTCTCAATACCAAAGATCATTTAGGCAAATTTGATGGAAAAGCAGATGTTGGCTTTTTGATAGGGTATTCCTTGCAGAGTAAGGCCTATAGAGTGTTTAACACTTGCACTAGGCTAGTAGAAGAAAATCTTCACATAGAGTTTCAAGAGAAACTAGCAAATGTGAAAGGAGTTGGACCAGATTGGATGTTTGATGTTGATAGGCTTTCAGAATCTATGAATTATGTGCCTGTTACAGGTACAAATGCTAATGAAAATGCAGGTTCTGAAGACAATGTTGACTCTCCTAAAAATCAAGATTACATCTGGATGCCAATTTGGAAAAGTATGGATCTATCTTCAAGTGAAGAAGGACCTTCAGACACAACAATTGAAGGCAATGAAGAAGATCAAGGAACTCAGAATCAAAAGAATCAAGAAAGTGGTGCTTATGACAATGGTACTGCCAGTTCTTCAGATGGTCCTGCTAGTACAAGTATTGGTACTGCTGAGCCATTGAATATTCAAATAGAAGATTCTTTTCAAGAAGAAGTTGGGATTAGCAATCTTCCAACTACATATGAAGTTCCTAAAACACCAAACACTAGAATTCTCAAAGATCACTCAACTGATGATGTGATTGGAAGCATGACTTCTGGTGTTAGAACAAGATCTCAAGTTGGTTTATCTCAAGTCTTATCTACAGATGAAGAAGGGTTTATCTCCTCTATGTATGAAGAAAAGAATAATGATAATTCCAATATATGCTTGTTTTCATGTTTTCTATCTCAGGCTGAACCCAAAAATATAAACAAAGCTTTAGATGATGCAAGTTGGGTGGAAGCTATGCAAGAAGAGCTTCTCCAATTCAAGATTCAGAAGGTTTGGATATTGGTTGATTTGCCAAGAGGTCATAGGGCAATTGGAACCAAATGGGTGTTCAGAAACAAGAAAGATGAAAGGGGTATAGTGATCAGAAACAAGGCTAGATTGGTAGCACAAGGATATACTCAAGAGGAAGGGGTAGATTATGAAGAAGTGTTTGCTCCAGTTGCAAGACTTGAAGCAATTAGGCTTTTCTTAGCCTATGCTTCATTCATAGGCTTCACTGTCTATCAAATGGATGTTAAGAGTGCATTTTTGTATAGTGAAATTGAAGAACCAGTATATGTATCTCAACCTCCAGGCTTCATTGATGCTGAGTATCCAGATAAAGTTTACAAAGTTACCAAGGCTTTGTATGGCCTACACCAAGCTCCAAGGGCATGGTATGAAACATTGGCTTGTTTTCTACTAGAAAGTGGATTCCAAAGAGGCAGGATTGATCCAACTTTGTTCATCAAAAGGACAAAGAAAGACATCTTGTTAGTGCAGATTTATGTTGATGACATAATCTTTGGATCAACAAACCAAGACTTGTGTGTAGAATTTGAAAAGCTTATGCACAGTAAGTTTGAAATGAGTTCCATGGGGGAACTTACTTTCTTTTTAGGTCTCCAAGTGAAACAATCCAAAGAAGGCATATTTATCAGCCAAGATAAATATGTAGCAGAGATCTTAAGAAAATTTAATTTTGCTGATTCTAAGGTTGCAAGTACACCAATGGATCCAGACAAAGGGCTACTCAAGGATGCTGAAGGAGAAGATATGGATTTGCACAATTATAGATCTATGATTGGGTCCTTGATGTATCTTACATCATCAAGACCAGATATCATGTTCTCAGTATGTGTATGTGCAAGGTTTCAAATACATCCCAAAATCTCTCATCTCACAGCAGTCAAAAGAATCTTTAGATATCTTAAAGGTCAACCTAGGTTGGGTCTTTGGTATCCAAGAGAATCATCTTTTGAATTGATGGCTTATTCGGATAGTGACTATGCTGGTGCAACACTAGACAGAAAGTCCACAACTGGTGGATGTCAATTTCTTGGTTGCAGACTAATCTCTTGGCAATGCAAGAAACAAACAATGGTGGCCAATTCTACAACTGAAGCAGAATATGTTGCTGGTGCAAGTTGTTGTGGGCAAGTTCTTTGGATCCAAAATCAACTGCTTGACTATGGGTACAATTTTCTTAACACCATTATTTATATTGACAATAGCAGTACTATTTGCATCATTAAAAACCCAGTTCAACACTCAAAAACAAAACATATTGAAATCAGACACCATTTCATAAGGGATTGCAATGAGAAGAGGTTAATTCAAGTAGTTAAAATTGATTCTGAAAAGAATTATGCAGACCTTCTCACCAAAGCTTTTGATTTAGGTAGATTCAAATATCTTGTAGGAGGTATTGGAATGATAAATCTTTGAAAAACATGTGTTTTTGTTCATAAAATTAACTGGTATTGGATTTTAAACATGGTACTGCTAGTTAGTCAAAAGGTCCTGTTAGTTCATAATTGGTCCTGCTGATACAAAATTGCTATGTTTTGTTCATATAAATGCTTGAATGTTTACAATTATATAGATCAAATGTTCTACACTTTGTTCTTTTGGTTTGCAACTAACATATTTCAGGATGATAACAAAACAAGAGTTCTTTCAAACAAAAGGGGCAACAAAAGTTATATTCATTTCAGGAGAAATAACAATCTCAGGGGAGGAATTAATAGCCCAAAATGGAAGAAAGACCAATTTATGAAAGAAAAGACAAGAGCATACAAGATGATGCAGAGTTGAAATAGAGAGAGTTAGATCATATATCTAGAAGGGATGAAGCATTTCTCAAAGGAGAAAGTTCTATCTAGATCAAACTAAGAAAGGCTTCAACTCAAAGGCATGACATTAGATGATTTCACTTGTTGAACTAATCATCCAAGATACACAGCATCATTGCCTTTCTAAATTTCCTCCATCCAAGGAAATTGCACCATCTTTGGGCCATCATGGCTTTTGGTATTCAGCTCACCAAGTTTTCACAAACTTAAGAGTTGGCTAGTCCTTAAGCAAACGGCTTTTGGTAAAGACAAATCAAATCCGTTGATGGTTGATAGTTTACCAAAAACTATATGGTTGTTAACTAACCATACTTAATTGTAAATAGTTAGCTAGTCCTTAAGCAAACGGCTTTTGGTAAAGACAACTCAAATCCGTTGATAGCTGGTAGTTTGCTAAAAACTATAAGAGATTTTTATAAAACTTTCAAAGGTACTGGTAGTTCAAAATTGGTACTGCTAGTATAAAAAGGTACTGCTAAATAGCCGTTGAGCCTTTCAGAAAAAGTTTTAGCCATTAGGCCTGGTAGTTAAAATTAGCCGTTGGGGTAGTTATGTAATTCACTGATGATTATATTATATTATATTTTACATATAAAAGATCTTTTTAACCGCCTTTTCATTTACTTATTTTAATCTTTCTTATTGTCGGTTAAAAGTAATTCTCTCATATCTTCTTTCATCAGTCACTATCATAATTCACATACACCTTTCATCTTCTACCAGTACTACCAACAAATCCCACCAACATATTAAAAATTTTCATTATGGCTTCCCCAGTTGTTCTAGATTTTGTCCAACGTCACAATCAGTTAGCATTTTTGGAAAAGTCAGAGGATAATGCCTCATTTCATCAAGTAGTGGACTTTTTAAACAACTCCTACATCAGGTTTGCTTTGCTAGTCAATCCCACTATTTATGAAAATCAAATTTTACAATTTTGGCAATCTGCTAAAATTAAAACTTCTGAAAATGGGGAACAAAGAATAAAAGCCAAAGTGGATGGTAAACATTTGACTCTTACTGAGTCATCCTTAAGAAGGCATCTTCATTTGGATGATTCTGATGGTATTAGTCAGTTACCAGATACTGAAATTTTTGAAAATTTAACAAGAATGGGGTATCATGCTGAGTCCAACAAACTCACTTTTCTGAAAAAGCATCTTACTCCACAATGGAGATTTTTGATTCACACAATCCTTCACTGTTTGAGCCAGAAGAAAACCTCTTGGGAGCAATTTAGTGGCAACATGGCCTCTGCTCTCATTTGCTTAGCAACAAACAGAAAATACAACTTTTCTAAATATATTTTTGAAGGATTGATAAACAATGTGAAAAGTAAAACAAAGTTTTTGATGTATCCAAGATTTATTGGTTGCATCATTGGAAAATTACAACATGTGTTGCTTCCCACAGACTCAGTTTATGAAACACCAAAACTTTCTCACAAAGTATTTTCAAATATGAGAATTGGTTTTAGAGGGGAGGAAGTTCCACTTTTTGATGAAATGGTACCACAACATCCAGAAGAACCCACACCATCTGCTGATACACCATCATCTAGTTCTTCACATGGTTTCATTTCACAAACACATCAAAAATCACCAACACCATCTCCAGTACCATCAGCAACACCACCACCATCCCCACATCATATATCACAAACCCAATCACCTCAGACAATGCAGGAGTTGAAAGACAAGGTGAAGTTCTTAGAGAATGCTCTTAAAAGTCAAAATGAAAGGTTTTCTCAGATCAACATCAAATTGGTCAAGAGGGTTAAGAGATTGGAGGGTGAAGTGAAGAAGTTAAAAGGTAAAAAGTCTGCAAAGGTTGTTTTATCTAGTTCTTCACAGTCAGATGCTGATAGGATAGATCACTCTTCCAAAAAGGGGAGGAAGGATAGGTCTGAAGATGAGGAAGAAGAGGAGGAACAGGCTCAATTTGAATTCCATGATGGAACTCAAGTTTATGATGAAGAGCCTGTTGGAGCAGGGCAAGAGCCTGTTGGAGCAGGGCAAGAGCCTGCTAGGCCAGAAGAAGAGTCTGCTAGGAGAGAAAGGCTATTGGCTATGGGGTATAAAGGGTCTGCTGAGAGAGTGTACAAGAGAAAGAGGGTTTTAATTGCTGATGAGCAATCTTCTGCTCCATCACAAGATTCACCTCCAAAGGATAAGGGCAAAGGTATTCTGATTGAAGATGAGCCAAAGTCCAAGAAGTTGAAAATAACTCAGCAAATTCAGATGGCTTTAGGAGAAGAAGAGGCCAAGAGGGTTCATGAAGAAGAGCTAAAAGCATTTGAAGCTTCAAGAATGCTTGAAGTAATGAAAGAGCAGAAAGATGCTGAAGATGCTGCTCAAGCTCTTATTGATTCTCAAGCTGCACAAATATTTGATGCACAACTACAATGGATTATCTCTATTGATCCAATTGTAAGAGGTCAAGCCTCTGTGTATATGGATGATGAGTCTCTCAGTGTAGAAGAAAAGACAGCCAAGCTTGAAGAATTCATCACCAAAAAGTATAGAGAAGAAGCCTTAAATGATGTATTTCAGCAGATCATGCAGTATAAGGAGAAAGGGTTTAAATTGCCACATGATCAGAAAGAGCAGATGAAGTTCTTCAAGTTATATCTGAAAAGGTCAGCAAATTGGAAGGATCATCAACTCAAAAGAAAATCATTTGAAGAGTTGCAGCATCTATACATTGAAGCATACAAAAAGAACCACTGCACTCCTCCTGAACACACACAAGAAAGGTCTTCAAAGAAGAAGGAAGATGCTCAGATGAAAGAAGTAGCAAAATTGGACACAGAGCAAGTAAGTAAAATGTTGATAACTTTACCTACTATCATACATGCTGATCCAATTAGGTCTAGACACCCTATAATTGATTGGGAAATACACCATGATAGATTTGGTAAGTCATGGAAAGTATCAAGGGTTGGGGGACAGTCTGCTATCTTCAAGAATTTTGAAAATTTAGTTAGAGCATCTGATAGAGCAGATTTGGAAGAATTGTGGAATCTAGTGCAGATTAGGCTAGCCACAAATTCTAGCAATGATGTTAAGGAACAGGAATTATGGGTTGAATTCAATAGGATGTTTGATCCTGATCCCAAAGATGATTATTGGAAGTTTCCATATTATGATCCATCTACAACCTGGGAATTCCTAAGTCATTGCAGTGTTCATCATTTGTACACATCAAGTGGGATTGAACTCTTTATGTTGGCTGAGAAAGAGTATCCACTTAGTTATGAAGTGCTCTCAACTATGATCTCCAAGAGGTTAAGGTGTGACAAAGATGATGAAAACTCAGAAATTGTTCAAAGTTTGCTAAGGAGCATATTTGAACAATGTGAAAGAAAAAGGAAGGATAGAAAGTAAGGGTTTTTGGAAGAGTTCTCAAATCCTCAAGGTATGTATTTTATTCATCAAAAACTTGTGTATTTTAATGGAAATAACAAGTTTAGGGGAGGATTGTTGGGAATAAAATGATCAAAGTCAAAGAGCCTGCCAAGTCGATGAAGAGCCTGCTAGTTGATTTTGTTATGTACGAAGATGTTCTACCAGTACCTTCTGGGTAGAAGGTACTGCTAGCTAATGAAGAGCCTGCCAAGCTTATGTCAAGTCGATTAGATATTTTGTAATAGATATTTAGTTGAATTATTAGTCTTTGTACATTGTTATACGTTATGTAGAAGTAGAATAGTCTTCTGTGGTGACAGAAGAATATATCAGAGTGTACATGGGTAGTTGTATTTAATTGTAGGCGCCAATATAGTCAAAGTATAGTATTATATTCATCTACTTGACAACATGTAATAAGATATCCTTATCTTATAAAAGGATATCTTAGTCACTTCTTCATGCACGTCATCTTTCACAACCAATAACCAAAAACCAAACTATCTCTCAAGTAACTTAGTTACTTCGAATCACAAATCCTTTTGACAATCATAGATTCAAGATTACTTTGTAATCCCGGTGATACTTAGATCATCCGTATTATTTCATCAATAATATTGAATCGTTTTGTATTAACCTAAGTTGTGTTATTTGTTCATTGCATTCACTCATTTACTTAAACTCACCACCTTGTGTTCTTTTAAAGTGTGTTGTAGTAGATTCCGCATGCTAAACACATTCAATACATAAATATCTCTCAAACACATTACTAAGATTCATATCCCAAGTGTTTGAACTTCAAGAACAACAACAAAGCGTTCCACATGGGAAATTTCTCATATCCACAAATCTACCCAGCCTACAAGAACGTTATAAAATTTCTTCGGAATTGATTTCTTGCAAAGGCTTTCACCCACACCCCCTCAGTCATCTACCATGACTATTTGAGGGAATTCTGGTGTACGGCTGTGGCTACCAGCCCCAAAGACACCAAAGAGTCAATCATCACCTTCACGGTGATGAATGGGAGTAAAACCCACTCCTTTGACTACACAACCTTCATCAAAGCCACAGGCCTTGACTTTGCTGAAGAGTTTGCACCCAACCCTACTGATCAGGACATAAAGAATGAACTGATCTTTCTTGCACCCCATGACCCCAGACGTCCTACAACGTTTGCGGGAGGCTTACTGGAGAAGGCTCCAGTAGTCAAAACATGGTTCCATCCCATTTGGAGGATACTGATGACATTTGTCATTCAGGTCCTGGGTGGAAATAAATCCTCTACGGAGCAGTTGAACTCATCACAACAATTGATGTTGTTCAGTCTCCTTGAGGGTACAAAAATTAACATCGGAGGAATAATCTTCCGAGACCTTGTTGCTAAGCTCTCAGGAAAACATAGGCAAAGGCATATGTCCTATCCTAGATTTGTTTCCTGTGTGCTTCAGGACCTACTTGGTTTTGACTATGTGAGGCCTGATGCAGAAGGTACGAAGCCTGACGTCCTGCACAAGTCAAACTTCACTAGTAGCATCAGTGAGGTTACACATATTGCCCTGACTGAATACATGCAATCAGTCATTCAGGGTAATGACGCTATCTCTCCAGTTCCTTCACCGACCAAAAAGGTGAAGAAGACAAAGAAGGGTCAGTCCAGCCAGGTGGTTAGACCCAAGCCACTCGCCACTGAGACTGATCCTCAAAACCAACTCAACCTTAAAAAGAGGTTGAAAAAGGCCGAGACCTCTGAGACACCCATTTTTGAGACCCTCTTGACCTCAAAACAAAGGCCAACGGAAGTCACTGAGCAATCATCCTCAGTGACCTCGGGCACACCCCTTCCACATTGTTCAACTGACATAAACAAGTCAGAGGGATCAGGAAGCATTCACCCCTCACATCCCGATGAAGGAACTGTCAAAAAACAATCAGTTCCCAAGGGAGGAAAGGGTTCTAAATCCTAGGTAAGGCAGCACTACCTTACTGAGAAGGGGACCCACAAACATTCACATCCCGCTAACATTCCTGAGCAATCACCCTCAGGATCTCAGGGAGAAAAGGACCCTAAATCCCCTGAAGGACAGCACAATCCTGATGGGAAGGGGGTCCACAAACTTTCACAATCAGTACCTAGTGATACCACTGGAAAACACCCATCAGTGGTTGAAGGTGTTAAGGGGGACAAAGACTCAGAAGGAAAGAAACAACCCGCTGATATGGAACCCATCAACCCCTCAGGCGGATCCAGTCTCTCAGGAACTGCCCCCAAAAGCCAGGCTGGTGTTACCCCAGTTATTATGGCTAGTCAGGCTGAGCAAACCCACTCAGTTATTATGACAACGGGGTCAGGACCTGACCAAACCGAAGGCAAGTCTTTTTATAAAGAGAGCCGGTTGATTTTTTGGGTATTGAGTCCATGGGGGACTTTCAGGCTTTTATTGAGTCTGACGAAGAGCTCAGGGAAGAGAGTGAAGAGGAAATTTTTGAGGCAGGAGAGGATATGGAAACTGCTGTACAACCTGAACAACCTGAACAATCACATCAGTCATCTCCAAGCCAAAGTGAAGAGTCAGGTTCTCAATCTTCTGATTCTTCTGATACTGGGGACATCCTCCAAAAGTATGATAACTCTCTTCCCCTCACTGAAAGAAAATTGGTCAAATTCCTACTGAAGACCAATAGAGCTCTTTTCACTGGTCTCACTGATGAGATGTTTGATCATCACACTGAAGCTGCTGTTCACTATGCCAACCTGAAGGCAGATGTTGAAAGTTTTCATGATGATGTGATCGAAATCCAATCAGACACCAATCACTCCCTGACAGCTATTGATCTTCATTTCCAGAAGTTCAATCTTACTCTTGAAGGCATCACCAACAGCCTTGGAACTATTCAGTCAGCTGTCAAGGATGACCCCGTACTCACCGAAAAGGTCCTTCAGGCTGCTGAGACTTATCAGAAGCAGTCAGCTGAAATCAGTGATCTTCTCAGCTTACTGAAGGATTCTAAGCTTCAGGGTCTTACTACTTCATTGGACTCAATCAGGACTTCCATGGGTCTTCAATAAAAACATCTTGGTACTTGGGCACAATCTTCCACATCCTTGGCATGGTCTCTTGGGTCAAGGATGTCAGGCATCGAAGCTTCTCAGGCATCTCTGGCAGATCAGATCTCAAGTCTTCAGAAAGACACCTCGGACATCAAATCAATGATGACTGAGATCTATCAGGCTTTCAAAGGTCCTGCTGCTCCAGTCACTCCAACTCTTGCTCTCACCATGGCTCAAGCAACAGTTGAGGGGGAGAAAGACACTGGAGTCTCAAGCCAACAACCTCCTTCTCACTCTGAGGGGGAGATTCTTGAAGCCTCTTCCACCCATCAAGATAAAGGCAAAGGCATCCTCACTGAACCTGAGCCTCAACCAGCACCGATCTCGGTTGCAAAGGATCCTGAATCACCAATCAGGATCCCATATGAAATTGATGGAGTCCTTCACCACTTCACAGCTGATGAACTCAGTGCTTATCTTCAGGAAGAGGAAGCTAAGAAGAAGTTAAAGGAGGAAGAGAAGGTGAGCAAGCCTGCTATTATTAAGGTTGTTCATGAAGAGGCTGAGAAAATTGGTCTTGAGGCTAAGGATCTCTCAGGAAGAGAAGGTGGTATGACCTTTGTGAAAGCTCAGTCTGAGGAGATGACCACTCTCAGGCATAAAAGGGAGGAAAGGAATAAAAGGGCTGAAGAGATCAGGCAGAACAGGATTAAGAAATATCAGTGGTATATGACTAATAGGTTGAAGCCAGAACCAATCACTGATGTTCATATTCAAAGAAACACCAATCCTGCCGTTGTTACTGTCTACAAAGGTGCTGACATGAGAAACTTTGATGTTCATAAACCTTTCAGATTCGCTGAATTCGGGATCACAGAATTGGATGAGTTAGGTCCATTAATAGCAAAGAAATCAAATGTTGTGGTCCCTAATCTGATGAAGTCTTTGAGTCTGAGGTACGAAAGATTGGCAGCAGCACCTCAGAAACTTGGCATTCCATCTCTTCTTCCTGAATCAGCACAACCAGCTCCCTCTCAGTCTTCTTCAAGGAAAAGAAAGAAGATAGAAGCTGAGCCTGAGATCAAGATTCCTGGTCTTGACTGCAATAGGGCTCTCCCTGAAGGTGTTCCTTTCAGGAACAATATGGTCATTGAACAGCCTGAAAGAGGTTTGTTCTTCATTGATGAGTTCGGTGACAAAGCCTTCCAAAGGTGGAGTGACATCGACTTGTCAGGGATTAAAGCAATGCTCGGTTTTCTAATGATGGCCTCTCCACTCAAGAGTCCTGAAAATGTGAAGTTTTGTCAAGATCTGAAAAGGAAAATCAATGAGCATCCTGACCAACATGAGCTGCAGTCAAAGAAGCCCAAGCTTGAAGCCCTTGGAATCAAGTTAAACTGATGACCTGCCTGAATACCCACCACTATCCCTTTTTTTGTACTTAGCTTGTTAGGACTTGTAATGATATCAATAAGATGATTTTTTATTATTTCAGTGTCCTTATTTACATTCTAGTACATTCAGTATGAGTAGAAGTCTTTAGCTCACTCATATCTGATCAAAACACTTAGGAATAATTTATATCCAAATAGGGGGAGATTGTTGGGTCATGAAAAACCCAAGAATGCTTCAAACATGATTTGGACACAAATTAACTAAGTGTTAACTTAAACCGAGAACAATTCAAGTCACTGAGAGAACAGCCTCTCAGTGAGTCATCTTCAGGATGCTTAAGGTGAATTCAAGAAGAAGGATTCACTACTCAGGAAGGCGGTACTCCCTGAGTAGGACTTAAGCCAAAGAAGAATATGATGGTTCAGTGAGTGTTGGACAAGAACTCACTGAACCCCAGTCTCCTCAACCAACAAAGTGATTGAAGGACTGAGGAACCAACGCCTGAAGAAAAGGCGGGAAAAATAGGGAAAAGATCTGAGAAGATAATAGTATCAGCCCAACACTCTTCTCTTGTCAGATCCAACCTTCCCTATTGCGGCTAAAAGTCATGGAGTGTCAGCCAACAACTCCCAAAGTCTTATTAGCCCTCTCCTATTGGTTCTTGGAAATGACAATTACTATTTGTAATTGTCAGACACGCAACCTCAACAACTTGTATTATATTTAATCACTTATACTTAGATTACTTGTGTATAAATAGATCAGATGGGAGAGAAGTTAAAGTGTGCTTTGTATATTGAAAGTCTTGAACTTTTACAAAGGAACTTCTCTCCTACAAAGAGTATACAACTCACTGAGATTGCTCAGTGGGTATATTGTTACCACTCAAGCAAAACTTGAGTTTCGATAGGAGACACCCCATACCCTTGTCTATTCAATCCCAAGTGTTTGTTCCGCAAAACACTTGGGTATAGATTCTTGGAATTATTTCTAATAAGAATTTAAACGTTGAAAAATATTGTTGTTTTTATATTCACGTTTTATAACTGTTAGAATCAATCTTAAACATTGTATTAGTCATAAACACAAATAGATTAACTTTCTAGTTAATTCTAATCGTGTAAAGGGACCAACATAATGTTTATCGTCGAAAATACATTTTTGACGTCTCGTTAAGTTGTAAACTACTTTTCGTGCCAATATGTTGAAACGGTACTCCATGATCCTTGTTTGGTGTTCTATCGGCGAATATAATGTTTTCGTCGTAGTTTAATATTTTTCTTAACTTGTGAAAATATATAACCAAATGACTTTGCAAAACTAGTCATAGAAGTGTGCTCATTAAACGTTAGTGATTAAACTCGACGTTTTTGAAAACCTTGTAACAATATCTCAATGTCGATTTATTTAACTCTTGATCATACGCGCCTCGATCAATTAGAAAATCGGCTATCAATGTTATGTCTTGTAAAAACACTAGTTTTTATACTTAGAATATATTTCTATTAGGGCTGTCAAAATAATATATGGTTTGTCGGGTTTCAAACGCGTGTATCTCGGTCGTTATAAGTTCGTTTTCTACGTTCTTTATATCCACGGCTTCGTATAAACATGAACTAACATAATCTCAGTAGGTCGGCTCCTCTAGATCAAGTCTAACACCTCGTTTTGTCCTTTGAATCTCGGCGATCAGCAACTAAATTTTCAGGATTTTAGTTTTCGTCGTCTAACTTTGAAAAATCATAACTTTCTCGTCGTAAGTCGGTTTTTACTCATTCTTGCGGCCACGGTTTCGTTTTTGAAATTATTTTCTGAATATGAAGGCCAAAATATCCCTTGAGTTACTGAGTTTTCCAGATTACACGTTTTTGGACAGTAGCTATTTCTATTGTTGAAAAATCAATGTTTAAGGTTCAAGACTAGTTCAAAACTTAATCAAACCACTTCAAATCAACACCACAACCTATCTAATCTTACCATACACCTTCTTAGGGTGTCATGGGGTCCTAAACATCACCAACAATGGTGGATCTCATGATGATCACACTAAAAATCCATAGATCTATGTTTATAAAGAAAATGTGTAACAAGTGGTATGTTTAACATGAATATTTGCATAACTAGCTACTAATATAACTTGAAAATATAACAAATGAAAGTATGAAAAGATTAAAAGATGTTCTTGAAGCTTACTTGAAGATTTGAGATGATTTGATGAGAAATATGTAAGAAATCTAGGGATTTTATCACAAAACCCTAACAAGGAGTGTAAATGAGCCTTGATTATGACTTGATCTTGGAAAAATTATGGTTTCTTCTTGGTGTTCTTATCTTGGCCGAACCTAGGAGAGGAAATGAGAGAGTTTCTTGATCTATTTTGCTAGTTGGTAAGTGTATGTATGTATGTTTGTGAAATTAAATCAAAGACAATAATTATTGAACCATAAATGCATGTCATACTAATCAAGTTTGAAAATGGAGAGTTAGGGTGCTAGGAGGGGGGGGGCGGCATGTGGAAGAAAAATGGGGAAGGAATGGCCTAATTAAAGATCTTGTCTAAATGTTGGATGAATTTGTTTAGTTTGTGTATACATTAGGTGTTATCGGGTACCGAGTTAACTAGAAATAAATCGTGACGAGGTAAAATAAAATACGAAGAAGTTGTAAAAATTGTAAAATCATATTCCTTTGAAGAATCGGGTGTTAGAATGATTATCGGGTTGAAATATCGCAAACCGACGGAGTTATAAGCTCCTAACGGAAAATATAGCAATTGATTTAAAAATACCGGGTAAGGTAATAATATAATCTTTATATCATTATATTGAGTATGAAAATATGTTATGATCACTGACGGGAGTATCGGGTATAATGTTAGTAGTAATAACTGAGTGGTAACGTTTATTAAATAATTAAACATACGTTAATGAAAATCACACAAACCCGTGCATGACCTAACATGATAATGATGTTACTGATGATATGTAGACTACTCTAGTCTATATGATGTGTTCGTACTGATGATGCATGAATACGCAGCTAAACCATACTGGTTACGCGAATTTGAATACCCGTAAATCTAGTTTACGTAATGATGAGTGAAAATCATGAATAGTTAAATTTTTGAAAACTTCTCAAAGTCTCAAACTGACTTCAAAAATGATGAATAGTGATCGGTGAATAGTAACTCATGAATAGTAAATTTTTGAGGTTTGGAAAATGACCTAAAATTGTGATTTGTCACAGAATAGTACCTTTTTGTTTGAGATTTTTATTAATTGGCATTTCCTCAAACACCTTTTGTGCATTATAATCTTTTTCATCAAATCTTTTCAAAATCACCTCTTTGTAATTCACCCAAGGCAGATTTCCACGAATTATGCTTTGAAGCTGCTTATGCCACTTCAAAGCCATGTCATATAAGTGTATAGAAACGAGATTTACCTTGTTCTCATCAGGGATTTTGTTCAGTTGCTATGTGTTCGTGGAGTCCGGTGGAGGTGGCGTCAGGTGGTGGTGGCGTCGGATGGTGGTGGCGTCGGGTTGTTGGGTGGTTGTGGTGGTGTGAGTTGTGATGGTTTATCTGGAGGAGAGGGTTGTGAGAGGTTTATATCCAGTTGGTTTAGTTGAATATAGTGAGAGTATGGTGTAAAATGACCGAAATATCCTATTGGTTGCCCAAAAAATGACAAGTTGCCCAAAAAATAATACATCGTACCAAGTACTTTGGTCGGACACGTGTCATCCCGTAGTTGGCTAACCAAGTTGCCCTGGTCTAAGGGGAGAATTTTGTGAGATCGGGTCGGATAAGCAAATCACTTGGGCAACTGGGGCAGTCTAGTAATTATCCCATATATATATATATATATAACATGTTTGTTATATATATATATATATATATATATATATATATATATATATATATATATATATATATATATATATATATATATATATATATAACATGTTTGTTTTATGAAATTTAATAGGGTTTTAACCAACGACTACCAATCCTTTCAACTAATTGGTGTATTTGTTATGTGTGATTACTTTGGGTCATCCCCGTCATCTCTTCTTGACTTCTTGTCATCTTCTCCACGATGATTCCATTATTGTAGATCTTTTGGCGTGTGTACACTTGAGTCAGTGTCTTATTACCGTTACACGAACGATGATACCAAACTCTAATAAATGGATATAACGAGAATATTTTGGAAATGGAATTGGAATAATATTTTGGAACGGGAATAGTTAACTTTTGGAAACTTTTACGCTTTTAGTTACCGTGTGGAATATATGTTAAGACAAGTCTTTATATTATTAGGTTGTGCCGAGTCCGTTGTGCCATGATATTCTTGTTGCTGTTGTGCTATACTAATCCTGACTTGCTGAATTGTGCATTGCTTATTTGAGGTGAGTTTCATAGCCCCACTTTCACTCATAAACTGTTTACTGAAACCTTGGGGTAAGAAAACATGCAAAACTATTTTGAACGGACCTACTGTTACTTTTTGATTTGCTATAACTAGTTAACTGGCTAAGGTTAGATATGCCTAGGGCCCTACTTGTGTCCATCATCTTGATAGAGAACTACTGTGTTCATCATTATGAGAGCGGACAACCTGTGTTTGTGAATTTGTGCTTGATGTTTGCTTGTGCGCGAAATATGTGACTGATATCTAGCTTAGTCCAGTGTAGCAAATAACTTATATTGGTCCAACTGTTATTACTTTTTGTTTAAACCTATGAACTCACCATCGTTAGGTGACCTTTTAGCATGTTTTCTTAGGTAATTAATGTTGATTTTATTGGAGAACGTTTTGTTTATAGGCTTGGCAAATGGGCATGGTTGAAGGATCAATTGGGACTCTGATAAACTATGTGGGACCTATCGTTATGTTTTACTTTGGGCTTACTTATATACTTTTGGGATAAATGTAAACTTTACATATTTTGTTTGAAATGTTTTATTTAACGGATAACGTATTTCCGTTTTTCTTATGCTTGTATTGTGTACCAATCCCCGAAGTTTTGCAAAGTCTTCCGCTGTACCAAATTTTGGGGGTGTTACAGATTGGTATCAGAGCTCAAGTTATAGAGAACTGGGTATTTATCAAAAACCTAGACTATAACTACTTTTCAAAAATTGATCCTATGACCGACGCATGCCTGCCTACAAAGCCGAAGCCTCTAGTATTAACGTGATAAGTTGAAAAATTGTTGGATATGAGATTTGAATGTTATGGGAATGATATAATATTTATACGGTATTTGTTTTGAAAACATGTTTAGAGTAATGCGGTACTCATTATTATTGGTTTAGATTAAGGTTATGATATTTGGATTTTGGGAAAGTTTTTGATATGGTTTTCCAATACCGTTAAAGGGAAAGCCGCATATGCAACGGTGCTAAGTACCGCATTTTGGACCAGTGTGTCACTATGTTTGAAAGTGTTTACCCCTTTGGTCAAATTCCTTCAAATGGTTGATGTGGACCGGAAGCCCTCAATGGGTTTTGTTTATGCAGAGTTGATAAAAGCAAAGGAAGAAATCAAATGGGTTTTGGGCGGTAACAAAAAAGCTTACGAGTCTATCATAAAAATCATAGAGATGAAGATGAAAGGTAGACTAGTACTTGTTCGCATTTTGTGGCTTATCTTTTAAATCCGTATTACTTCAATACGGATACGGAAATCCTACATGATCCTGATGTATCTAATGCGGTTCTTGAGTTTTTTGAAACAATACTTGCTGGAGATTTAATTTAGATTTGCAAATGCTAGTGAAAAATGTTGAGATGCCAAAGTAAAAGAAAAAACGGATAGATTTGGTAAGGATCTTGCGATTGCGACATGTGAAGTGAATAATGAGCACTATGATCCGGGTAAAATCCAATTTCTATAAGTTATTTATTTCTTTTATGAACTTTCAAAGTTATTTATTTCTTTTATGAACTTTAAAATTGTAGCACATTGGTGGGGAACTTTTGGTGGTGCAACACCAAATTTGAAAAAGATTGCAATGAGGATTCTTTCGTTAACTAGTAGTTCATCGGGGCGTGAAAGGAATTGGAGCATGTTTGAAGGGGTTCGTAGACTTTATTTAAATTATAAATATATATCATTATATTGTATATTTATAACACTTTTTTGCTTTTTACTTTGTAGATACATACAAAGAAAAGAAATAGATTGGAGGTGAGTAAATTGAACAATCTTGTTTATGTTCAATTCAACTCTAATCTGGCGGAAAAAACAAAAGGAAAAAGGAGAGGAATGTTGAAGTGCTATTATCAAACGAGAGTCACATGGCTCAAGAATGGTTTGTTGAATGTGATGGAGATGGAGACAGAAATGGAGATGAAGAAGTTGAGGTTCAACCCAATTCAGAAGCACATTGGGAAGCTGTTGGTGAAGCTATGGAAGCCGTTAACATGAATATCTAAAACCCCGAAAAAGTTCTAGAACTGCAACTAAAACAACTCAAAGAGAACTTTTTGACGATGATTTCGAATCCGAGAGTGAGGAGGTAGTATATGAGGAAGGTGAATACGAGTCGGATGGAGTTTAAATTAGAGAAGATTGCGGAGATGAAGAGTAGAAGACGATATCACTATAGGACTTAAGGTTTTAATGTTTTATTTAAGTCTATTAAACTAATTATGAACTTATGGTTTCAAGCATGTCAAACTTTATGGCATATGCAGATTTTCTGATGTGGTAGTATGCTGATTTTCTGTCATATATCCTGTTATCTATGGTCTCAGCTCAGTTTCTGTCATATATTTTGTTATGCAAACAGTTAAGCATAGTCTTAGCTCAGTTTTTTCCAGATATTTTTCAGTCAATCAGTCATATATTATGTTATGGTGTTTGTCTACAAATACCAGGTTCTGTTATGGTGTTTGTCTGTCCATGTTATGCTGATTTTCTGTCCAGGTTCTGCTGATTTTCTGTCCAGATTCTGCAAATATGTTGATTTTTTGTTACGGTATTTGTTTGCAAATATGCTGATTTTCTGTTATGGTTTTTGGTAGTACCATGTTCTGCGAATTGGAGTTGAATTGGAGCACTTTGGTAGTATATCAGGTTCTACAAATATCTCTTATAAATATAATTTATGTTTTGTTTTGTGTTACATATGTTGCATTTCAAAAAATATAAAAATTTCTTTATAATTTATGATCTCCGCCGAGAAACCGATATATAGCCGCCAAGACCGATATGGTGCTTGGCGGGGGTCGACCATCATGGTACCGCCGAGCGATATTTACAACCTTGGTTGAGATTATTGATATGTTTGCAAGACACTTTACGACTTAAGATGAATGGTATGTGATTAAAATAAGCAGTTTTTCTAGTGAGAAAAGTAAATCATAATTGGAAGTTTGACCAATACTATTTTACAACGGTAATGTTGTGCGGATCAACGAGTCAAAGGAACTTCTTCACATTAATGATTAACATTACGGTTTCCCATTATTTTTTATGCTATAAAGCTATAAAAGCTAGTTCATTATTTGTTTCTCTCAAATAAATGATGTTTGCCGAAAAAACGGTGTTTGGTCGGAGTTCGGAGAGAAGATGAAGTTGTGTGAAATGATCAAATTACCTTCAACAAATAATTTTTAAGATGTGGAATGATACTATTTAACGTATAGGAAGCATAATGAGTTAATTTGGTGAGAACATTAAGTATTTATAGAGTTTACCTAAAAAATGATTATAGTTATGATATCGGTTTTGATGTTTATATTAAAAAGATCGAGTCTTTAAAGCTTTTAATATCTAAATGGGCTAAGAATTGATGTCGGTTAATGTAAGTTTTATGAAATAATGAATTTGGAATTGTCATTGGTGATGATAAGTGTAGTTGCAGGTATGTGTTTGGATGAAACTGGATAGGTCACCACTCTTCCGTAATCTACCTGTTTTGTACATAGCATAGGAGTTTTAGCAATGACATTACATTTATTAGAAAAATTTTACGCAACTGTGACAACCATCTAAACTTGGGTTTGCAACCGAGGGTAATTTACAACATCTTTGGCCAAAACTATGTTTGATAAGTTAGTCTTGTGATAATCGAGTCATTTTTATGCTTTGTGATCACTTTGAGTAGAAACCATCGCGTTACAAACGTACCTTCGACCTACGAATGCTACGATATTATTTAAACGTCATAAATGGTCAATGATATGCTCTAGACATTTTAAATTACTGTCATCACCCTTGGAAAAGTTAGTTTAACTAACTTGAACATTTAACTTCAAAAGTTACGTTTTTCTCAAGTTTACATTTTTATTTAACACTTACAATTTATACGTAATACATTTAACTAACTAAATAATACATCACTCATACAATAATACACAAAAAAATTCAAATAATACTCCCCTACCCCATTATGGCCGGCCACCCAAGTTGGCCAATCACCACGCATGCATTTTTCTTCCTTTGATGTCTAGTTTGATTCTATTGTCATAGTTGGGAACTTGTTTTCGCCGGCCTTTTCCTTGAAATAATAAAATTATACACAAATAAAGCACATGAATACAATAAAAAACCTTATTAATAGATTTTTGATAAACTGCAGTTAAGAATATGAAATATTCTTTTGTTTTAATTTATTTGAAATAATAACCAAAGAAATTTGTAATTTTTTCAAAAAGTTTTTTCAAGTTAAAAGTAAATAAGTGTATTATTTTACAACATTATTTATACATACTTTTCTACTGATAAATTATTTACACATGTTGTATCTGACAAGATTTCACTCTCGCGATGTACATTACATTAATCTTGAATTACGCGGGTCAATGGAGGAAAAAAAAACCATAGACAAGTTAGAATACTAGTCCATAGTCAACTTATATTTTACTTTTTTGAGTTCAAACTAATATTTATTACCAATTTATGTGAACTTATCTACTCTTAATACAAATAATGTCAAAAACTTCATTTGCATTTTTCGATCTCTATAAGTTTTGATAATCACAAAATATAAAAACGCATTACGTAAAAGTACACTTAATAAGTGTTTAATCGATAAAGTTCGTTTCGACTACAACATCACTTAAGGTATGAACAAACAATCTACCAACTTAGTTAAGTGATCAAAGAAGTCATTTTTCCTTAAACCTCACATTTTATGTGACAAAACATTTTTACAAAGTATTTTTGTATTTATAAAAAAATGTTTTAATAAGAAAAATAAATTTGAATTTGAAATTCTCCAACAGCTCTTTTTCCCAGCTCTTTTTCCCGCCCAAATCGGTTAAATTTTCATCAGATAAACATTTCACCACATCAGGACAAAAATAGGAACGTCTCATGGGACGGTCCCGTAAAGGTAGGCGGTCCCTTATATATATGGGACCGTCCAAGGTTTATGTAACACCCCATATTTCGGTATACGCAGCGGAAATAGGTTTGGGGTATCACTTCAAGTATCACAGTCATAATAATAGAAAGAGTAAATTACACCGTTCGTCCCTGTGGTTTGTCCAAAATCACTGGTTTAGTCCTTAAAGTTTAAAAGTTGCGTGTATGGTCCCTCTGACAGCCAACTAATAACACCCTTGGTCCCTATCGCTAACTGACGTTATATATTCCGTTAGCAAGTTTCAAGGTTAGTCCATTAACCAAACAAGCGTTTGCAACGTTAGTCCTTTTCCTTAACGGCCGTTTGCAACGTTTGCAACGTTAGTCCTTTCTTGAAAAATACTCGAAAAATTTATAAAAATTCGAAAAAACTTATAAAAATTCAAAAAATTTATAAAAATTCAAAAAATTTTAAAAATTCAAAAAATTTATAAAAATTCCAAAAAATTTATAAAAATTCAAAAAATTTATAAAAATTCGAAAAATTTTTAAAAATTCAAAAAAACTTATAAAAATTCGAAAAATTTTTAAAAATTCGAAAAAACTTATAAAAATTCGAAAAATTTCTAAAAATTCAAAAAATTTTAAAATTTCCAAAAAATTTATAAAAATCTGAAAAATTTTTAAAAATTCGAAAAAACTTATAAAAATTCAAAAAATTTATAAAAAATCAAAAAAATTTTAAAAAAATCAAAAAAACTTATAAAAATTCGAAAAATTTATCAAAATTCAAAAAATTTTAAAAATTCAAAAAATTTATAAAAATTCGAAAAAATTTATAAAAATTAAAAAAATTTATAAAAATTCGAAAAATTTTTAAAAATTCGAAAAAACTTATAAAAATTCGAAAAATTTCTAAAAATTAAAAAAAAATTTAAAATTTCGAAAAAATTTATAAAAATTCGAAAAATTTTAAAAAATCCGAAAAAACTTATAAAAATTCAAAAAATTTATAAAAATTCAAAAATTTTAAAATTTCGAAAAAATTTATAAAAATCCGAAAAATTTTTAAAAATTCGAATAAACTTATAAAAATTCAAAAAATTTATAAAAATTCAAAAAATTTTAAAAAAATTCAAAAAAACTTATAAAAATTCGAAAATTTTATAAAAATTCAAAAAATCTTAAAAATTCCAAAAATTTATAAAAATTCGAAAAAATTTATAAAAAATCTAAAAATTTTTTAAAATTCGAAAAAACTTATAAAAATTCGAAAAATTTCTAAAAATTCAAAAAATTTTAAAAATTCGAAAAAATTTATAAAAATTCGAAAAATCTTATAAAAATTCAGAAAGTTTTAAAAATTCAAAAAATTTATAAAAATTCGAAAAAATTTCTAAAAATTCAAAAAATTTATAAAAATTCGAAAAAACTTATAAAAATTCGAAAAATTTCTAATAATTCAAAAAATTTTAAAAATTCGAAAAAACTTATAACAATTTAAAAAATTTATAAAAATACAAAAAATTTTAAAATTCGAATTATTAAAAATTTTTGGATTTTTATAAATTTTTCGAATTTTTAAAAATTTTTTGGATTTTTTCGAATTTTTTGAATTTTTAAAAAGAATTTCGAATTCAAAAAATTTATAAAAATTCGAATTTTTAAAAAATTTTTGGATTTTTATAAATTTTTCGAATTTTTATAAATTTTTTGAAATTTTATAAATTTTTTCAAAATTTTAAAATTTTTTGAATTTTTTCGAATTTTTATAAGTTTTTTTCGAATTTTTAAAAATTTTTCAGATTTTTATAAATTTTTTCGAAATTTTAAAATTTTTTGAATTTTTAGAAATTTTTCGAATTTCTATAAATTTTTTGAATTTTTATAAATTTTTTCGAATTTTTATAAATTTTTTGAATTTTTAAATTTTTTTGAATTTTGATAAACTTTTCGAATTTTTATAAGTTTTTTTGATTTTTTTAAATTTTCTTGATTTTTTATAAATTTTTTGGATTTTTATAAGTTTTTTTGAATTTTTAAAAAATTTTCTGATTTTTATAAATTTTTTCGAAATTTTAAAATTTTTTGAATTTTTAGAAATTTTTCGAATTTTTATAAGTTTTTTCGAATTTTTAAAATTTTTTCGAATTTTTATAAGTTTTTTCGAATTTTTATAAATTTTTCGAATATTTTTCAAGAAAAGACTAACGTTGCAAACGGCCGTTAAGGAAAAGGACTAACGTTGCAAATGCTTGTTTGGTTAATGGACTAACCTTGAAACTTGCTAACGGAATATATAACGTCAGTTAGCGATAGGGACCAATGGTGTTATTAGTTGGCTGTCAGAGGGACCATACACGCAACTTTTAAACTTTAGGGACTAAACTAGTGATTTTGGACAAACCACAGGGACGAACGGTGTAATTTACTCTAATAGAAAACGACTAAAAAAGAGACGTTTTAGATAAAACAGTTATCATTCATTTATTTAATCAGAGTTTTACAAAAGAGAGGTCCTAGTGGGAGTTATTGAAATACATATATATTGTATGAATGATAACGAAATGGACACCCTTTTATAAGAAAGTCCATAGCCACTCCGTGCCAAGTCGTGTTTTAGTTACCTGAGATAAAACATGCTAAAAAGTCAACACAAAGGTTGAGTGAATCCATAGTGTTTATATAGTAATACTTGGTTGAACACAAGTTGAGTAATAGTAAAACAATAATATTGCAGTACAATATATTGCCCTAAGTCTCATGACACGCAAACGTTAACAGTGGGACATCACAAGAGTGATGTTAATTACAGACATCATAAAAATGTAAGTAATAATGCCCTCGGGTAGGAGCTTGTCATTCTCCTATTTATTCTCAAATAAAGTGCATTTGGTTACTTATCCAGCTAACACAAATGGGGCGTCAACTGCCAATAGATCTATTCACCTTATTCGCGTTCACTCGCAAGTGATTAATGGCTCATGATATGAGGGTCTTTTTAGTGGCAACAGTGTAAACTTAGGCAATATCAATTCAGGAT
Source organism: Artemisia tridentata subsp. tridentata (assembly GCA_021014915.2). Classification (NCBI taxonomy): domain Eukaryota; kingdom Viridiplantae; phylum Streptophyta; class Magnoliopsida; order Asterales; family Asteraceae; genus Artemisia; species Artemisia tridentata. Next base: position 136,035,843 of record CP139506.1, on the reverse strand, counting down.
AGCATACAGAAAAATACTTGTGTTCAGGTTTGTAGCATGTATCTCCCCACAAGTTTGGAAAACGTATAAAAGTGGGACTATGAACTCACCTTGGTGTTACAGTAGTCTGATTGGAAAGTAAATCAAGTATGGTGAATAAACTGCTCCGACACGCAACCTAGGTGAATATGTCAAGTTTTAGTATTTGTATTCAAACCTTAAATACATGATTGACTATTCGTATTGCAAGTGTTTTGTCGGTGGTTAGGTGTTGAACGAGATAACATGAAGTCTCTTCAAAAGTTAGTGGATGATAATATTTATCATATTTCATTTTAAGTGTTCGATCGATCGTAAATGAAATAGAAGAATCCCGTTTATTAGTTTTTATCAAAAACCGAGCCAAAAAGTATATTTCCCGAAATAATATAAAATGTTACGCTTTATCCCCTTATAGTTTCAAGCTTTGACAGTTTATACCCCTAAAATTTCATAAAATGACAACTTATACCCTTCTATTTTCATAAAATGACAATTTATACCCCTCAACTTTCATAAAATGACAACTTTTATCCATATAGTTTCAAAAGTGACACTTTATACCCTTAACTGTGAGTCATTTACAATTTCAGCCCTTATTATATATAACTTATCAAAATTGACAGTTTTGGCCCAAGAAAACTCCAAGTTTCAAAATGTTAGAGTTTTCACCCTCAAGTATTTTAGTCGTTCGCCCGTAGTCCTTATTTCATTTTAGTTGCGTTTTAAGTTTAGAAAAGGGCGTGGTTTATTATGGCTTGTTAAAATAAGTTGTATTAAGTTTGTAAATAAGCTGTTAACAGCTTATTAGCTTATGTTCTTAGCTTATGGGCCATAAAGCCCATTAAAAGGGTGTGTTTGGTTTTAGGCCGAGACACCAAAAGAAACAAAGAAAATAGGCGAGGCCTTTAGAGCTTTTGACAATGTTTTAGTTCTTTTATAAACTTTGCTAGGTGCTTATTTAAGTGGCTTAATATCTCAGCTTGTAACTGTTAGCTTATAGGTTCAATAATTAATCAAAGTGGGGCGTTTGGTTTTCTAGGTCGCGACACACAAAAAGAAACACAGAAAATTAAGCGAGGCATGAACAGATTTTGGCCAAGTTTTTGTGGTTTTGTAAAGTCACTTAGGAGCTTATTAGGATGGCTTAATTTCATAGCTTAAAGCTTTTAGCTTATGGGTTAAATAATTCAATGAAAAGGGGCGTTTGGCTTGTTCTCGGTATGAAAAGAAAAAGAAAATTAAATATGATTTCAACCTTAAAACTTATGGCCTTATGTTTATAGCTTGTTAGCATGTATACTAGCTTATTTAACGTCCTTGTTCAGTAGCTTATAGCTTATAGTTTTTAGAGCAATAAAAACGTACCATAAGAAGGGTGTTTGGTTTTGTTACTCGCGACAAGGAAAAGAAACAAAATAAAGACGAGGCCTTAAGAGTTTTTGACCAGGTTCTTGGGGCTTCGTTAAGTCACTTAGGAGCTTATTAAGGTGGCTTTATATCTCAGCTTATAGCTTTAAGCTTGTAGGTCAGAATTAGGTCTAAAGTGGGGCGTTTGGGTTTGTTTTATCGACAAGAAAGAAAAGAAAAGAAAACAAGTCCAAACCTTATAGATACTTATAGCTTATTTTCATAACATGTTGACAGATTATTTAACTTATTTAAAGGTCTTATTAAAGAGCTGAAAGCTTAAGCGAGATATCACATTAAAAGGGTGTTTGTTCTGATTCTCGTTAAAACAGATAAGAAAATAAAAATCATTTTTGATTTGGTTTTTAACTTGATAAATGGTCCTTAATACATGTACATGATACTAGAGAATGTAGAAAGGATTGAAAAGGGTTTTAAAGACTTACAAGGCTTATTGAACTCGACTAGAAAGAAAATTTGACAAATAACTTCCAAATGTGAAACAAAGCCTTCCAAGCTTCAAAACTTGAGTACAATCTTCCCTTCTCCTTTCTTTGACTTGAAATTCAGTGAGTAAGAGTGTGGGTATGTGTTTTGTGTTTGAGAACAAAGGATGGAATGAAAAGGGTGTGTTTTGGTTCGATTTATATAAGCAAAAGATTAGGGTTTGCATTAAATGATTTTTGCCACTTGTAAGATATGTTAAGGAGATTTGAGACATGAGATAAGAGATAATATTGGATTTTGGAAGAGATCATGTACAATTGATCCTGGTTCGAAGGTTTTCAAGACCAAATCACATGTTAGCTTGATAAGTTTGACCACATTTAGAAATATCAAGGGGACATTGTGTAAGGGATTAAGATCATGCTAGATATGTTCACACTTGGTTTAGATAGGGTTCTAGTTGAATTGTAACTAGTTGAGAACTAATTTGGTTTGGTTTTGTTCATGTTGAGCCATATTAGTTACATAGAAAGATGATTTTAACTTCTAGGCTTTAATCACTTGTACAATAGGCTAGAATATGTAGTACTTGGAGTTTGTAATTTGTAACATTCTAGTTTAGTCCTTGGTTTGAATTTTATGAGTTACTAGGTAGGTTTATATGAAAGAAAATATAGTCTTTAGATTTTATGCATTAGTTACTTGTACCATGAGCTTTAGGAAGTTGTACATTAGGCTTAAATATTATGAGAAAACTAAGTTTAAAGTTAGTGCATTAAAGTCTTGTAAGGTGAGCTTTAAAGTAAGTACACTAAGGTTTATATTATAAATTATATTAATGTTAAGGTTTCTATGCTTTAGAGGCTTGTACACTTGCTTTAAAGTGTTGTACTTTAAGGTTTATGATTTAAATATATAAAATCATAAATATAATAAATTAGGGTTTCGTGAAAACTCTAGTAAATAGCAAACGTTTAGCATGAACGTTTAATAATCGTACGTTAACGAAATAACGTAAAGTGGTAAATAAAAGTTGAAATCTTTTATACTGTACTTATAAGGATGTTTATTTGAAATAAATATAAGGCATGTTGGTGTCGGTCCGCGCGTGAGCAAGTTTATTGAGAATGTGAGTTACATCACATTAGTTGATTGTTGTGATCAGATAGACTGATAACGTTTAATCTTTAAAAAAAAATTATACGTAGAAAATGGATAAGTATTCATTAATTAGGATATTATATTAGTTTAATACAAGGTGAAATTTACCAGTGGTTACAGTATTCCCCCGTTGAAGGGAATCTCGTCCCGAGATTCAGTCTGTGTTGGTTGAGGTGTTGGGAAAGAGGTGTGGATATTTTGCCCGGATTTGATCTTCTCGTTCCCTCGTGAATTCTGGTCCTCTCTTAGAGTTCCATCTCACCTTAACAATGGGGATACGGCTTCGTTTTAATTGTTTGACATTTCTTTCCATGATTTCCACGGGTTCTTCCATAAAATTAAGTTTATCATTGAGCTGAAGTTCCTTCAATGTAATGACAAGTGTTTCATCTGACAAACACTTCTTTAGGTTAGAAACGTAAAAGGTAGGGTGTATATTACTGAGCTCTACAAGAAGCTCAAGTCTGTAGGCTAGTGAGCCGACTCTCTCAAGAATCTTAAATGGCCCGATGTATCTGGGATTTAGTTTTCCCCGCTTTCCAAAACTAACAACACCTTTCCATGGTGATACCTTTAACATGACCTTGTCTTCAATTTCGAATTCCATAGGTTTCCGCCTTACATCTGCGTAGCTCTTTTTTCTATCTCGTACAGCTTGTAAACGGTGCCGAATTTGCACTATTTTATCAGTGGTTTCCTGAATGATCTCCGGTCCGGTGAGTTGGACTTGGGCTTCTCCATCTTCAGCCCAACAAACGGGTGATCGACACTTTCGTCCATAAAGTGCTTCAAACGGTGCCGCCTTGATACTGGCATGGTAACTATTGTTGTATGAGAATTCTGCCAAAGGCAAATGTCTATCCCATCCTTTTCCAAAGTCTATTACACATGCCCGGAGCATATCTTCCAACGGTTGGATAGTTCTTTCGCTTTGTCCGTCGATCTGAGGGTGATAAATAGTACTCATATCTAACTGAGTACCCAAAGCTTTCTGAAGCGTTTCCCAAAATCGGGACGTGAAACGAGAGTCACGATCCGAGATAATGGAAATTGGTACTCCATGTCGTGAGACTACTTCTTTCAGATATAATCGTGCGAGACTTTCTATTTCATCTGTCTCCTTGATTGGCAAAAAGTGTGCTGATTTTGTGAGACGATCAACGATGACCCAAATAGTGTCATACCCGCTTGATGTCTTAGGTAGCTTGGTGATGAAATCAATGGTTATCCTTTCCCACTTCCATTTGGGAATCTCCGGTTGAATCAACAAGCCAGACGGCTTTTGATGTTCAGCCTTAACTCGTGCACATGTCAAACATTTGCTGACGTACTCAGCGATATCAGCTTTCATGTTTGGCCACCAGTAAAGCTTCTTGAGATCCTGATACATCTTTTCAGAACCCGGATGAATGGAATATTTTGACTTGTGTGACTCATGCATAATCACATTTCTTAAGTCACCAAAGAGTGGTAACCAACTTCTGTCCATCAGGACGAATTTCAAACGCCTTGTCCATACCCCTTAAATTCTTAGCTTGAATACTTTCTTCTTTCACTGCTTCAGTATGTGCATTGAGAATTTGGGATGGCAGTTCCAAGTTAATGGTCATGACTAAAGCTTTGACTCGAAGAGGCTTAATCCGTTCTTTCCTGCTTAAAGCATCTGCTACAACATTTGCTTTCCCAGGGTGGTAACGAATTTCACAATCGTAGTCACTTAGCAATTCTAACCATCGGCGTTGCCTCATATTCAATTCTTTCTGATCAAGAATGTGTTGGAGGCTCTTATGATCACTGAACACGATGCATTTCGTGCCGTACAGATAATGTCTTCAAATCCTAAGAGCAAACACTACTGCTCATAACTCGAGATCATGAGTGGTGTAATTCTCTTCGTGAGGCTTGAGTTGTCGGGAGGCATACGCAATAACCTTCTCCCTTTGCATTAATACGGCGCCCAAACCTTGGTGTGATGCATCGCAGTAAACGACAAAGTCGTCATTTCCTTCGGGTAATGCTAGAATTGGAGCTTCGCAAAGCTTTTACTTTAACAACTGGAATGCTTTCTCTTGATCTTCTCCCCAAACGTATTTCTTGTTCTTTTGAGTGAACTCCGTTAAAGGCTTGACAATCTTCGATAATAGCTAGCAAGTCCTAGGAATTGATGTACCTCAGTGGGTGTTGTAACTTGACTGCTTCTATTTTGGAAGGATCCACATGAATGTCGTGGCGATCAATCACGTGTCCAAGAAACTGCACAGTGTGAATCCAGAAATCACACTTGGATAATTTTACGTACAGTTGCTCTTTCTTGAGTAATTCCAAAATAGTCCGTAAATGCTCTGCATGTTCTTCTTTGCTTCGAGAGTAGATGAGAATATCATCAATGAACACAATCACGAATTTGTCTAGATAGGGTTTGCACACACGGTTCATGAGATCCATAAACATGGCTGGTGCATTAGTTAACTCAAATGGCATCACTTGAAATTCATAGTGACCGTATCTTGTTCTGAAAGCTGTCTTAGGAATATCTTTTTCCCTGACACGCAGCTGATGATAACCCGATCTCAAATCAATCTTCGAGTAAACACTCGATCCTTGTAGTTGATCGAACAGATCATCGATCCTTGGCAATGGATATCGATTCTTCATCGTGAGTTTATTCAACTCCCGGTAATCGATACACATTCTGAAAGATCCGTCATTCTTCTTGACAAATAGGACAGGAGTTCCCCAAGGCGAAGAGCTTTGTCGAATGAAACCTCTATACAGTAACTCTTGTAGTTGGTTGGATAGTTCTTGTATCTCAGAAGGAGCTAAACGGTAGGGTGCTCGTGCTATTGGTACTGCTCCTGGCACCAAGTCAATCTGGAATTCTACCTGACGGACAGGTGGTAGTCCAGGCAACTCTTCGAGAAAAACTTCCAAAAAATCTCTTTCTACAAGCACATCTTCTAGTCATTTCTCATCCGTCTCCTTCTCAGTCACATGAGCTAGAAAAGTGTGACATCCCCTGTCGATATACTTCATGGTCCTGAGGCAAGATATAATACTTAATCTGGTCCTACTTTGATTACCTTGAATAATCAAAGTTTCAACTTCAAAAGGAATGTGAACCACTTTCTCGTCACATATGATCCTTGCATGGTACTTGGATAGCCAATCCATACCAATGATAACATCAAAGCTTCCGAGTTCAATAGGAATGAGGTCGACGTCGAAAGGTTGGTTTAGTAACGTTAGGATGCAACCTCGGATTATAGAGTTAGTGTCTACTATTCTGCCGTTAGCTAGTTCAATTTCGTAGGTGTTGTCTATGGCCGTGGGGGTGAGTTTAAGTAATGAAGCAAAAGTAATAGATATAAAGCTTTTATCGGCTCCTGTGCCAAATAATACTTTAGCTAGATGTTGGTTGAGAGGAAACGTACCCGTGACCACATCCGGGTTTTGCTGTGCGTTTCCATCTCCTAGCACATACACTCTTCCATGTGCACCGTTATTCTGGTTGGCATTCTGGTTTGCGCACCAGTTCTTGTAGTGTCCTTTCTCACCACATCTGTGGCATATCATGGCTACTGGCTATAAGTTTGAACCTGTGACTCTATAGTCTTTGGTCTGATGTTCTATCCTTTGATATTTTGTGCACTTAACAGTGCAAGGCCCATTGTGGTGCAACATGCATCGGTTGCACATCGGTTTTCTTCCGATATAACCATTCCTTCAGCAGGTGTGGCAGCATAAGCTCTGGCAGTTTCCTGCCTGTGATTTTGTCGGTGGTGGCGGTGGTTGCGGTTTTGCTGATAGTTGTGATGGTTGTTACGGTTGTTGTTGTTGTTGTTGTTGTTGTTGTTGTTGTTGTTGTGGTAGTTGTTGTTGTTGGGATGGTTGTTGTAGTGATGAGTGGTTCTCTTGTCATCAAGCTTCCTCTTGTGATCGTTACTCCCTTGTGTGGAACCACGCTTGATTTCCCGATCTATTAACTTCTGAGCAATGGAAATGGCTTCTTCCAGTGACTGAGGTTTAGATGAGGTGACATTCCCCTCAATACTTTGAGGCAGCCCCTCGGTATACTTCTCCAATTTTTCTCAAGATCTGGTACCACATTTGGGCATAGTACAGCCAGTTCCTGAAACCTCCTGTTTTAGGTCTTGAGGTCGGTTCCTTTCACAACCAGTTGGTGAAACTCATCTTCCAGCTTTTTGATCTCGGTACGAGGACATTACTTTTTCAGCATTTTCTTTTTGAAGTCAGCCCAGGTGAGTTGATAAGCTGCTTTAACACCCATAGTTTGGGCAGAATAATTACACCAAGATAGGGCATCATCCAAGATAGTCCCTGTGGCAAAAGTAACATTGCAGTCGTCAGTACAACCACTTCTCATGAAAACTGTTTTTGTGCGTTCAAACAAAAGAGCCAAATCAGTTAATCCTTCTGTTCCCTTGAAGAAGGTTGGTTTACAGTTCATGAAGTCTTTGTAGGTTCATTTGCGAGTTGTAGCTGTCTCGCTTTCCCCGGTAGGTCTACTAGTGCTTCCAGAACAGGCCATTGCTGTTGCTTGAGTCTCGAGTGTTGCAGCAACACTGTCTGCAACTAGTTTTCGGATAGCAGCTTGAGACATGGCTGGTTCTGGAGTTGTAGTTGATTTTACTGTACGAGGCATATTTCTATTAATACCACAAGAAAACACATGTTTAGAATTCGCATAATGACAATGTTATGTTAGAATAATACGAATAACAAGGTAAATGTGTAGAAATCATAACAACACTGCCACAGCATAAGATCACAACAATTCAAGTCCATGAGAGTCGTAAGATCAAAACATGTCCGAATACTGTCATTCATGTATATAAAATGATCAACACTGGCCCACATCAATATATATCATAACACAGCAAAATATAACAAAATCGCAACCACATATAGCCATAAATAACTTGCTAGTTTGTTACATAACAAAACAGATACAAGTGTTATATTTATGCCACACACCCTGTGGCTGGGATACAGTACAAAAGCTGCTAGATAAAGACTTAATCTAGTGGCCGCCAGGTGCTCCTCCGAGACGACTATCAAGATCTGCAATCATGTTGAGGTGGATCTGCGTATTCTCCTGATACTGGGCAAGGATATCTACTACTACTGTCTCCAGTGTGGCAATCCTAGAGTAGGCTATCACTAGATCATTACTCTGCATCATCATGGCCTGTGAAATCAATAAATCGTTGTCCTACAGCAATGGTATCTCCTGGTTCAGTTGTCCATGATGCTCCTCCAGATCATGTACCTTCTCAAGAGTTTCCTGTAACCCAGTGGTCAAGGCACCTAACTCCTGATGCACAATTTGTTGGCTAGCTTTTAAATCCTCGGCTGTATACTCCATCGACTCTATGCGCTCGAGAGGTAGCTCATCAATATGACCCAATGCAGTATCGATCTGTTCCTCATGATGATCCATACGTGCCATGAGGTGTTGATCCCAGATGAGCTTAACGATCATGTTAATTATCTTAGATGTGGATCTAAGACAATAGGTATAGAAACTGTTCTTGAACGATTTATCAAATATTATGCGAAAACTAATACTTGATCTTAAGAAGAATTATAAACGAACACAATAAATTATCACAAAACACTTCAATATATTCAATACGGTTACTCAAAAGTAACAGGGTTACAAAATAACCTTGAAGCGATCTAAACAATACGTATGCTAACAATCGTGTACTAAACCCTAACCCTAGATCCTCCTTTTATAGTCTTAAGGAGTCCTAGTCGGTTACAAAAACTTTCTATACAAGATAATATCAAATCGTATCTTTACCAAAATTATCTTAACAAACTATACATATCTAATAAGCAGCAGAATCATTACTCTAGCAGCAGAATCTTCTTAGGCTAGCAGTAGAATGACACTTAGCTTATTTCACCATTCATCAGATAAACTCCAGCAGTAGAATGTATAAACTAGCAGTAGAATGATTTAACCTTAGCAGCAGAATCATACTTAGTGTATTTTCCTTAAGTTCCATGAGCAGCAGCATAACATACAAAGCAACAGTATCTTTAAACCCAACAATCCTCCCCTAAACTTGATATTTTTCTTCAAAAATCATCAAGTTTTTTCTAATCACAGACTAACACCAGGAGGATGCTTCCAAACACTTACTTCTGCTCTGAAGTCTTAGATTTCAGCACTTTTTCATACTTCCTTATTAGCTCATATGCTTGTTTATCTGAATTGAACTCTATTTGTAACTTTAACTTTCCAGGTTGTACCATCTGAGTAAGGACATATGTGTTGTTGTTTAAGGGATAATCTTTTTCTACATGTGTGTAGACGATCACACCTTGACCAACCAGTTCATGTACTCCACAAGATTGATACAAATACCATCTGTGAATTTTGGTATTTAACAATTTTTTCCATTCAAGATCACTACCTTGTGGCTCAAACATATTCTTCAAAAAGTAATAGTTGATCCTTTCATATATCACCTCTGGTCTCTTATCACCATAGTTTCCCTTATACAGCTTCCATAGTTGTACCACATCATCTCTATCCATATAATGTAACATCTGAGAAAACCTAACAAATCCATAATATAAGCCATTTGTTCTCTTGAATTCCCAGTATGCTTCACTTCCATCTCTTACTGTGTGTGAATAAGAAATGATTGGATATTTGGTGTCTAAGGGAACTGCATTAGATACCTCAGGTTCTTTTTGTGGAGCAAAAACTGTGAGAGACATTACTCTTGCTTTATCCTCCTCAGTTTCCCTTTCAGATTCATGCTCACCAACACATGGTTCTTTCTCAACCTTAGTTCTTTTCTTCTTTGTACCTTCACTTTCAGAATCAGAACTTGTCACAACTACCTTTCTCTTCTTTTTCCTTCCAACAGACTTTCTCCTAACTCCAATTCTCTTAATACCAACACTGAGTTTTTCTTTTTCCTCTTCTTTCACAACCTCAGTCACTTTCTCAGAATCCATCTTTTCTTTAACACCTTTAGTAGCATCTGAATTCATATAAAAATTTGGAGGCATCTGTCTTGTGAGCTTTGCAATTTCAGCATCTGACAAAGGTTTAACAGGTTTATTTATTCTAGCATGAGTCTCAAAATATGCCTTCTCAATAGTAGCTCTAGTCATCCCTCTGAATGAGCTAGCTTTCCAGTAAGCTTGATTCCTTAGATAAGCTTTCATGTAATTGATCTCGTCAGCTCTTGAAGGCTTCTTCTTCTTATACTCACTTTTCTTTTGACTCTGCTTCTTTCTAAATTCTCCTAGCAGATCATCAATTGCATTTTGTTGCTCTTCAGGAGTATATCTTTCCCTTTCCTCCTTTTGAGCTTTCATGGCTACCTCCCAATCTGCTTGTAATTGCCTTTTCTTTTCCATTTCTTCTTCTGCTTTCCATTTGGCTTCCATTTCTCTTGCAACTTCTGCATCAGACTTACTTTGTTGTTCCTTTGCAGCAACATCTAGAAACTTGAACTTCTGCTTGGGTTCTTCAACTAAGATACCTTTGCCTTTGTCTGTTGATGCAATAGTTGGTTGTGCAGGTTTTGGGATTGGTACAGGCTCTTTAATGACAACTCCTTTTGCTGGTTTTCTTGTAGGTTTTGGGAGTGACTTTGTTTTAGTTGATTTTGGTGTTGGTTTAGATTGTTGTTTTGTTGGTGTGAGAACTTTGTTCTTCATATTAATCATAACCTGAGCCAAACTAAGAGCATCATCATCTGACTCTTCATCTCCTTGCTCAGCAACAGAATGTTCAACACCAGCTACAAACACAACTTCCTTGTCCAACTTCTCAACTCCAACAGCAGTAGAACCTTGCTCTGGCTCAGCAGCAGAATGAGCAACACTAGCAGTAGTATGCTCTAAGCCAGCAGCAGAATCTTTCTTAGCCAATTTCTCAACATCATCAGCAACATTATCACCTAAAATCTGCTCCTTCTTTTCTGATTCCAAAACCACCTCATTCCCAGACTTGTCCTTGACCACATACTCTTCATTCTCTCCAGAATCCATGTCAACATCAACATTTTCATCCAATCTTGTCTCAACCTCCCCTTGACCCTTGTTCTCTTTCCCTGAACCATGGTCTTCATTCCTCCCATGTTTGGGAGCATCCTCCCCTAAACCAGGTTTGGACTGCTTGAAATGGGAAGTTCTTGATCTATTTAACCCTTCAAGATGCCTAACTCTTAGCTTGAGCCTTCTGATTTCAGCACCCTGAGAAGCTTTTACCATCCTTAGTTGCTTCCTGAGATCAAGTACCTCCTTTGACAATTTTGTACATGTATCCGTCAATTCATTTAGAAGTTTAAGAATATCTTCACCACTTCGGTCTGTGTTACCTGACCCGAGAGGTGGATCATCAGATTTGGCCTTTTGCACATTTTCCATCAAAATCTCTGGTTCAGTTTCAAGTCTAGCCTCAACACTTCGACCTGTGTTAACTGGTCCGAGAGGTGTATCATGGGCAATGTCATTGTGTACATAATCATCCATTAATTCATTGGTATCATCTCTGTCCTCATCACTTCGGGATGTGTAACCTTCCCTGAGAGGTGAATCTTTGGACTTAAACTCAGTATCAACCCTTGGTTGATCACCTGAGTCCCCCTTTTTAGTCATGTGACTGGGGTTTCCATCACCTGTTGCAAGTTCAAAAGAACTCTCAACATTAGATGTTGTCATGTTTGAGGTCTTAGGTATGTTAGCACTGTCCTATTCAACTACTAAGTTGGAAACAATAGTGCCAGCCTCTCCCATCATGCCACCTACATCCCCTGTGGCAGCCTCATCTGCTTCCATACTAACATTGGCCTGAGGGTGTACAATGTTCTCATTTTGTGAAGTCCTAGGGGATTGGGCCTTTTGGGTTGATTCAGATTCATCTTGGGATTGGTCAGGAGTGGGTGTGTGATGGGAAGCTGTGGGGTTTTCAGCTTCTTCACCCTGAGCAGCAGCAATGTTTAAAATATGTTGGGACAAAGGAGTTATTCTCCCAGAAAAACCAGTCCCATTTTTCCGTAAATAAGAAAACATTTTGCTGATTAATTTAGGACTTGGTTGAGTCCCTCTATGTTCCAAAGGTTCTTTTAATTGACTATTTATGATTAGTTGTAAAAACCTTGGGTAAACAAAAACTTTGCCAGAAATATTCTTTTTCAACCCTTCAAAAATCATAGCCGAAAAATTAAATGGTTGGCCTGTAGCCAGACAAATCAAGGCTAAAGCTTGAGTTGTACTGAACTCATTCCACCCAGTTGTTTTAGGGCTAAGACAATGTAAAAGGGTGTGAAGAAGGAATTTCCAGTGTGGGCAGAGAAGGCCTTTGAAAAACTTTAACTTATCATTTTTCCTCTCACACCCAATTTTTTCAAGTTCCTCAAAAATAGTAGAAGTAGGAAGACAAGTTGTTGCCTCATCATCTGTAAGACGAAGTATTCTTCTTACATATGTCTCAGTAACAACTATTCTTTCTTCATCTACTGTGGCTATTAACATTTCTTCCCCATGTTTAGTGCCGGCTTTGACAGTAGACCAAAACTCTCTCATGTGGGATTTATATATGGTGGGATTCACTGTTAATGAATACCTTATTTGTGATGCATTAAGAAATTCAATGACTTCAGTAAAACCCTCGGATTCAGGGACCTTTTGAAGAAATGCAATTTGATTGTGGTCGACAGAGTATTCGCGTATCGTCATCGTGAATTAGGGTTTTTATTTTGGGGGTGTTTGATCGGATGATATAAAGATGTGTTATGGTTTGAATGGGGTTTAATTTTGGGCGCACAAATTTATTGGTGAGATCGAATTGGGTTTTTATGCCGTTTAGATCCAATTAGGGCTTTATTCGCGCCAATCTGCAAAATGGTCCCTACACTTTCAAACCAAGCAGCAGAATCCCAATAGTTTCAACTTGAGCAGCATAACCTTCAGCAGCAGAATGGTATGCCTAGCAGCAGAAACTTTTGAACCAGCAGCAGAATGTTCTCTGAACACTAAACATCTTTTTCTCATCAATCAATCATTCCCTTGTGACTTATCCTGCAAAAGATTAGTCCAAAACCACAAAAACACAAACAAGAATATGCCACAATAATCACAAGGCATAGCTATACATAGCAGCAGAATAACCAACTTAGCAGCAGATAACACACAGACATAGCAAGGACTAGGAACAACTTATTTGATCAATAACAGCACAAATCCTTACAAACTTTTACAAAAACACACAGAGATAAGGTTTTTCAAAGATTGATCATACCTATACTAGCAACTAAAAATTGAAATCTACCCACATCAAAGCCTTTTGTGAGTAAATCTGCAACATTATTGTCAGTATGTATTTTAACTATTTGAATTAGCTTTTTCTCATAACAATCTCTAATAAAATGGTGTCTTATCTCCATATGCTTTGTTTTAGAGTGAAAAACAGGATTTTTGATGATACACATTGTGCTATTATTATCAATGTAAATTTTGGTGTTCATAAAATTGTACCCATAATCCAGCAATTGGTTTTGGATCCAGAGCACTTGTCCACAGCAACTAGAAGCAGCCACATACTCAGCTTCAGTTGTGGAATTTGCCACCACAGTCTGTTTCTTGCATTGCCAAGAGATCAACCTATGTCCAAGGTATTGACATCCTCTAGTGGTTGACTTTCTATCCATACTTGCTCTAGCATAATCACTATCTGAGTATGCCACCAGATCAAAAGTTGAATCCTTAGGATACCAAAGGCCCAACTTAGGTTGACTCCTCAAGTACCTAAAAATCCTCTTAACAGCATTCAAGTGTGAGACTTTGGGGGACACTTGAAATCTGGCACAAGCACACACAGCAAACATAATGTCTGGCCTTGAAGCAGTTAGATACATCAATGAACCAATCATTGATCTATACAGATGTACATCAACCTCTTCTCCATCTTCATCCTTGAGCAAAGGTTTGTTGGTCTCTATTGTTGTCTTAGCAGGCTTCACATCAGTAAAACTAAATTTCTTCAAGATATCAGCCACATACTTGTCTTGGCTGATGAAAATCCCATCTGACTTCTGTTTAACTTGAAGCCCAAGAAAGAAGGTGAGTTCCCCCATAGAACTCATCTCAAATCTATGATGCATGAGCTTCTCAAATTCTTCACATAACACCTTGTTTGTAGACCCAAAAATGATATCATCTACATAAACTTGGACTAGTAGAATATCATTTTTGTCTTTCTTAATGAACAATGTCTTATCAATGGTTCCCCTGTTGAAGCCATTAGATAACAAATATTTGGACAAGGTGTCATACCAAGCTCTTGGAGCCTGATGTAAACCATATAGTGCTTTCTCCACCCTATAAACCCTATCAGGATAATTAGGGTCTTCAAAACCAGGTGGTTGCATTACATATACTTCTTCATCAATCTTTCCATACAAGAAAGCACTTTTCACATCCATGTGATACACTGGGAAGTTCTTGAATGAAGCATAAGCCAAGAATAGTCTGATCCTCTCTATTCTTGCTACTGGAGCAAACACCTCATCATAATCAATGCCTTCCTCCTGAGTATATCCCTGAGCCACCAATCTAGCTTTGTTTCTGACCACAATTCCTCTTTCATCTCTCTTGCATCTGAACACCCATTTTGTTCCAATTTCCCTCTTCCTATTAGGCAAATCAACTAATGTCCAGACTTCTTGAAGCTTGAACTGCAACAATTCCTCTTGCATAGCTTCAACCCAACTAGAATCTTGCATAGCTTTATGAGTAGTCTTGGGTTCCACTTGTGACAGAAAACAAGCAAACTTGCAATTTTGTAGATCCTTGTGGCTATTCCTCTGATGTAGTGATTGAGCAAATAATCCTTGATGAAGCAAATCACTCAACCCCTTTGTTTTACTTCTGGTCTAAACAGCAGATTGAACATCACCAATTATCTGCTCTTTTGGATGATGTTTATGAATTCTAGTGGTTGGAATAGGACTGACTGGTATCACATTTTCCATGTTGTTTAAATCAGCCTCTGCACCAAACCCTTCTACAACTTCATCATCTGTATCAACATAAATATTCTCCAAACCAGGTATCTCATCAGAAGAATCATCATTAGAAAACCAATTTCCTTCAGCAGTAGGAAATTTAGGTGCAGCAGTAGAACTACTAGGCTGAGAAGTAGTATCTTTTGGCTTAGCAGCAGAATGAGAAATACTGCTGCTAGCATTGCTCTGCACATTATCAACATGTGGCTCTTCAGTAACCACTTTTTCATCACTTGAAGGTCTTTTCCCACCTTCAGAATCTCCATTGGGTCCATCATGAACATCATCTGATTGTGAACTTTTGCCCTCATTCTCTCTAGGTGTGAAAAGCTGATCAAGCTTCCATCTCTCAATCAAGACAAACTCCTTTGCAGATTCATCATCTTTAGCTTGTGTACCTGCATTAGGGTTAGCTTGTGTACCTGCAGACATGTTAGTTGAACCTGCCAATACTGGCTCATAATTCATGGACTTAGTCAAAGAATCAATATCAAAGAGCCATTCAGGTCCTTTTTCAGCAACACTAGGTGTGGTTTCACTAAATCTAACATGTAAGTTTTCTTCTACATGCCTAGTCCTTTGATTGAATACCCTAAAAGCCTTACTATTTGTAGAGTATCCAACAAAGTAACCTTTGTCTGCTTTCTCATCAAACTTGCCTAGTGAGTCAATGGTATTTAAGATAGTGACAGGACACCCAAATGGTTTCAAGAAATCTATCATAGGTTTCCTACCATGAAACAATTCATAAGGGGTCTTGTTATGAGGCTTAACTACCTTACTCCTATTTTGCACAAAGCAAGCAGTATTCACTGTTTCAGCCCAAAAGGTAGTGGGTAATTTTGACTCTGACAACATAGTCCTAGTTGCCTCAATTAGTGTTCTATTCCTCCTCTCAGCTACACTATTTTGCTAAGGAGTTCTAGCTACACTAAACTGTCTTAATATACCTTTTTCCTCACATAACTGATTCATCACACTATTCTTAAATTCAGTTCCATTGTCACATATGATTATCTTAACTTTGTGATTAACTAGGTTTTCTATTCTAGTTATGAAGGCCTTAAGAATATTAGAGGTCTCATCCTTAGTTCCTAGAAAGAATACCCAAGTAAATCTGCTAAAATCATTAGTGACAGCTAAGCAATACATCATTTTATTCAAGCTTTTCACAAAAGTTGGTCCAAACAGATCCATGTGTAACATATACAAGGGCTCAGAAATAGAGTTCACCACTTTGAACTTACAAGAAGCTCTATGTTGCTTTCCCATCTGACAAGCAACACAGGTTTCAGGATTTTCAAAAAATTTTGAAGGTAAACCTCTTACAAGGTTGCCCTTGACCAGTTTATTTATTGTTTTGAAATTCAAATGGCCCAATCTTCTATGCCAAAGTTTGGATTCATCAATTGTGGCTTTGGCAAACAGACAAGTTAAATCTCTTTTGGGAAGGATGTTCTTTATGTCCACACTGTATATATTGTCTTTTCTAAGGACTCTAAGTTGCACTAATTTATCATCAGGCAGCTTGTAGTCAGGAGATAAGACAAGACACTCAGTGTCTGTAAAAAGAACAAAATTATTTTTGTCACACATTTGTGAGACACTAAAAAGATTGAACTTAAGTCCATTGACCAAATACACTTTATCAAAATCCAAATTGCCTGTTCTAATAGTACCTTTTCCAACAATTTTACCTCCTTTGGGGTCATTCCCAAAGGCAACATATCCACCATCCAAAGCTTGAAAATCTTCCAGGTTGCTTTGGTCTCCAGTCATGTGTGAAGAGCATCCACTATCAAAAATGCATTTATCCTTTAGCTCCTTTTGTAGATTGCCCTGCACAAAGAGTAAGAGAATTAGTTTCTCTTTGGGACCCAAGCCATTACTGACTTGGATCTGCCTTGTGTATCATGATAGTCAAATTTCTTTAACTCCATTGGTGCACTGCTGTGTCTGAGAACATGATCTAAAATTTTAACTCTAGGTTTCCAGACCCAGCAAGCTGAGGCCTTAACAGTATAAAAATGATTTCCCACAACAGTATATGTTATCACTTTGGGCTCAGCAGCAGAATCTGCTTTTGCCTTAGCAGTAGAAGACTCTGTTTTCTTTGGAATGGGCCTTGTTGGTGCAGCAGCAGTAATTATCCTAGAAGCACCATCTCTCAACAAAACTTCCCTAGGAACCATGTTGCTATTTGGATGAGGGTGAGTCTTTCTAGCAGAATGCTTGTGGTTCACCCTTGAGTGTTGGTTCCTAATAGGTCTTTGGTAGTAATAACAATCTTCCTCTAGATGCTCAAAACTACCACAGCTATAACATGCCTTCTTAAGTAACTGGAAGTCACTACCTAATCTTTGTGAAACTAGGCTGTTCCAATTTCTTTGATTACCCCTTGGCAAGTTATTAATTTTTCTAGGAAATTCTCTAGGTGTTTCATCAAACTCAGCCATTTTCCTAGAGATACTGCTACCTAACATAGGTTTAACAAACTCAACATTTTTACCTTTTGATTCAGCTTTGTTAACCTGTGAGACTTTTGATTCAACAGATGTAAAAGTATTTTTCTTTTTAGCTTTAGGTGTTGACTCAGTCTCATTATCTTCATCATCTGACACCCAATCCTCAATGATTGGTGCATCAGAAACCTTCTCATCTACCTTAGGTGCATAAGTTCTATCAGGTTTTTCATTATTTGTTTCACGGACTTCACCTATAGGTTGTGCATCTATCTCAGTAACAAAAGATAACTCCTTCCTGGGGGGGGGGGGGGCAAAGGCACTTTTGACTGGGGGTGGTACTTCATTGTACCCTAAACCACTCCCCTTTCTCAGAATTTGACTTCCAATTGACTTACCTAAAAGATCAGTTGCAAACTATTGTTTTTCAATCCTAACAACATGTTTCTCTTTATCAGATAAAGCCAAATCTCTAGCCTTTTCAGCCTCTTCAACTCTTTTGTTTAGCATATTAATCTCACAATCTTTCTTAATAATCTCAACTTCTAAACCATTGATCCTATCAACATACTCTACTTCATTCTGTCTAAGAAAATCAAGTTTTTCTTCTATTGAGTTTAGGCCATGTTTATAACCTAAATTATCAAGTTTTAACTTTTCTAGTTCCATTCTTAAACTTTCATTCCTGGATTTTAATTCCTCAATAGTATCTATGCATGATTTAAATGAGCAAGAAGACTCATTGGATACCTTAGAGTCTGATCCAGAAGAAGAGTAAGCCATGAGAGAAAAGTGTTGTTCTTTGGATTCTTCTTCAGCCATCAATGCATAGTTGGGTCCCTCCTCAGCTTGGTCACTCCAGTCAAACTCTCCCAAGCCATCACAAGAAACCATAGCAGTAGTAGGATTAGCTTCTTCAATAGGAATCTGCCTTGTGTTCTCTTTGTTCTTCTTGGGTGCTCTGCACTCCCTAGCAAAGTGACCCTTTCTTTGGCAGTTATAGCACTCCATCTTTGATTTATCAAACCCCATATTGGTTTGACCTCTGTACTTGATCTCCCTACTAGTTTTCTTAAGAAACATCCTAGCTCTCATAGTCAGCATGGCCATCTGCGATTTCAAGTCAATCTCTTCAAGGTCATCTTCATCAATTTGATCCAAATCTTGATCAGTAACAGAAGTACTTGGAGGACTTTTGGTAAGATCAGCCAAAAAGGCACAAATAGCAGCATCACTGATGTTGTCACTATTTGTACTAGCAATAGAACCAGCAGCAGAAACAAGATGACCAGCAGCAGAATGATGTTCTTGAGAACTACTAGAAGCCTTGTTGTTTGAGGACACAAAGGCAAGATTGTTTGTGCCAGAGGATGAACTAGAAGATCCCTTGACCTCATATTCATATACCTTTAGATTGTTATACAAATCATCCAAAGTCATTGTTTCAAAATCACTCTTATTTCTCCAGACCACTGTATGAGTATTCCATTCAGAAGATAAGCTCCTCAGAAACTTCAGATTAATGTCTTCTTGAGGCATTGATACATTCATAAGTTGTAATTGACTCACCAACCTTTGAAGCCTATCATAGGTAGCATCAATATTTTCTGTACTTAAGGCAGCAAATGTTTCAAATTGATGCTTGAGCATATTCTTCCTTGACTTTTTGGTGACAGCATTCCCACCAAATCTGAGTTCAATAGCAGCCATCAAATCCTTAGCAGTCTTTGTGTTACTAAAACTCAGTTGATACTCATTGGGTATTCCCAGCAAGAGAGTATTATGAGCTTTAATCTCCAGTCTCCTCTGAGCCTTCTCTTCATTAGTTTTAATGGGCAATATTGACCCATCAGCAGCTTTAGCAGGTAGTTTATCTCCATCTTCAATGACTTCCCACAAGGAGTAGTCTAACATCTTCATGTACTGCTCAATCCTCATCTTCCAGATTTCGTATTCACCAACCTTGAGCATTGGTACCTTGGAGGCAGTCACCATATGATGAGATTCCGATTCCATTGCAGAAATAGATGTTGAACAGATCTTGATTAACAAAAATTCTTCTCGATATCAGTCTCTAGATCACAAGCTCTGATACCACTTGTTGATCCCAGATGAGCTTAACGATCTTGTTAATTATCTTAGATGTGGATCTAAGACAATAGGTATAGAAACTGTTCTTGAACGATTTATCAAATATTATGCGGAAACTAATACTTGATCTTAAGAAGAATTATAAACGAACACAATGAATTATCACAAAACACTTCAATATATTCAATACGGTTACTCAAAAGTAACAGGGTTACAAAATAACCTTGAAGCGATCTAAACAATACGTATGCTAACAATCGTGTACTAAACCCTAACCCTAGATCCTCCTTTTATAGTCTTAAGGAGTCCTAGTCGGTTACAAAAACTTTCTATACAAGATAATATCAAATCGTATCTTTACCATAATTATCTTAACAAACTATACATATCTAATAAGCAGCAGAATCATTACTCTAGCAGCAGAATCTTCTTAGGCTAGCAGTAGAATGACACTTAGCTTATTTCACCATTCATCAGATAAACTCCAGCAGTAGAATGTATACACTAGCATTAGAATGATTTAACCTTAGCAATAGAATCATACTTAGTGTATTTTCCTTAAGTTCCATGAGCAGCAGCATAACATACAAAGCAGCAGTATCTTTAAACCCAACATGAGGGTAGGGATGATAGGTTGTTGGTCTGTCGCCGCCTAGGAACTCTCGCCTATCTCCAACACCCGTAGTGGAGGAGTGAAATCAGGAGAGGGTGATCTAGGTAAAGAGTGATATCGGGCAATAGCGGCCCTAGCTTCCTCACGGAGCTCAAATGGTTGAGACGGGGGAGTGAAATCTGTAGATGATGGTGGTGTATAGAAGCAGGTCCTCTTCCGTGGTGGCATCGCCTCCTCACGGATAGTATCCCGGGGAGGAAGTGATGGTGTAGGTGGTGGTGAAGATGCTGGAACTGAGGGTGGTACGTACGTGGGTAGCATGTACGGATGTGGGGGTGGTGATGGTGATGCTGGTGGTGAGGGCACAGGAAGTGTCCTTTTCTGTGCAGACTCATGGGTTCTTCTAGGAAGAGCTGGTGGTGTATCCGGTGGGGATGCTACTTCGGTAGCACGTGGTTGGATATGAAATACCCTTTTCCGTGGTGTGTTCTTCCTGACTGGACCATTAGGAAAACGGCGGAATGCTTCCATGAATGGTTTGGGTTCGTAAGGCTGTAAAACCCGAACTCTCCTACGTCTAACTAGAGAAGGTGGTGCTGGCAGTGACTCAGAAGATGAAGAAGAGTGTGACTCAGATGGCTCTGCATATACAAAAGTATAATATCCCCTCTTAGCAAGCATATACGGATCGTCGGGAAATGGAGTGATATCAGGTAATATCGGGATATCCTCTGACTCCGTAGCGTGCCTAGGTGCTGGATCGATATCAGGTGCTATCGCGATGTCCTCAGATGACTCCTCTGAAGGATCGGACTCCATATCGGATGTAGCGCGTCTGGGTGCTGGGGAGTGGACTGGTGTGGAGGGAATAGTATCATCGGGCTAAGAATCCGATAAGATAATGATAAGGGGGTAGAGGAAGACATAACTCTGTAACAACCCAGTAATTATAAATATTTCACCATGTAACAAAATAATCAGCATAAACATGCATAAGTAGTATTTTAGAGGCGTTGTGGCACGAATGACTTTAGTTAATTTGTGAAAAGTAGTTATAGTTTAGGTTTGCACCTTGTTCCCTATAACTATGGCTCTGATACCAATCTGTAACACCCTCATATTTCGGTATATGCAGCGGAAATAGGTTTGGGGTATTACTTCAAGTATCACAGTCATAATAATATAAAACGACTCAAAAAGAGAGGTTTTAGATAAAACAGTTATCATTCATTTATTTAATCAGAGTTTTACAAAAGAGAGGTCCCAGCGGGAGTTATTGAAATACATATATATTGTATCAATGATAACGAAATGGACACCCTTTTTATAAGAAAGTCCATAGTCACTCCGTGCTAAGTCGTGCTTTAGTTACCTGAGATAAAACATGCTAAAAAGTCAACACAAAGGTTGAGTGAATCCATAGTCTTTATATAGTAATATTTGGTTGAACACAAGTTGAGTAATAGTAAAACAATAATATTGCAGTACAGTATATTGCCCTAAGTCTCATGACACACAAACGTTAACAGTGGGACATCACAAGAGTGATGTTAATTACAGACATCATAAAAATGTAAGTAATAATGCCCTCGGGTAGGAGCTTGCCATTCTCCTATTTATTCTCAAATAAAGTGCATTTGGTTACTTATCCAGCTAACACAAATGGGGCGTCAAGTGCCAATAGATCTATTCACCTTATTCGCGTTCACTCGCAAGTGATTAATGGCTCATGATATGAGGGTCTTTTTAGTGGCAACAATGTAAACTTAGGCAATATCAATTCAGGATAGCATACAGAAAAATACTTGTGTTCAGGTTTGTAGCATGTATCTCCCCACAAGTTTGCAAAACGTATAAAAGTGGGACTATGAACTCACCTTGGTGTTACAGTAGTCTGATTGGAAAGTAAATCAAGTATGGTGAATAAATTGCTCTGACACGCAACCTAGGTGAATATGTCAAGTTTTAGTATTTGTATTCAAACCTTAAATACGTGATTGACTATTCGTATTGCAAGTGTTTTGTCGGTGGTTAGGTGTTGAACGAGATAACATGAAGTCTCTTCAAAAGTTAGTGGATGATAATATTTATCATATTTCATTTTTAGTGTTTGATCGATCGTAAATGAAATAGAAGAATCCCGTTTATTAGTTTTTATCAAAAACCGAGCCAAAAAGTATACTTCCCGAAATAATATAAAATGTTATGCTTTATCCCCTTATAGTTTTAAGCGTTGACAGTTTATACCCCTGAACTTTCATAAAATGACAACTTATACCCTTCAACTTTCATAAAATGACAATTTATACCCCTCAACTTTCATAAAATGACAACTTTTACCCCTGTAGTTTAAAAAGTGACACTTTATACCCTTAACTATGAGTCATTTACAATTTCAGCCCTTATTATATATAACTTATCGAAATTGACAGTTTTGGCCCAAGAAAACTCCAAGTTTCAAAATGTTAGAGTTTTCACCCTCAAGTATTTTGGTCGTTACGCCCGTAGTCCTTATTTCATTTTAGTTTCGTTTTTAGTTTAGAAAAGGGCGTGGTTTATTATGGCTTGTTAAAATAAGTTGTATTAAGTTTGTAAATAAGCTGTTAACAGCTTATTAGCTTATATTCTTAGCTCATGGGCCATAAAGCCCATTAAAAGGGTGTGTTTGGTTTTAGGCCGAGACACCAAAAGAAACAAAGAAAATAGGCGAGGCCTTTAGAGCTTTTGACAACATTTTAGTGCTTTTATAAACTTTGATAGGGGCTTATTTAAGTGGCTTAATATCTCAGCTTGTAATTGTTAGCTTATAGGTTTAATAATTAATCAAAGTGGGGTTGCTTTTCTAGGTCTCGACACACAAAAAGAAACATAGAAAATTAAGCGAGGCATGAACAGATTTTGGCCAAGTTTTTGTGGTTTTGTAAAGTCACTTAGGAGCTTATTAGGATGGCTTAATTTCATAGCTTAAAGCTTTTAGCTTATGGGTTAAATAATTCAATGAAAAGGGGCGTTTGGCTTGTTCTCGGTAAGAAAAGAAAAAGAAAATTAAATAGGATTTCAACCTTAAAACTTATGGCCTTATGTTTATAGCTTGTTAGCATGTATACTAGCTTATTTAAAGTCCTTGTTCAGTAGCTTATAGCTTATAGTTTTTAGAGCAATAAAAACGTACCATAAGAAGGGTGTTTGGTTTTGTTACTCGCGACAAGGAAAAGAAACAAAATAAAGACGAGGCCTTAAGAGTTTTTGACCAGGTTCTTGGGGCTTCGTTAAGTCACTTAGGAGCTTATTAAGGTGGCTTTATATCTCAGCTTATAGCTTTTAGCTTGTAGGTCAGAATTAGGTCTAAAGTGGGGCGTTTGGGTTTGTTTTAGCGACAAGAAAGAAAAGAAAATAAAACAAGTCCTAACCTTATAGAGACTTATAGCTTATTTTCATAACATGTTGACAGATTATTTAACTTATTTAAAGGTCTTATTAAGGAGCTTAAAGCTTAAGCGAGATATCACATTAAAAGGGTGTTTGTTTTGGTTCTCGTTAAAACAGAAAAGAAAATAAAAATCATTTTTGATTTGGTTTTTAACTTGATAAATGGTCCTTAATACATGTACATGATACTAGAGAATGTAGAAAGGATTGAAAAGGGTTTTAAAGACTTACAAGGCTTATTGAACTCGACTAGAAAGAAAAATTGCCAAATGACTTCCAAATGTGAAACAAAGCCTTCCAAGTTTCCAAAACTTGATTACAATCTTCCCTTCTCCTTTTTTTGACTTGAAATTCAGTGAGTAAGAGTGTGTGTATGTGTTTTGTGTTTGAGAACAAAGGATGGAATGAAAAGGGTGTGTTTTGGTTCGATTTATATAGGCAAAAGATTAGGGTTTGCATTAAATGATTTTTGCCACTTGTAAGATATGTTAAGGAGATTTGAGACATGAGATAAGAGATAATATTGGATTTTGGAAGAGATCATGTACAATTGATCCTGGTTCGAAGGTTTTCAAGACCAAATCACATGTTAGCTTGATAAGTTTGACCACATTTAGAAATATCAAGGGGACATTGTGTAAGGGATTAAGATCATGCTAGATATGTTCACACTTGGTTTAGATAGGGTTCTAGTTGAATTGTAACTAGTTAAGAACTAATTTGGTTTGGTTTTGTTCATGTCGAACCATATTAGTTACATAGAAGGATGATTTTAACTTCTAGGCTTTAATCACTTGTACAATAGGCTAGAATATGTAGTACTTGGAGTTTGTAATTTGTAACATTCTAGTTTAGTCCTTGGTTCGAATTTTATGAGTTACTAGGTAGGTTTATATGAAAGAAAATATAGTCTTTGGATTTTATGCATTAGGTACTTGTACCATGAGCTTTAGAAAGTTGTACATTAGGCTTAAATATTATGAGAAAACTAAGTTTAAAGTTAGTGCATTAAAGTCTTGTAAGGTGAGCTTTAAAGTAAGTACACTAAGGTTTATATTATAAATTATATTAATGTTAAGGTTTCTATGCTTTAGAGACTTGTACA
Source organism: Artemisia tridentata subsp. tridentata (assembly GCA_021014915.2). Taxonomy (NCBI): domain Eukaryota; kingdom Viridiplantae; phylum Streptophyta; class Magnoliopsida; order Asterales; family Asteraceae; genus Artemisia; species Artemisia tridentata. Next base: position 136,011,048 of record CP139506.1, on the reverse strand, counting down.
CTTGCTTTAAAGTGTTGTACTTTAAGGTTTATGATTTAAATATATAAAATCATAAATATAATAAATTAGGGTTTCGTGAAAACTCTAGTAAATAGTAAACGTTAAGCTTGAACGTTTAATAATCGTAAGTTAACGAAATAAAGTTAAGTGGTAAATAAAAGTTGAAATCTTTTATACTAGACATATAAGGATGTTTATTTGAAATAAACATAAGGCATGTTGGTGTCGGTCCGCGCGTGAGCAAGTTTATTGAGAATATGAGTTACGTCACATTAGTTGATTGTTGTGATCAGATAGACTGATAACGTTTAATATTTTTTTTAAATTATACGTAGAAAATGGATAAGTATTCATTCATTAGGATATTATATTAGTTTAATACTAGGTAAAATTTACCAGTGGTTATAGTTTAAGGGACTGTCCCATTCTCCTCCTAATGCCTATAGATACTGTACTATTCCAACAAAAAAATCACCTCTTGAGCACTAAAACTTTCTATCTTCCCAAATCATTCTAAACTCTCTTCTTTGATCATATTAACGTGTTGTAAATTGTTTACAAGTTACCACATCCATCCTACATCAAAGTGCAAGAGAAGAACGCTCGTATTCGTCAAGAAACGAAGTGTTGAAGAATAGGAATTCACCTCGTAACCTGTGTTACGTTTCTCTCCTCAATCTAAATTCTTTATATCTCAAATTTTGTGTAAGATCCGACTTGTCTGTAAGCTCGGAATTGTGTTGTGTGTTGATTCGGACTTGGTGTTGGTCCGCATTATGTTGTGTGTAGCGGTTGCTATTGTATGTATCATTGTGTAGATCGGTTCTAGCTAGGATTAGGACTCGACATTCCGCTTAGTGTCGTAAATTGGTGTAAGTGAAGGTGTACGGTTTGCTCCGCCATAAGGGAGCTTGTTGATATAGTGTTTGTGAAACTCTCGAGTGTGATACTCGAGGAGTAGAGTAGGGCGAAGATAGAGCTTCGTAGCCGAACCACTATAAATCTCCGTGCCTCGGTTTGATCGTTTCTTATCTTTACTCTTACATACTTCTTACTCTATTATTGTTGTTAATATTATTTGTGTTTATATATTGTTGTGTTGATATCACATAAACTTCAAATCTAAAAGTTTTTCAAAAGAAACTTGAAAAAAAATTTGAAATTAAAACGGTGAAACTATTCAACCCCCTTATAGTTTCTACAGACAAGTTGGAATGCTAGTCCATAGTCAACTTATATTTTACTTTTTTAAGTTCAAACTAATATTTATTACCAATTTATGTGAACCAACCTATTTATAAATACAGGTGACATTTATACGGTTGTTATATAAAGTTATATATTACATACATTCTAAAAGGGAGTCAATTTTTGTTTGACAGTAGCAAACTAGCAATGGGTAAAAAATCCAAAAATCGCAACCACAATGTCAATCAGTGTCAAAAATCAAACATTAACATTGAACAACTTAGTTCATTTATGAAGTATGATAGCTCATTCTTTTCACCGTGGACTCAGATATCAAGTTGTTCTCCAAAGGATTGCCCTAAATATGCGATGGAGATGAAATTTGAAGCTGGTTCATTTTTCGCATTTGATGTGAGTGCTAAATATCTGTTTCTTTATCTATTTCTAGCTTGATGATAATTTAATTGTTGCCCGATTACTTTACGCATTTGGTTAGATTATGTTTTAATAGTTCAATCGAAACTTTTATTACGAACTTTTATCAACAAATTTCAATTCAAAAAGATTTTCAACTGACTGTGTTTTAGATTCTATAAAGAAATAATGGATCAGATAAAAATTGTATACAATTTTTTAAAGAAGAATGATATTTATTATTTAGGGTTTGTTTCAACAAGTATCCCAAAAATATTTTTATTATTAATAAAACTTGTATGAAACACGTGTCAAACATAAAAAGATTGACTATATGCGGTTTAGATATTTAAAATTATAAAAACTCATATCAATGTTGTTAAAAATATGTTGGGGAATTGCATATATATATATATAATATAAGCTCAAAATTATATATATATATATATATATATATATATATATATATATATATATATATATATATATATATATATAAGCTCAAAATTGTTTATACATCCAAATTAAACTTATAATTGCATGTATATCCTCAAAAGCTCAATAATTGCATATATATCCAACATAAACTATTAATTGCACAATGCACATACATTATTTCTAAACCTTTGTAATTGCACATATATCATTTCAAAACATTGAATATGTCATATACATCAAAATAATTATTTAATATAATTTAAACTCTAAATTATGATAATTATAATTTTAAAATAGCAACAAAAACATTTGTTATAAGGGTACGATCACCCGAAGTTCAAAATGAACATGATGACAAAAAACAATATATCATGACAATATTTAACTTAAAATGAAAGGGTGTATTACTATCAACACGTTTATAAATAAAGAAAAAATAATTTAAAGTTTTTTTTTTTTTTTTTTTTTTAGTTATTGTTGTCATGTATTTAGAGTTTTAAATTCATATTATATAGATTTTTTTAAAAGATATATATGACATATTTAAGGTTTAGGAATGATATACAAGCAATTATAAGTTTAAGTTGAATATATATGTAATTTTTAAGCTTTTAGACAGATATATATATGCAATTGTAAATTAAAGTTGTATATATACGCAATTTTGAGCTTTTGGAGAGATATGTATGTAATTGACCCAAAATATGTTGCCTTTATACAAATAAAACTATCTAACCTTACAATTGTGTATATTGATTGGCCTCTATTTATGGTCATCTATATCTATTTATATACAATAAAAGTATTTACTATCCTTATGCTTTTATGACACAAATTTGATTAAAAAAAAAAAAAAAACGATATAGGTATAAAACTTTTTTTTTTCTTTCTAAAATATAGTATACAACTTGCTAAAATCAAAATCTTATCTTTGTTTCCATTGCTACCAAACATGCTGCCATACAATATCATCACTATCATATTGCACCAATATAACTTTGGGTATACCGAATTTTGGTTTAGTTGGGTTTGGATCAGTTATTGGTTTTCACCCGAATACTAGACCATTTGTTTTGATTGAATTGGTTTAAAAACTTAGGGGGTGTTTGGTTTATATTGAGAATGACAATAGGTATTGAATTGGGAATAGGTTTATAAACTCACTAGCTTTGGTGGGTTTAGAAAATGGCTTGTTTTGAGGGTTTGATATTTATTTTTAATTATCAAACCCAAAAATAAAAAGTCATGTTGTAATTTTAATATATGAAAATAATAATTAAATACAATAAACATCAAAGAACACATGCGAAAGCATATAGGATCATGTAATATGTAAACTAATTAACCAAACATAAATAGTATGCGTACCTTATGATTCTAACCAAACAAGAATCTATTCCAAGCAATCAACCTTATGAACCCTAATTAGGGTCTATGTGGATTATTGGAGTTACCCCTTACCTTTTTGTAATTCAATCCAAGATTCAATCAATAGTGTGATTGAATCACGTTCTTGTACACACGTACTAATACCAAGTAAATGTTTATGCTAGGTAAAGAACACAAAACGAAAAACAAAAAATTTGTTTTATCAAAACAAACCGATCGATCCCTTGGAGGGGTTTTAGTCGATCGGCCAAGAACAAGGAAAAGAGAAAACAAGGTTTAGGTATTACTATGTGTACAAAAGATACAAAAGAATGAACCTAGGCCTTGTATTTATAGGATTAGAAACTTAGAGAACAAGTTAGGGTGGGATTGGGATTCCCCTCCCTTAGGCCGGTTGAACTAGGATCCTTTAGGGGATTCTAGAACCTCCTTTGATCTCTAATATTCCATCTATAAAACTTTTCTTTTTCCTATTTAACGGTCGTTAGTTATTATCCGTTAAATACTAACGGTCGTTATGTGTTTTGTGTATATAATAATTAAATATAACGTTTTATAAATAATTATTATTCATTTACTCTTCATACGTAAAGTCTGCAATCCCGTGATCTCGAGTTCGATCCTAACACACAACTACTAATCTATGTCCACAAAACTAACAAGTCATTCCTTGATACCTATACTTTAAACAAACAACAATATGCTCTTTAAAGTTCCGTAAACTTGAATATCTATTGTGTAATGTTTGATGCCTTTCAAACTTTCAAGTTTGTTGGCTATGACAATTTGCACAACAATTGACAAATTGTTCATCTATAGAATCTGGAAGCTGTTCCAGGCTGAGGATGTAATTCTATATCCAAACATATTCCATTAGAATAATCATTACACTAGTTATCTAATAACTTTCAATTAGATATCAACATTGTCATAACATCTTATAAAAATTCATTTATGTAACATGATGTTCATGAAAAATCTTCGAGTCATACTTAGATTTTGTTCATATTCTATCTTTCCAAAAGATTCATATCCATTTAGATTATCTAAATGATATATCATGTTCTATTAGATTTATTTACCGCATATGTTTATAATAATAAACATATATTCCAAGGTTATATGTTTTTCTTCATAAATCTTTTATGTGAAGTTTCATTCCAAATTAAGTCTTAACAATTAACTTATATGGAATGTTACTTCCTATGTTATACAACATATATGATTCAAGAAAATAAACATAATACTCCCACTAGCTTTCGGGAATACTTAGGAATTATCTTATTTTAATTATCAATTCAAAACTTGAATTTAATATTTAAACATAATAATTATCTCCTAGATGCATGCATTAATTCATTCATGAATTATTGCACTTTGTACACTTTCAAAGATTATTATGAATTCAAAAATCCTTTCGATTACTTACCGTCCTCGCTTAAGTAATCACTCAAGAAAGAGTTTTGATATTCCATTGTTATTTTTCATATTAATGAAAATAGGTATGACAATTATTATCTTAATATATTTAATGTGCCTATGAAAGAATATTCAATCATAGTTAATTACTTAAGTGTGTTCAATAATCTTGTCATAAGACATGCATTAAATATGTGTACAATATTGTCCATATGATTTCTACATAAAGATTTAAACCACTATAGGGTTTTCCATCTCTTGAAGAAACTCATTTTCATTCTCTAGTTTAACTATAGAGTTTAAGATAAACCAAATTTCCAAAATTGATTATCCTGATGGACATCATATTTTTCATTCATAGAGTGAGTAATTTACCCTTTTCAATATTTGGTAATGCATCATAATGATCATCAGGTTTACCACAATCCTGTTACTCATAATTCTCAGCATATTAATCAAATATCTGAGATATCATTGCGGATTTATGAATGAGAATTCCATCATCTTAAGGTTTAACATTTACATGTCTAGCCTCATCATGATATTCACTAGTATGTTTTAGAAGATTATGTATCTTGTAATTTTATCCCTTTAAGATAAAACTCCCACTTACCTTTTGTAATTTATAGACTATCTATAAATATTTAGCGAGTAGAGCAACACTAAATTGTTCTCTTTTGGGACATTACAAATACACATTGACATTTCCTTACATTAGTTTGTTAATATCCTACTTCATAAGTTGTTTAACAGATTCAGAACTTCAATTTTAAGACTTAATGTGATTCATCACATTCCATAATATAATGGTGTCTTATTAATCTTCTAGGTTGGAGTCTTATTAAGTATGTTCAATCCATACTCAATATTCTTAACCTTGATAACTTTTGGAAGAAAAGAAGTTATAGTTATCTTTAATCAAACAATACCAATAAAGTTTGATTCTCCTAACTGAACACACCACAAACTTGTGGTACTTCATTAGAACTAATATTGTGAGACAATCTAACAATATGTAAGATAAACATATACTTGTTTGGCTTATCTATTTTCCAACTAAGTCAACTTAATGGTATAATAGAATTCTCAAGCCAATTGCATACTTTATAACACAAGTACTTGGTCACCAAGTCACTTCATGTCCATGTTTCAAGAAAACATAAACTGTTATATATTCCCACTATACGTTATAAATCATTGATCAACTCAATGTCTTCTTGTTTAAAAAATATAACAAGTTAACGTCTTACTTTATTATAAGTCTTGTAACAGTTAAAAGACTTCATGTTTATAAGAAGATATAAACATGTATAACTAAAGTAATTGTGAACACCACCATTTGGTTTCAATGGTAATTTCAAGTTAATTTATTACTTCATTTATTTATGTCATTCCAAGAATACATAACTATTCAAATTGAAGTAGTATTTATTTATGTCATTCCAAGAATACATAAATATTAGAGTTGAAGTAGTCTTGTTATCATATTGACACATGTTCTAATAGGTGTCTAATTTAGAAACAGTAAATTATCCATGTACGGTCTCACGTAATCATGGAAATTCACCTTGTTGTTGTAATCTAGTCAATGTCACACTTATGCTAAATTGCAACACCAAGTGTTTCTTGAATTAGATGTGTATAAGTCATATTAGAATGTTAGTCTCTTACCTTGCAGTCAAGAGAATCCTTTAAATCATATTCCTATGTGTTGTACCTTGCACACAATAAAGATTTCTCCCACTTGTGCATGGAACAACATCATGTACCAGATAAACAACACGACACGCGTTTGTTAATGTGAACAATATGATTGTGTCATTGATATTAGCATAACTAGTAGATATAGAGCTACTTAAATAACAAGGAAACGCACATGACTATCCTTGAAAATATTAGTGTCTATATTTGGAAAGTATTTATCTTGAGACATTCAAAAGATAATGTAGATTACTACCAAGATAACAAAACTTGTAGCTCCCACTGAATTAGAGATCATTACAATAATTCCTTATTCAGTAATAAGAACACAATGCTCCCACTGGATTTGAAAACATCATAAGTATTTCATTAACCAGTGAAAGAAAATAGTGTGCTATTTACTTTCCTACATCTTTGAGAAAACCCATACGTAACAATTACTTAGGTACTAAAAGAAATGTATTCTACTTTGTAAATGATGGACTATCCATCAATGCAATTAACTTAAAAAATTAGGCGTGCAATTTCTTCCTTAATAGGTCTACCATCCCCACAATGGTATGTAGCACCTTTAAATGGTCAAAACAAAACAACTAGATAAATAATGCTAGTTTGCCTTTTACCAATTTGCGATAATTAGTCTAGCTTCTAATTTAATAACTCAGAAAATGTTCAATTCTCTTAACTATTTAAAGTTTGCTATGAGTTATGTATTTAGAATTTAGACAATTCTAATGTTCCTATCATACCTTTCTAATTCATGAAAAGGAATAGGATTAAGTATCATGCTTCTCTTATGGAAAGGAGACTAGGTTTATTCTTTTAGTAAAGTTGACTCTAGCCAAAACCCCCTACTGGTGTAGATCAATTTATCAATAAAAGAATATCCCACGTTTACGGTTTAATGTTGCATTAATACATTTAAAAAAATTTACAAAATTCAATTTTATTATTTTCGATAATACAATCTTTAAGAAAAATAAATAACCATTGGTTAATATTCATATAAACCATAGAATTTTTTTAAAGCTAGGATCCTAATTGTCATAATTCCATTACATCAGTTGATCTGCTAGTAATGAAAGTATTCAACAAGGTAATTGTCGAACAATAATTGGCAAACAATTTCCAATTCCTAGATCTTTATGGAATTTACATTGCCAAACAATATTGTAATGTAAGCATGTTTTATTCTCATCTTATGCCTTGAGTCCAAGCTCTCACTTACAACTCAATTAAGTCGTCTAATTTAAAGAACTGCAAATTAACATAGTTCCATTACATCAGTTGATCTGCTAGTAATGAAAGTATGAATTTACCTTTCCATTGCAATCTAGTTCAAGCTCTCACATGACGTAAATCACAACTTCAAGTGTTCTTTTAATTAGATAGCATTAACTTAATTTTAAGGGTACTAGTTTTTTATGTGTATAATCAAAAATATGTACGAAGAAGCATGCATACAACTTCGTATCATAAGCTTTAATAAAAATCTTTTTATTAACCAATTCACTAAGATTAAATTAACAAAGTTTTGATTGAGGTATTGGGTTCACCAATCAAAGAATTTTCCTTTAGTTATCGTCCATTATATCGTACTTTTACATAAGTCCAAAGACTTAGTGTTTCGGATAATTACCATAAAGTGGCGCATGGAATTAAAGCTAATTCACCCTTAAGATGATTTTGTACCAAAAAAAATAAAAATAAAAAACTAGTCGTATTTGGTAGCTCCAATTTGACGCACAAAGGAGCAGAGAAACTAAGGTCAGGTTAAAAAGCTAATTAAAAACCCGTTTCTTTCGGTTTGAAAATTTAATGTCAATCCTCCTTGTACCCCTCTTATAGTTTGTCACAATTGCGTGAGCCGTTCTTACTATTGGTACAAAACTCATCATCAATTAAACTATTGAAAATTTAACTCTTAAAAAACAGTTCATTGTTTCACCATTATTTTGTCCATATTATTTTCTATTCAAAAAAATTACCCTTTTTGTTTATAAACATGTCTAACAAAAATAAACAAAAACAATTAATAAAAATAAAAAATAACACAACTAAATTAACACGCATAACATAACAATTAATATGTGAAAACATGTAGCCATATGCATACTTTATTCGATAAAGCCTATTAATAATCAATATCTAGGTTTATAACGTATATATTTAACTAAGGCCCTCACTTACAAAAGGAAGTGAACCACATGCATTGACGAATCAATTGCGTAAGCCATAATTAATTATATACCACATAGCACGTAATTGATTCATTAATTATATTGAGGTCTTCCCCAATTCAAGAGTTATCAATAAATAAACATGTGAAAAACTTAACAATTAATTCATATAGCCAATTTAAACAATTTAAATTATATCGACAATAAATCCATGCCAAACATGCACGTTTTCATGGATTCTACATAACAATTCGCATACATAACACATAAACATAACATGTTAATCCTAGGGTTTCTAATCAAATTAAATATCAAAACCAAAACCCTAAAAATCAATTAAAGGCAATCGGCCCTTAAAAAAAATAGGGTTCGATATGCATAAACCCTAAATCGACCAAACATGTATAACCAAATAAAAAATTTATTTTTTATGTGTTTTGGTAATTAATTACACATTATAACTTGTCTCTGATACCACTGTTGTAATTTTAATACATGACAATCATAATTAAATACAATAAACATCAAAGAACACATGCGGAAGCGTATAGGATCATGTAATATGTAAACTAATTAACCAAACATAAATAGTATGCATACCTTATGATTCTAGCCAAACAAGAATCAATTCCAAGCAATCAACCTTATGAACCCTAATTAGGGTTTATGTGGATTATTGGAATTACCCCTTACCTTTTTGTAATTCAATCCAAGATTCAATCAATAGTGTGATTGAATCACGTTCTTGTACACACGTACTAATACCAAGTAAATGTTTATGCTAGGTAAAGAACACAAAACGAAAAACAAACAATTTGTTTTATCAAAACAAACCAATCGATCCCTTGGAGAGGTTTTTAGTCGATCGGCCAAGAACAAGGAAAAGAGAAAACAAGGTTTAGGTATTACTATTTGTACGAAAGATACAAAAGAATGAACCTATGCCTTGTATTTACAGGATTAGAAACTTAGAGAACAAGTTAGGGTGGGATTGGGATTCCCCTCCCTTAGGCCGGTTGAACTAAGATCCCTTAGGGGATTCTAGAACCTCCTTTGATCTCTAATATTCCATCTATAAAACTTTTCTTTTTTCTGTTTAACGGTCGTTAGTCATTATCTGTTAAATACTAACAGTCGTTATGTGTTTTGTGTATATAATAATTAAATATAACGTTTTATAAATAATTATTATTCATTTACTCTTCATACGTAAAGTGTGCAATCCCGTGATCTCAAGTTCGATCATAACACACAACTACTAATTTATGTCCACAAAACTAACAAGTCATTCCTTTATACCTATACCTTTAAATCAAACACTGCTGAATAAATGTTTTCTGATATGAGAATGTGAAACTGCTAGTTGTATTTATTATTTTTAACTAAGAAAACAGAAGTCTTACTCGAGTTCCCTTGTTTCTTGGTAGAATCCTTTTAGAGAATGGCATTCATGATTTTTCAGTATGAAATTTTATAAAGATTCCAAATTTTAGCCACGACTGCATAGTTGGTTTCGGTTGGTGTTGTTTGTTTGGTTCCAACTTTAAGGCTTCATGTTATTTCTAATATTTCTTTTAAGCTCTACAAATTTTATAAATTTTATAGTAATCAATGTGGTTATGTGAAAATGCATTAATAAATCAAGACTTTTAATTTCAAATTCTAATCCCAAGTCATAAGTTTAATCCATTATGACTTCTTTTTTGTTAAAGATTGCTATAAAAGTTATACGTTGTTACAATTTACAAATATATAGATGATAAGGAAACTCAATAGAAACATTATGAATATTTTTACCATAGCTTTTTCTAGTGTGTATTTGATTTTACATCGAGCTTTTTTTATGTTGAGACAGATAACTGCTTTGGAACATGAAGGAGTTGATGTCAACAATGAAGCAAAGAATAAAAATTACTAGTAAGTATTACTTGGCTATGGTATGTGCTAGTTTTTAATAAAAGTATGGTCCAACATATGTAATAAATTATATGCGAAATAAAGTGTATTGAAGTTTCAAGCTTGCCAGCAATAAATCTTTAAATTAATATGTTCCACGAGTATTATTTGCATGTTAGTTCATTATTGTGAATATGGTAGTATTTTAAAATCCAGGTTGACCCGGCCAGTTGAACCGTGAACTGGTCGGGTGAACAGAAGCCGGTTTTGAGCAAAAAAAACCTGTTAGAACCGTGACCTGCTTGACCGGTCATTAGAATACAAGTTTTTAAAATATTATGATGAGGGAAATATCTCTTGACTTCTTGAATACTTTTGGCTTGGATAAATAGATCATATCACTCTTTTCAATGGATAAGTAAATGTTGTGTGATTCAATGTTTACCGAGTAAAGTATATATGTATTTAGATTTCATTCAACTTATATAAATTCTTCTACGAAAGGCCAAAAAATCCTGACAAATTATGAATTGAAAGTATTAACGGTATTATAGATTTTCAAACCAACCAGCCATACAAGACTTGTCCACCTTGACCAAATCAACCAACTTGCTTATGTCGAGGTGGTTAAGATGGTTTGGGATTTTGATAACTCAATGAACACCATAGGCCACATAGTTACCAAACTAAACAAGCATTCCATGAGCGGGTGATCAGTGACTGAGATTTAAGAGGCTATTCCTTAGTGTGTTGCAGTTGATGTAATTGCATCAGTTGTCCTTTTCTCCTGTTGTCAATCAGTCAGTGGGTATGTGATACAATTTAGGCCGGATGGCAAGGCGACTATTTTTTCACCATACACATCAGCGTTACATCAGCTTTCTTTCTCCTCTCACTCCCCTTCACCTCATTTCACCTTTTTGTGGGCAAGACAACACCATCTTCACCTTTCATTAAAATACTCACTTTATACAAATATACCCCACTAAATACCCCACACACACTCACACACAAAATAAAAAATAATAAACATCCTGTAATACTTAATGGTGAAACTTTCACCACAATTTGTCTTGGGAAATGCACATGGTTAAGGAATAATGGTGGGAGGCATGGGAGATCATGCGTGAATTGTAGCTTTGTGGTGGAGACTTCACCATAATTTGTGTCCTTGCCGAGTGGCCTTAGGGTTTAAAATAAGTATGGTATAGTAGTAAGTGAGAAAGAATGTCGGTCTGGTGTTATTGGTTTTATTGATATACTTTGATTGGGATTAATTGTTCCATTTGGTATTTAGTGATCAGTATATGGATGCACCATTCCATATGTATGGTTTAGTTTGTGTTAGCCATTATGATGTACTAGTTTTAGTATAGCATTGTACGTCTTGTTTTATTTTATTTGGGTCGCATCCTCTATTAATTAACTTGTTTAATTGAGGTGGGATGTAGCTTGGTTTCTTTTTAGGTATTTTATATATTGACTTTTAAAAAAAAAAAATAAGCATTGTTAAACCGCACGTTGTTGCGGGCCATCACTATCCATATGTATTTATGGGAGGCACGCGCACAACTAAGTTCACTACATCAAATATGTCAAATAAAAACTTAATCCGCTTGTTATCAAAATTTATTAGAATTCAAAATTATTGAATGATATGTTGTTTAATATGGTTTTTTTTTTTGAACGGCAAATTATTGAATGATATGTTGTTTAATATGGTATCTCCAATACGACTTAAAACTGTACACCATATAAATCTTAAGTGAATTTGCTTGTTATCAATATAGATCCAAGTCTAAATTTCCCACCATTATCATATGGATGGACAATCAATATATACTTGGATTGTGCTAATTAGTAACTGTTTAGTGACGTACTGTTGCTAGCTTTTGATTCTCGAAAGGCCGAATTGGTGGCGTACTCATGCTAGCTTTCTCAATCCCAATGTTATCTAATACTAACAGTTTTCTCCAAACTAATTCGTGCCCTAGCGAAAAATATAAAGCATAACCTCTCCTTATCAAACATATAATAATTTACGAGAATGGTTGGAGGAAATAGTATATTTAATGTGAGAAAGAGGCGGTACAAAAGTTGAAGCCACGAAAAAAAATGAATGCATCAATGTTTTACTTTTCGACCCACTTTTGTTAAAAGAGCTATGCTATATCCTTCTATGATATTATACTAATCTTCTTACTCACATCAAATTATAACATGTATGGTCTCGACAAAAACTCAATACACATGTGAATAATGTTACTCCTTGTTGCTACCCGGTGTAAAGTGAGTGGATACCTTTTTAATGGCAATATAAATTGGCTCGTACACAGAGATTTATAAATAAATTATTTCGAATATTGATCGCTAAACATGCATTTTGGCTTATACCTTTATTGCACACTAGCAAAGTATCTGTACGTTGCGATGACGGGTACCGTGCAATTAAAATCTTTGATGAGAAATGTTTTCCCAACACAATAACTTTACGGATGATGACAAGTTTAGGTTTGAATAGAATAAGCGCTATCAAATTAACTCATATAAAAATTGTAGATTACCCCCGTGATGTTGCGAAAATACGGAGATGGTAGCTGGTAATATTATAAAGGCAAGAGGTCAAATTGGTTGACAGTGACATATAATCATAAGTGAGTATGAGACAATGTCAATTTATTACATTATACGGTATAAAAATATACACCTACTAATCACTAAACATGATATTTTATCTTACATTTTTAGCATCATATCGTTTTAAAAAGTAGATTTGCATTATGTTAAGAAAAATTAGTTATAGATATATTTTAAAGTTTGTTTTTTTTGTTGAACTTGTTGGTGTTGTTGAAATCTTGTTTTATTATACTTGTGCCAGATAGGTATAAGATGCAAGTAAAATAATGTTTATAAATACAAATAAAAGGCATATGTTATAAAAATCATGTAGATTTAACTATGAACAGAGATATATAATTAAACATGTATATATGAGTGAAATAACATATATTATATCATAGAATTAGCACTTTGCACTTTCCACCTTTGCACCATTTTAGTTTAATAAATTTGTCCCAATTTTTAAAGAAAATATTTATTTTGTTCTTGCGGCTGATTTTTTTTTTTTCGAATTTCAAAAGGTGTCTTGATTGATTCTCGATGGCACTCTTATGATTAAATCATATTTTTCGAATTTTGTAACTCGTATTAACAATTTGCAATTCTATCGTTTTGTTTATGTTTTTTTTGCATAAAAAATATACAAATTAAAAAAATAAATGTTAAATGAGGTATTAAAATTTTCTTGAAGATAATTTAATATAAGAATTTGTAGTGTGTACATGATGCATTAACAATTGCTTAAAGATGCATTAATGAGTGTCTTACAAAATTTATTAGAAAAACGTCATTCATGCTTATATTTAGTATAAATATGTGTAATATGTATTAAAAAATATACTTTTCACTTGGCACTTTACACGCTTGCACCATTTGACTTTAATAAATCCGTCCCAATTTTTATAGAAAATATATTTATTTTCTTTTTGCGGTTGACTTTTTCCGAAAACTTCAAAAGTTGTCTTGATTGATTCTCGATGGCACACTTACGATTAAATCATATTTTTCGAAGTTTGTTACTCGGTCTAACAATTTGCAATTCTATCATTTTTTTTTTTTTTTTTTTTTTTTTTTTTTTTTTTTTTTTTGCATAAAAAAGTATACAAATTCAAAATAACTATTAAATGATGCATTAAAATGTTGTTGAAGGTAATTTAATAAAAGCATTTGTAGTGTGTACATGATACATTAACACTTGTATTGCTTAAAAATGCGTTAATGAATGTTTTACTAAATTTATTAGAAAGAATGTCATTCATGCATTATATATAGTATAGATATTTGTAATGCGGAGCATGTATTAAAACATATATTTTTCAATGAGCACTTTATACCTTTGCACTATTTGACTTCAATAAACGCGTCCCAATTTTTATTGAAAATACTTATTTTGTTTTTGCGGTTGATTTTTTCCAAAAATTTCAAAAGATGTCTTTATTGGTTCTCGATGGCACTTTTGTGATCAAATCATATTTTCGAAGTTTTCAGTCTAACAATTAAAATTCTATCGATTTGTTTATGTGTGTGGTTTTTTTTGCATAAGAAGTATACAAATTCAAATGAGGTATTAAATATTGTTGAAGGTAATTTAATAAAAGCATTTGTAGTGCGTACATCGTGCATTAACACTTGTATTGCTTAAAAATGCATTAATGAGTGTCTTACTAAATTTATTAAAAAAATGGTATTCATCTATTTATTCTAATAAACGTGAATAATGTACAAACTTATGAAGCAGTAAAAATCATTAATGCTCTGACGTGTCTTCCTTCCTATTTGTCAGAAAATAATTAATGCTCTGATGTGTACAACAATGCTATGCACCTCTCCTTTCCCTTCTATGCAAATGATGTTATTTTTGGTAGGTCAACATGCAAATCAATTCATTCTCATTCTTAAACCTATTATTGTAACGCACCATCAATTCATCTATTCTTGGTATGCAATAACGCCAACATCAATTCAAAATGCTTTTTATGACTCAATCATCCCAAAAATACAACAATCATCCTCTATACGCTCCTACGAATTAATATTCAGTTTCAATTCATCAATTAATATCAATGCATTAAAAAAAATAATTGATAAAATAGCCTACGAATTACTCTGTATATATTTGATTCAAGCACTAACATCAACCCTAGCAACTGGAGAAGATGCCTGAGGTAAATTTACTACTTTCAAATTCATTATTATTGAGCTTATTTTATGAAGCGTTTGATTTGGTTGTTTGATTTAGGTTTTTCTTTTATTGAGTTGGCTATAGGTTTCTTCATTTGATTTTGACCACTGGACGCACACCAACAGTTTGATGAAATGTTGGCCAAACCTTCAAATCGGTAATTATCTCTTAATTTTGTGCATATTCTATGTTTGAAAATTATTAAATTTTCAAACAATTCAACTATAATATATTCTGTGCATATTCAACCTCAAAATTTGTTTAAAATTTATCATATTTGATATGTTACAGTTTTTAGTTTAATTATTGCTGTTTGTATGTTTGATTGTTAATTTTGATAAGATTTAGTGTTATTTTGATTTTGATTGTTGGTTCGATTATAATTGAATGTTTGTTGATGATCGGTTAAATTTTTTTTTTTTTTATTTTTTTTTTTTTTTGTGTTTTGTAGTATTACGTTTACTTTTTGACTCATAGATATGTAAATAATCGTTTTTGTAGGTTTGTGCATTTGTTTGCTTTCTAAGTACGTCGACATTGAAGCCTTCAAGAAAAGGAATGTTGCTAACATGAAGTTGATTTTCAACAGGGCTAAGTTGTACACTGAGGAGTATCAAGCCAAGGTCTGATTGGTTTTAGCCATTTTGGCATATGGTGTATGGTTTTGAGTTTGGACTAATGTGGGTTGTTTTTATTTTGCAACTAAAGAATTGATTCTGTCAAAATGTTATGTAGCTAAAGGAATTGATTCAGTTTGGATTGCTGATTTGGGCCCTCAGATCAAGCTCAAAACCTATGAGGAGAAGTGAAGCCTTGGTCAAGCTTTACGAATAGGTCGTTCACAGTACGCATCTATGGATCTCCGTGATCAATCTCAAGTGGAAAAAGGTACTTTATAATCTTCTAAATCATATTTGTATCTGTTTGCTTCAATTAGATTAAATATCTTGCTCACTTTAGGTTTCACCCTTGCTAAAATGAATACTTCACTTCTTATCAGCATGCTGCAATAGGATGCAGTAAATTAAAAATAGCAGCAAATTTCCTGATGTTGCTTTGAAGTTTGTTGAACATTTTTATTAAAGCCTACACATTGATGTGTATGTCAAAGATTTAAAATTTGTAAATGCTTATCAAGTTTGGCATTTACTACTAATATAATACTGAGAATTCTAATCGTGAAGCGACTAGGTATACACCAAGGCACGAGGTTGTTTCAACTAAATATATGATACTAACGTTTGTAGTTGTACCAATACAGAGCATAGGTAAGAGAAATACACATCAGCGAAAAAACCAATGGTTAATCATATGAACTATTGGTTTGTTTGCTGATGAAACATAGTGGATAATAGATGGATTGGCTACTATACATGAAATGGAAATTTAAGACTCAAGTTACATTACATATATCAAGGCACTCTAGAAAAACTTTGGAATATGAAGATTTTGAGATTAAGTCATACTTATGCAGAGTACATTGAGTGCAACTATAGAGGTTTGATGTGGAAGCAATCATTTTAAATGTACATACCTGTTGATTATGTAATGTTTTTGTGTGTATTATAGGTGATTGTCTCACTGGATTTGTTTTCTTTTCACCAGCCAATAGCAAAGACGATGCTTGAGAGTAACATTCACAGGGGAGATCTGAACTTTGTGGCCATCAGAATCACTTGCACTATCACAATGTAATCACTTCATTTGTTTAATATTGCTTTTAATTAGAGGTAGCAACTGTGAATCACGCTTATGGGTGGTTTAACTTGGGTTATATTTCATCTAAAATCGGCAAAACAATTTTTTTTTTACTAAAAGCAATGGGTCATACGGGTCGAATAGTTTAAAAGGTTAAAAGTCACCCAAAATCATATTTTCATCTATTTAGATTATTATTATATAACATATGTTTATTAAATTATTTACTCGGTTGACGTTTCAGAAATAAATAGGTTTAAATTGGTTGTGGGTCAGTCCTTCTCGACCTGACCCATTTTGACCTGCACTACAAACTACCAGTTGCTTTATTTTTATTACCTTTTATAGTTTTATGTTGTATAACCATTGGATGTAGTGATTATTTTATTGTTTCTATTATATGATACATGAATACTGCAGAAACTGCAAAGTGTATTCCTGATAAGAAAAGGGAAAAAAGTATCAGTAAATGAGTATCAAGACAATAGTATTCTGACTTCTATTACAATAAATACCTTTTTAGGAAGCATGCAATTCTTACATTCTACCATAATAGCTCAAAAATACACTTAACTTTCATATGTACCACATATGCTAGATTTTTAAGTCGGGTCAAAATAGACCAGGTTGGGTTGCATAGCAGCCAACATATTGTTGACTTCTTGAAAGTCATACAAAATATTAATGACTAAACGCTTATTTATGTCATAGACAACTTCAGTTTACGACCCATTACTCTTTTAGCTATTTCTGTTAACAAAAAATGATCCTAACTGACCCATTTCGCATAAATGAGATGAAAGTATCTTTAACCTGCCACAACTTTTTATTTGAATGGAAGAGAAGTTTTATTGCAATAAGCAACTGATAAGCTATAAAATTCATAACACCATGAGCACCTGAACTAATAACGCCAGCACTTTCGCATGTTAAAATGGGTTGGGTTTGGTTGATATGAAACATTTGTTGTATGATACATGAATGTTACCCATTGACTTTTAAGTCTGTTTTTCTTGACATGAAAGATTTGTGTGGATGGATAGTGTATAAAGCAAAGTGCCCAGTGTTTCCAAATTAGTCCCGTTTGAGTCTTGAATATTGAAAATAATTATTTTAAGGTAGTATTATTGAATAGATTGTTTATGTATTTTGTCCAACCTCTCCCACAAGGATTGGAGAATGGTTTTGTAATCAAGGGGGAATACTTCTCACATGTATGTTCTACTATAATGATTTCGCTTCATAATTCGTTAGTACTCTTTACTTACGTTTGTTTAGTTTAGGTTAGGTTACCAGGTTTGAAGATTTGTTATTTATGATTTGAAGCTCTTTTGGCCTTTAGGCACAGTTTTGGGGGTACTTTTTGCTAGGGAAATTACAATAGGAGAGGTAGAGGTTAGTAAGGAAAGGATATGATTACATTCCTGCTTGGTTTATTACAATCTCTATCCTGGATTAAAAGATATTGGTAAGATGAATAGAGGCAAAAAGTATGTTTGTTAATAAAGATTTGTGTGATGTTTGCAAATTGAGATTCGAATTAGAACGGTTTAGTCTAAGGCAGAACAATGGAATACTTTGTGTCATTTCAAAGTAGCGTGTAGAATGGACTATTTAAGTTTCTTGTAATGATATTCTGCTGCTACACACAGTTGTTGCCATTTTTATAGAATGACTGTTGTATCTTCAGTCTCTAAGTTGAGTTGTGTTAGCAATGATATAATGGATATAGCTGTGTAGTGCGTTTTTTTTTTTTTTTTTTTTTTTTTTTTTTTTTTTTTTTTGGTGAAAAAGGTAAACATATATTAATCATCAACATTACATCAATAAAAAGAAAAATGGTTGGACATGCCCAAACCATGATACAATCTGCTAACAACAATACTAGAAAAACAACTAAACTGCTACATATCTAATACAACAACCTTATACCTTTGAGATCCAGATTGCTAAAGTCGTTGCCATTCAACAAGTGTTGGTTACAATTTTAAATGTATTGAAGGCATTTGTTTTGTAAAGTAGATGTTCTTTTGTATTCAAGAGTGGCATTATCAGTTTACTATACTTGTGTTGTCTGGTGTTTAGGATGCCTCAATCAAATGTGTAAGCATACTTTGATAAATTCCCTACACTTGGAAGCCTCAATGAAAAGTGTAAGCATACTTTGTTGAGCTTTAATCGTATTATAATTAAATTATGCTGCCTAAAACTTCAATCACTTCTCATGCCACAAGATTAACCATTGTGCTTATGAACAACTTAATCTTTATCAACCATAGAAAAAGATTCCAAAAGTTGTGGTCAGCATTAAGGGTTAGGTTGCAAGTCCATTAGTAACTGAAATAATGATGACCTGCATGAAATTTTCAAGCTGATTTCACAAATGTGATTACTACAGGATTAACCATTTTACTGATTCTAATGTTTTGAGCATTACCTATGAACCTTTTAGCACCAACTCTAATATGTAAGGGTGGCAAAATGAGGGGCAGGTAGGTTGGGTAGTGGGTAAAAATAGCCCATTTATAGTACGGGTCATAATGGTCCGGCTGGGTTGACCTACACATATTTTTGTCCTGTTATATGAAGATTCCAAGTTTCAGTTTAAGACATCGAACTTCATGTCTCTAAGTATTCTGTTGATAGTGTATGAATGACTGAGTGTAACCCCGTGAGGTTTTTATCTCATAAAGATAAATATTACATGATAATATCAACTTACCATAGCACGTTCAAAACAAGATGTTTTGAATGTTCATGCAACATATTTCATGGGGTAGGAACAGTTGAAGTAAATTGCTAAAAATAAGCAATAAGCTTATCGGAACTGAAAAAACTAAGCTAACCCATACACCCCCGTTATATTACTTGAATTCATAGATGATTCCTTTTTTATGCTAATGTGATAGTATATGAGTTAGATGGTGTGTACCGTACTACCGTGTGTGATTTGTTTCCCTTCTGCTTATGCTTATGCTTACAAGGACAAGTAGTGAAGTGTTAGGATTTGCTTATGGCATAGGGAATGTAAAAGAATACATTTTGTCTTTACAAATGATTCATTTTTTTATGCTAATATGTTAGTATATGAGTTAGATGGTGTGTGCCGTGTGTGATTTTCTTTTTCTACTGAATTTATTTAGTGTTTTTTCAGTTACGTAATAACATTTATTTTCATTTTTTTTATTTCAGATAAGCAGAAAGTTGGTGGTGTAGTCCCTGCTATTGAGAAACCAAGATTGTATCATGGAAAGGGTGGTGAGTTAATGCATGCTACTGTTTCTTGGTTCATTGAGTGTATTTCTATTGTAAACATAACTTTGACAGAAAAAATAAAGAAAAGTCTACTTGATAATCTTATTGTAAATTTGAGTCATCCGAGTGGTCAAATACAGGTATGGGTATATAGCATTTCTCTTGCTGTTATCAATTCCTTCATTGATGATTTATGGGAGCTAAGTATGTACAAGTTAAAGGAGCTCAGGCCTTTAACACATTGTCAAAGGTGAGTAATGGTATGAATGGTTTTCTCATAGGTTTGCAATAACGAAAGAATAGACACGTGGACTCTCCTCTTTCTTCACTTATTACCCGTTTTGAACGAGCACTATACAAGCTAAGAGTTGCTGACACCCTACTTATTGTTTAATAAGGTCAAACTCTTTTGTTTATATCATCCTATACGTAAATTTGCTAATCTCGGTTGGATTGATTGGATGCATACTTTGAAAGAAATTATCGTGTTACCATAGGTTGATTGAAACGCTTTGAAAACTAATTGTAAAATGAAGAGTAGTTACGCTTTAATTATTTATACAGATTTTATATGACATTGTTCTTGCATATATTCATTCGTACATTTTGTTATGTAAGGGAGCTCAGACATATACAAGCTAAAAGAGCCAGGCCTTATCTGTTGGTCAAAGGTGAGTAAGGGTATGAATGGTGTTCTCATAGTTTTGCAGTAGGCAAAAAATAAACAAGCGGACTCTCCATTTCTTTACTTATTACCTATTTTGAACGAGTTCCATATAGTATATGAGTGGGTCACACCTTACTTACCTTTCAATAAGGTAGAGTATGTTGTAGCTGAGTTATGATTTAAACTAAAGATACTGAATTAGTGACTACCAAGGGATACCCAAACAAGGTAGATTTTCTTCAATATTGAATTAGCGTTCAATACCGAATTAGCGTTCAATAAGGTAAACTTTTTTCATATATTCTAAATGCTTTCAATATATTCAAGAAGGTCAGAAGCTTTCCAGTTGAGCTATCAAGTTATTTTGAATCTTGTATGGTGCATCTTCAAGAAGGTCAAAAGGACCATGAAGTTCAATTCAAGACTCTTCTTGCACAAACATATAAAGTGCATCTATTATCGGGTGGAGTCTTAATTATTTTGAGTTGACTGACTGATAACTTTTTTCATATTAAGGTTGTTTCAAGCTTTTTTATATTTCTATAGTTTCAAGGTTGGTGTACAATTTTGTTTATTTGATCGATTGGTTGAGCAAATAACCTCTTAATTTGTTGAAATTTAATTGATCACATTTTAAAATTTATTGTTTTACATTATTGAAAATTGACAAGTATATGAAGAAAAGTGTACGACCAAAAACATTAAGACATCCGTGGTGGATAAAGAAGAGGTCTGTAATCTAGGTTTCAAAGTTAACATTTCTATGATTTCATGTCAAATGGATTGGAAATACACAAGGATGTTATAGTATCATTATGTTGCTAACTTGCAACTTCTAACGCATCTATTGATGTAGTTCAGCTCCAGTTTGTTGACTATTGGGTCAATTGGGTTAAGTAGTGATGAATGTATTATACGAAGTTTAACATTAATATTGGACAACGCAATTACTATATAGTTAAGTATTGTCTGTGTCAATGTTGTGGTTTTGTTGTGCTTTTAATATTAATATTGGAGCATGCAATTATTATATAGTCGATGAATGTATTATATGTATTAATCCGAAAGTGGCACTGCTACAAATGAATCCATTTTCTCTTCAAAATTTATCAATGGATAAAATTATCTTGTGTTTCAAACCACAAACCTACACTAAAAGTTGGTCTCCCGATAATGTTGTCGAGAAATATTGATCAGTCCAACGGAATATGTAATGAAACAAGACTTCAAGTTGTTAGGTTAGTACAAAATTCCAATGAGGCAAAGATAATAAACGGAACTTACTTTTGGAAAGATGGTGCTCATACCGAGGATGAAAATTACCCCTCTAATAAAAATTTACCGCTAAAACTCATAATGAAACAATATCCCGTATTCGTTTCATTTGTTATGACAATAAACAAGAGCCATGGTCAATCATTTTCAAATGTTGGTTTGTATCTACCACTCCCAGTTTTCACACATGGACAACTATACGTTGTCATTTCCAGGGTCAAAACAAAAGAAGTTTGAATGTTTTCATTATGATGAAGATGGTAATATGTTGAAATGTACTACAAACGTTGTTTACAAAGAAGTACTTTAAGGTCTATGATCAATGATCAACATGTATGTACAACTCTATAAATGATATAAAAAGAAGTACTTCAAGGTCTATGATTCCACGGGTCTATAAGCTATAACAAATAAGCTTTGTTTTGAGGCCTTAGATCACTCTTTGAGAGACGTACTACGTAAGAGTATGTATGACACTTTTGAAACACCATTTCGTAACATGACAGTGGTCTTTGGTGGTGATTTTAGGCAGGTGCTCACCGTTATTTCAAAAGGTTCATGACAAGACATTGTTGGTGCATCTTTAAAGCAATCTTACTTGTGGGATCATTGCAAAGTTCTCAAGTTACCCGCCAACATGAGCCTGACTATTGGATCACGCCTTGAAAATGTAAGCGAGATACGTGAATTTGCAGAATGGATATTGAAAGTAGGAGACGGAGAGCTTGGAGAAGCAAATGACAGAGAGGTTTCAATAAATATACCCGAAGATATTCTAATAGACGAGGCTGATGACCCGGTTACATCTATTATTGATTTTACTTATCCAAACCTTTTGAATCATATTGATGATTCTTCATACTCCAAATCTTTTATTATTATAAACTTATTAGGTGTTCACGTAATGGACCTTTTGCTGAAGTGTTATAATGGTTACTACATACATTTGCTTCTGGAGACAAACATATTGGAGATCACGAGGCATGAACGTTTATTACACAAATATTTACAAGCATTGTATTTTATACTATCAGTCACTTATAACTTATTATTCTGTTACAAGAAAATTTCATAGCGTTTACGTTCGTTGTTCTTTCTTACTTTATTTATGTACTTACTTTTTTTAATCAAAAACATTCTAAAATCTCGTGGATTCCACGTGTCTATAAGCTAGTGCATTATATGTAGTATAGATATCTCGCATGTTAAAAATATTATCGTCTCCTAAAAATAATGATCAACTTATGGATGGAAAATGAAGTGGGAACGAGAAGTAAAGATATTAGAGAATCACTAGAGGCTTTATTTATTAGATTTTGTTGTATTATTTTTAACTTTGGTTGCGTGTATAAAAATCATGTGTTATAGCTATATTCGAAGCAACAATCTTTATCACTATTTCATAATTACAAAAGCTTTTTTCTTTTACAAATGTAAAGTACCTTGTACCTTGGAGTCCTAACTGTGTGACTGTACCTATATTAGCCTCATAGTTTTTTCTAGTTTGGCCTTGGGAGGGAACTAGAAATGCTATGCTTGGCTGTGTAGGAGGTCTATCTCAGTATGGATGTACCGTAAAGTAGGGCTTCCTTTTGTGAAGGGTAAATGGTCTTGGAGGGGAGTGTAAGCAGTATGGAATTGAGAGTGGTGTAAGATGACACTTCATGGTCCATACTTTACATTCCATCAGGAGGTTTTGGTTGGTCCTCACTGGAGGAGTGTGTTCCCAGTTATATGAAGCCATTCTTGAGATGGAAATGTAGTATAACTGGCAGAGCCCTCAGTGGAGGGGTTATGGGTGCCTAGTGAAGTAATTAACCCATATTGCTATGTTTACTGTGGGCGCTGGTTGAGTATACATGGCAGGAGGGTAAGATGGAAATGTTGCTAGATGGTTAATGTGCAAATAATAAGGTGAATTGGTGATGTATGCAGTGATGATGAATGCTCTGTTCTAATGTTATGTTTGACAGAGTTTTGTATTGTCAGATAACTTGTTAGTTTTGTTTGATATCTAATGGATAGTGTTTAGTAGTATTGATCTAATTTTATAAAGATTTGGGGAATGTCCAAATATTTTCCTCTATTATTAAGATGAACATATGTTTGGAAGATTAATATAATTTCACCTTTTGCACACACAAAAAAAAAAGCTTTTTTCTTGTCTCATCTATTCTCAATTTTCAACCAACCAAGATCCAAAAATTGTTTAAACCCATGATCTAAATTAAGGGCCCGTTTGGTTTGTAAGTGGGTTTAGAATCGGATTTGGATTTAGTTGGTTTAAAAGAAAATAAAGAGAGAGAAAATGTGTAATTATTAAATTTAAATATTTGTTTATATTTCAAAAATAGATTAAAATATTCTTTTTAGAAAATTTAGATGAAAGGGATAGAGTGAAAATATGGAGCCCACAGGAAAAAAATTGATATCCAACATATTAATGTTGATTCAAAATTTTATCTTTGATACCCATATATGAATCTAAACTTTAAAACAAACAAAATATTTATCTTTCATTTCATTACTTGATTGTGACGCCGACAAAGCAAACACACCATAAAACTTGAAACCTTCACAAGAAATTTAGACTCAATGCCAAAGATCTAAAAAACCTGTTAATACAAATATCGTCTTAAAAACGTTATTTATATTTTACGATCATTGCTTTATTTTGTTAATGACAATTATAAGGTTTATCTTTAGCAAAGCATAAATATAAGTTAAAGTCTTTTACATTTTAGTAACAAGCTTTTTAAAACACATTTACATATCACATGATCACTAGGAATTAAATTGCATACATATATACATTTACATGTTTATTTTTATTTCTTAAAAATAGAAATATACACATGACATCATGGCATACCTCATTAGGAAATCTTTAGATATCTTAGTTGACTTTACAATGTAATTTGGAAAGATCTTGAAGCAAAGGAGTTGACTTTGTAAGATCTTGACAAGACTTGGCATGATATGGAAAGATATGGTAAGGTCTTAGCTGGCATGTCCCGGCGGAACCAAACAGGTATATGGGCGGAACCCATAATTTGGGTCCGCCAGATCCGCTGCTTGTCTGCTCAGTTTTGCCTATAAATAGCAAGTTGATCATTCAAGCACAATCATCACTTATATACCATAAATTACATATTCATTCATTTGTAGATTACTAACCCATTCATTCATTCATTTCATTCTTAGTGATCTTTATTTTGTAGCAAAGAGATCAAGCATACAAGCTTCAACACACTGTTGCAAGTCTTGATAGTTTAGGTTCTGTGTGATTAGTTAGTAGTTCACACATCATTGTCATACCATTCATTCAGTAGAGTCCGGTTAGTGTTTTAGTCCTCAAAACACATAGAGTGTCGGGAGTGGTTGAACCCTTGTAAAGAACTTGACATTTAGCTTAGTGTCGAAAATTGTATAGGCGACGTCAGGTTGGTTCTACCTTGAGCTAGAACCCGGTATTTAGCTTTGTACCAGAAAAAGGTATAAGCGACGTGTGTAAAGGTTTTCTCCGTCGAGAAGGGAGCTTGTTTCTTAGTGAAGAAAAACTTTCGAGTTGGAGGCTCGAAGAGTGGAGTAGGGCAAGGAAGAGAGTCCTTGTAGCCGAACCACTATAAATCTCCGTGTTGTGGTTTGATTGTTCTTTTCCTTACTTGCATTACTTATATTGATTGTTTGTGTGCATTAACTTGAAATCACGTTAAGTCTCAAAGCGAATAAATTAAAAAAAAAAGCGGTAAAAACTATTCAACCCCCCTTCTAGTTTTCCACAATTGGCATCAGAGCTACGTTACTCAAGATTTTCAAAATATATTGTATTTTAAAACTTGAAACGATCAATGGATTTTGAAAACTTCAAAGAAGGGCAATCTATGCAAAGACCACCACTATTTGAACCAGATAGTTTTATATATTGGAAAAACCGCTTTGAAACTTATGTGAAGTCAAAGGATATAGATTTATGGTATATTATTGTAGAAGGTGATAAAAAACCTATATCAAATATATCAGGAGGTCGGGATGAGGGTACTTCTCTTACTCGTCATAGTGATGAGCAAAAGAAGTTGATTGCCAAAAATAATGAAGCTAAAATGATGCTTTATAATGCTTTACCTAAGAAGAATATGAAAGAGTTTTTATGTGTAAAACGGCTAAAGATACTTGGCAATCATTAATTATCACTCATCAAGGGAACTCACAAGTCAAAGATAACAAAATTGATCTTCTTGTTCAACAATATGAACAATTTGCTATCTCTGAAGATGAGACCATTGATAGTGCTTTTGCTAGGTTTAATACTATAATTACTTCTCTTAAAGCACTTGATGAATCTTTTTCTAGTAAGAACTTTGTCAGGAAATTTCTTAGAGCACTTCATCCGAAGTGGAGAGCAAAGGTGACGGCTATTGAAGAATCCAAGGATCTTTCAAGCATGACACTTGACGAGCTCATCGAAAATCTCAAAGTTCACGAGATGGTGATGGAAAAAGACTCAGAAATAGTTAAAGGCAAAAAGGAGAAGATGAAGTCCATTGCCTTAAAAGCTAGAGTAGAGTCAAGTGACGATGAAGAGTCTAGTTCGAGTAGCGAAGACGAAGAGTATGCCATGGCCGTTAGAGATTTCAAGAAGTTCTTTAGGAGACGAGGAAAGTTCGTAAGATAACCTCGTGAAGAAAATAAATCCTTCCGGAAAGACCGTGATGATAGGAAAGGAAAGATAGATAGGAAGTGTTTTAGGTGCGGGGATTCCAGTCACCTAATAGGAGAATGTCTAAAGCCTCCAAAGAACAAGTCTCAAAGAGCATTTGTTAGTGGAGCTTGGAGTGACAGTGAAGGTGATGACGACGAGCCTAAGAACGACGAAGTTGCTCTCATGGCTCATAACTCAGAAGAGGTACATTCTGACTCGTCATACTCCTCTATTGATGATGAAATCTTAGAAGTAGAATATAAAAAACTGTGTGATATTACTCTAAAAATCATAAACAAAAATAAGTTCTTAAAAACCAAAACGACACTTTTAGAAAACGAAGTCTATTGGTTAAAAGAAAAAGAGATACGATTAGAAAAGGGTAAAGGTGTTAAAGAAACATGTGTCTCATGTCAGGAACTTAAACAAGAATTAGAAACACTTAAGACCACACAGGAAGATCTTATCAAACAAAACTCGAATTTTAAAAGGTTTGATAAAAACATAAGTTGTGCAGATGAGATAATGAGAATACAAAAATTACCTCATGATAAAACCGGACTAGGTTTTATGAAACTAGGAAACTTAAGTGACTTTCAAAAACAAATTGTGAAAGTACAAGAAACTATTCCAACAAGATCAGACACCCACGGATCTGGCGGATCCAAAAATTTGGTTCCGCCAGTTATGGCCAAAGGGTCCGCGGGTACTGTTGATGAACAGAAGGTTTGTACTTCGGACCGTACTGAGTTCGTTAAGGTCACTAGAAAACCTAGCACTAGTACAACTGTTAACAAACAAAAACCAGCAGTTACTATAGGAAAAGGACAAGTTAAACATGAGTTTAGGACTAAAACAGTTCAACAAAGACCTAGAACTAGTTTTCCCAAACACCCCTTTCCAAAGAGTAACTTTAACTCACAGCATCATCATCAAGATAGTTGGAACCAAAACATGTCTAGGAACTATTGAGGTCCCAACTACATGCCATGGAACACTTATCCACCATTTCCATATATGAACCATGATAATGTAATGTTTAACCCAAATGGACCCATGAGATATTGGGGACCAAACGCTTGAGTTTTTCTTTAACTTAGGTGTGCTTGAAAGTCGGGTTAGAACTGGACGAGTAGACTAAAGATAGTGGGTGTTCAAGACACATGACGGGAAACAAAAGCCTTTTCTCAACCTACCAAGTGTACGACGGAGGTAATGTCACATTAGGTAGCAAGCTTAAAAGTAAAATCATCGGAAAAGGTACAATCTCTCATGACTCTCTCACTATTGATGATGTTGCTCATGTAGATAATTTAGGATTTAACTTGCTTAGTATTAGTCAATTATGCCGTAAAAAGTATAACGTCCTTTTCAGTAAAAATGGAAGTAAAATACTTAAAGATGGTATAACCGTAGGAAAAGGTGTTTTAAAGAATAATGTATACGTTATGAAATTAGACAAAACACCTAAAGACAAACTTTGTCTCACCTCCTTGGACGAAAACTAAACTCTATGGCATAGACGCTTAGGTCACGCCAATATGAGTCTAATCTAATCCTTATCATCTAAGGAACTCGTTAGGAACCTACCCAAGTTGAAATACGACCAACACTTTTGTGATGCTTGCAAAATTGGGAAACAAGTTCATAATAGCCATAAGGCTAAAAACATGGTGTCCACATCTAGGTGTCTAGAATTGTTGCATATGGATTTGTTTGGTCCATCCGCTATACAAAGTTATGGGGGAAACTTCTATACTTTGGTAATAGTAGATGATTACTCTAGGTATACTTGGACTAAGTTTTTGAAAACTAAAAATGAGGCATTTGATAAATTTGAAATTCTAAGTAAGAAAATTCAAAATCAAATAGGAAATAGCATTGTGTCTATTAGAACCGACCACGGTCGTGAATTTGATAACGAAACCCAATTCGGAGCTTATTGTGATGCTAATGGCATAACACATAATTTCTCGGCTCCTCGAACTCCTCAATCAAATGGTGTAGTAGAACATAAGAATAGAACACTTCAAAAAATGAGTCGAACAATTTTAAATGAGCAAAATATACCCCAAAAGTTTTGGTGTAATGCCATTGACACATCCACATACATCCTAAATAGAGTCTTAATTAGACCATTCTTGAATAAAACACCATATGAGCTTTATAGAGGCAAAAAGCCTACACTAGGATATTTTAGAGTTTTTGGAAGCAAGTGCTTCATTTTAAACACTAAGGATTACCTCACCAAGTTTGACCCAAAGTCTTATAAAGGTGTATTCCTAGGATATTCACAGAATAGTAAAGCATACATTGTCTTAAACAAAGAAACCTAAAGAGTCGAGGAATCGTTGAACGTAACATTCGACGAAAGTCCACCTCCCTCTAAGACATCACCTTTGGTAGATGATGACTTAGTTGAAAGTCAAATGGTTGAAAACCAAGAAAATATAGAAAATGACAAAGAAGATGAACCCGTGGATAGGGAATTAGTCAACATCAAAGAATCCAAAGTCATCCATTAGATAACGTCATAGGTAAAATTAATGAAAGAACATTAAGATCAAAGGTCCAAAACCAAAGTAATTTCTTTTGTTTTATTTCAACTATTGAGTCTAAAAATATAAATGAGGCCATAAAAGATGAATCTTGGGTCATAGCGATGCAAGAAGAATTAAATCAGTTTGTTAGAAATGACGTTTGGACATTGGTCCCGCAACCTAAAAATAAACCATAATCGGTACAAAATGGGTTTTTAGAAATAAAATGGATGAAAATGGTGTAGTGTCTAGAAACAAAGCTAGGCTAGTAGCACAAGGCTACAATCAACAAGAAGGTATAGATTACGACGAAACATTTTCACCCGTCGCTAGGCTTGAGTCAATTAGAATACTACTTGCATATGCATGTGTACATGACTTTAAACTATTCCAAATGGATATTAAAAGTGCATTTCTAAATGGTTTTATAAATGAGGAAGTGTATGTTGCACAACCTCCCGGCTTTGCCGATTTTGAAAAACCAAATTATGTCTACAAACTTAAGAAAGCTTTATACGGACTTAAGCAAGCACCAAAAGCTTGGTATGATCGACTTAAGACTTCCTAGTTGACCATAAGTATACCATAGGCCTAGTAGACAACACTATTTTCACCAAGAAAAAGGGATCACGTATTATCATAGTCCAGATATATGTGGATGACATTATATTTGGTTCAACTTGTCAAGAGTTATGCGATGATTTTTCGAAAATCATGCATGATGAGTTTGAAATGAGTATGATGGGGGAACTAAACTTTTTCTTAGGTCTCCAAATAAAACAATTAGAAGATGGGATATTCTTCAACCAATCCAAGTATATAAGAGATATGCTTAAGAAATTTGGTCTTGAAGATTCCAAACCCATGAAAACACCCATGTCCTCCGAAACCAAACTCACAAAGGATGACGAAGGTGAATCCGTAGATAGCACTAAATATAGAGGAATGATTGGTAGTTTACTCTACCTCACGGCTAGTAGACCAGACATTATGTTTAGTGTTTGTCTATGTGCACGCTTTCAAGAAGATCCCAAAACATCCCATCTTGAAGCCGTTAAACGGATCTTTAGTTATATTAAAGGTACTACACATTTAGGATTATGGTATCCCAAAGGAACGGGAGTAGAAACCATAGTGTATGCCAAC
Organism: Artemisia tridentata subsp. tridentata; assembly: GCA_021014915.2. Lineage (NCBI taxonomy): Eukaryota > Viridiplantae > Streptophyta > Magnoliopsida > Asterales > Asteraceae > Artemisia > Artemisia tridentata. The sequence continues at coordinate 135,980,339 of CP139506.1, read as the reverse complement.
TCAGACCATGTCGGTGACTATGTCGATAGAAAAAGTACAAGTGGTATTTGTACTTTTGTTGGGCATTGTCTCACCTCATGGTTTGCCAAGAAACAAACGGCCCTAGCGATATCAACAACTGAAGCCGAGTACGTGTCTGCAGGAAAGGCGTGTCAACAAGCACTATGAATGAAACAAGCTCTCATCGACTATGGAATCGAACTCAACGACATTCCCATTATTTGCGACAACAAAGGAGCTATCGACCTTAGCAAAAATCCAGTCCAACACGCTAGAACCAAACACATAGAAATACGTCACCATTTCCTACGCGACAATGTTCAGAAGGGAAACATCTCAATCGAGAAAGTATCCTCAGAGGACAACATTGCCGACATTCTCACTAAACCTCTTAAGAGAGCACCCTTTAACTTTCTTAGACTTGGTTTAGGACTAATGGAACCTAGTGAGTAGATAAAACCTTAGCTTAAACCTTAGATTAACCAAAAACCAAAAACCTGAGCTTGATCCTACGGAACCAACTGACAACAAGGACGGACCCCTTGTTTTGGTTTCGCCAGATCCGCGGCCCCCTGAGTCAGTTTTTTAGTTTATTAAACAAACACCCTGTACTGTGTATCACAACTCTCAAAAACATACCACCTACTGGAACTCGACTCAAAATCAACCAAACTCACAATTTAGGTCATCTCCTTCCACCAATTTGTGCTCTAATCATCTCTGTAAGTATCCTAATCACATCTACATTCCTGATCTGAGTCTAGGATTTCTATTTCATGCACAAAATCAAAACTTGGGATTTATGCATATTTTTAGTAAAATCATGAAGCATATTTACTAAATTGCATAACAAATCATGTTTTTCTTAGTTAGGAATTGCATATCATAAGGCATTATCATAATTCATCAAAAACCCCATGAGAAATTTTTATCAAAATCTTCTCACGACTAGGAAAAACGGTTTTTGAACATTGTTTATACAAATACAAAACGTTATGTTTTAAACACCACTTGCATAATGTCTCTTGAATGCTAAAGGGAATACATAACTAATATGTATTTTCGGGTACATTCAATCGTAGATACATTGAAGTAGGAGCGTTTGGGTTATCTCTTGTTTTATCATAAAACTTGCATACACAAAATTTTCATGCATAAAAAAGAGTCGAGATAACCGTACCTCCACATTGTTCCCATATAGGCACACACTAGAAATCTATATACGTATTTTCAATAGTTTTAACTAAACTATATAATTTTCGTGTCTAGGATAATCATGCCTCCCGCGACTTATTATGATCACAAAGAAACCGTCAAATACCTACCTCCACACCATAAAACCAAAGGACTCACTGAGGACCAAGTTAAAATCTTTAAAGCCTTAGAAAAATGCTATGTACATGAGGGTAGAACCGTAGACCCCTCATTCTTAGAAGGAACCATTCTTAAAGAACAACTAGCCGCGATTCAATTCGATTGTCTCCTAGATATCGATGAACCCATAATCCCTAGATTCATACTAGAATTCTATGCGAGTGTAGGTCTTAGCTCAAATGACTATGGTTACATGAACGTCCATTTCAAAGTAAACCAAACTCAATACAACATCCCTCTAGACCAATTTGGAGAAGTCTTAGGTGTTCCAAGTCAAGGAACTTGCTTTTATTCGGACAAATGGTCATTGTCCATCCTCGATTCCAACCTTGATCGTACACCACCATACGACACACCCTTAACCCCAAAAGAGACCATTCGTGCTCATCTTTTTGTTCCTAGAACCTCCCACACTAGGACTAGTCGAGGTAAAGAGGTAGATCGAGATCCGTTTGGCATGGAGCTAAACGAACTTAGGCCCTAATTCAAGAAGCTAGAAGAAGTTCTTAGGGCCAACGTCATTAGCACCATAGGAAATAGAGACCATCTCAACGCAAGTCTTTGCTACATGCTCTATTATGTGTCAAACCACCAACCTTTCAACCTCACCTATTATATCGCCAAAAGAATGGCCGATATTCCAGTTTTAGGTACCACCGCCATGCCCTACGGGATGCTTCTTACCCGTCTTTATAGAGCTTTTGCACCCATTCCTCGAAACGATAAAGGTTTTGTTCCCGACTACACCGAGATTGAACACACCTTTGTACCACTTAGTGATCATAGGGTAGCCGTAGCAAGAGGAAAACGAGCTCATCCTCCCACCTCATCATCATCATCATCATCGGTTAGCGAGGATGATGGTTTGCCAAATTCTAGGATTGCTCCTCCCGAGTATATGAGTCAACTTCCTCCCATCGACAACCAATCTGAGGAGTTTCGTCAAACATGAGGAATGATGAAGAATCTTGGATGGTGGATCATGAAGCTCAACAAGAAGTGAGGGTTAGGGAATGTTTGGTATAAGACAAGTTCAAAACAATGATGTGTTGAATTATTGTGTTCTTAGAATATTATGTTGGTGTGATACATTTATGTGAACTAAAATAACTTTGCAGGACGATAACACGTGATGTTATCAATTTTTCATGCTTAAGCCACCATTTGGCTTAACCTCCTTTTATAGTAAGTTATTATCATTTTATTGATCTATATGCAAACATGTGTTAGAATATGTGTTTTTGCTTTTAATCAATCACCAATAAGTAGTTACATATGTTTTAGGACAATTTTCGGGATTTGAATGGGTATCATAAAATTTGACATGCTCTCTGTTAAGAATTTGCATTTTTATCTTGTGGATATAACAGAACCAAGTTCTGGGTTCTGTCTGTTCATTAATTTGGCTCCACCAAATTTCACCCTGCGGATTCTGCGGAACCAAATTTTGGGTTATGTACTTGTTATCGTTTGGATCCGCATTCCAACAGTAACTTTTTCAAATCTTCCGTCTCATCCCGCTCCTTAGATTGTTGATTATAGTTCTTAGGATTATTCTACTAATCATTAGGCATATTAGGATGATTTAAGCACACTTAGAACCATAAGAAGTCCTTTTCCCACCAAAATTTGAAAATTCAAATTTTCTTCCAAGTTACCTTTCTGTAACAAACAAGGAGCCTTCAATTTGGTTCCTTGTAATCCGTGGATCAATCAAATCACTAGAATCCCACTAAACCTTGCATCTACTGCATATCTTCACACTATTGCTCAATTCCAATTCCAAAGGATTGACTTTAGTAAAATGACAAACCTCTTGTTCTTGTTCCAAGTCATTGGAAACCAACATATCTTTATGACTAAACATCCAAACACACAAATCCATGACACTTAGAGCCTATAAATTAGAAACCTTAGATAAACACAATTCACATAAACCTTCTTCCTCACAATGTCCTACTCAAACAACTTCTCACAACCCAAACCACACAGAAGGACATCAAGAATAAGTGTCAGATCATGTTGGTTGATCAATCCCAACTTAACTCCAATCACTTCACCATCTACTAGAACACCCGTGGCTTCCACACCACCATCCACTCCATCTCAACCAACAAAATCTCCATCACCTACTCAAGTGACAAAATCACCACCTGTCACAACTCGTAATTCCAGGCCATTTTCCCGAACCTCGACAATTTACTATTCACAAGTTACTATTCACTGGCACTATTCATTCCAAAATTTTTATTTCATATTCTCGTAAGTTAAACTATTTTAATGATAACCCAAGATTTTGGCACTCGTCGGATAATTTCTGCAAGAATCACGAAACCGTGTCCGAGATTTACCTTAAGGTTTAAACATCATTTAGGCATCCCGATATGTCCAAACAACATTACCAACAAGAGAAATATATGTTTTGGACCTTCCGTGACATTTTCATGAATTTAGGAATTTTAGGATACCCGGTTTTAAGTTTTGTGACTTTACGACTTATAGTTAGCAATTAGCGGGACCAAAACCCACTCCGTATGTCAAAAATAAATATCCAACCTAAAATATCTAGATATTTTCTCAAAAATATCTAGATATTTCAAAAATATAGTGAAATTACCATTATACCCTTTCATTGAAATTACCAAACTGCCCTTGGACTATATAAAGCCTAAACTAGCTTCATTTTCACTAGAAAATCACAAACTCTCTCCCTCTTTCTCTCCCTAGTCCACGGCCAACATAGATCAAGAAGAAGAAACCATAAAATTTTTGAAGATCAAGTGTTTAACAAGTCCATTTTAACATCCTTGTTAGAGTTTTGAAATAAAAACTCCAAGGTTGTAGATCTTTTTCATCCAAACTCATTTAATCTTCAAGTAAGTTCAAGAACCTATTTTTATCATGTTATACTTTCATTTGATCCATGTGGTTATGAGTTTTCAAGTCATTATAGTTTAAAATGCAAGTTACTTATGTTTATGATACCATTTTTCTTTTAAACTATCACAAACATTAGATCTATACATTTTATTAACATCCTCATGAAATCCTCTATAGTTTATGATGTTTAGGACTCCATGACACTCTAAGAAGGTGTATGGTAGATTAAGGGTTGTTTTGATGTTGGTTGGAATGGATTTGTACAAGTTGTTAACTAGGAAAATCAAGTTTTGACATAATATAAAAGCTGCTGTCCCTATTTGCAAAACGTGGGAAACTCAGGGACTAGGGTGTAACTTTGGACCAAAGATTTAGAAAATACATTCAAAAACGAAACTATGGCCGCCGGAATGAACAAAAACGAGTCTATAACGAAGGAGATATGATTTTTCAAAGTTTAACGACGAAAAACTATTTTCTGAAAATAATACGTGCTGTTGCACGAATTTCAACGGACAAAATGAGGCATTAGCCGTAATCTAGACGACCCAACTTACTGAAAATATGTTAGTTCATGCTATGACGAATCCGTGGATATAAAGAACGTTGAAAACGGACTTATAACGACCAAGATATGAATTTTTGAAAAGCCGACGAAGTATACTTATTTTGACAGCATTACAACACATATAATTTCTAAGTGTAAAACTAGCAAGTCACTAAGTTCATGGCCGATTTTCTATATGATCGAGGCGCGTATGATCAAAAGTCAAATGAGGCGACATTGAGATTATGTTACAAGGATTTCAAAAACGTCAAGTTCTATTGCTAACTCGTAACGTACAATATTTTGCGACTAGTTTTGCGAGGCCGTTTGGTCATATTTTCACAAGTTGTAAAAAGGGTTATTTTGCGACGAAACTATTTTATTTGGCGATAAAACATCAAACAAGGATCGTGGAGTGCCGTTTCAACATATTTACACGAAAAGTAGTTTATAACTTGCCGAGACGTCAAAAATGTAGTTTCGACGATAAACTTTATTTTCAAAACTAACGAGTGGTATCGTTAACATACGTATTTGCATGTGTAGCATTGTATCATTGCTTACGCTAGATCATATCATTCATAATAGGTCGCGGTTAGAGATCGAGCCTCATTTCATCTTATCCATTATTATCATAGTTGCTATCGCATCAGGTGAGTTTCATAGCCCCTACTTTACACGTTTTGAACTACTTTGGGGGAGATACATGCTTAAACTACTTGCTTACATACATGATTGTGTTAAACTTATTTGCGTTATTCTTGAAAGCAACTCGCGGACCTAAGTATCTAACACTTGGGGTAGCCGAACAGAACAGATCACGGACCTAAGTATCAAACACTTGGGGTAGCCGTACAGAACAGATCATGGACCTAAGTATCTAACACTTGGGGTAGCCGTACAGAACATATCACGGACCTAAGTATCAAACACTTGGGGTAGCCGAACATAAGTCTCCTAGTGAGCAGCATAAGGTCTACTAGTGATATAGAACGCATATCGTATACTTACATGTCTTACTCAAGCTATATTTTAGCAGTGGGTTGTAAACACACAGGTTGCAAGTTTTGTTATGGGCGGGATTTGCAACTGAGTGGATTTACAATGCCTTTGCTGTGGAAACATTCTCGAAGAACTTTTCAACTCATTTATAACAAACTCTATGAACTCACCAACCTCGTGTTGACACTTTAGCATGTATTTTCAGGAACTAAGCAATAGCACGCTACTGGAGGCTTTTGGCAGGGCATGGCATGGTCATAGAAGACTCTGATAAAAAATTTGGGACCGCTTAACTTATTTTATGGGCCAACTTCTGCACCACTTTTCATAATGTAAATTTAACACTTTTGACTTCTCAAATATATTCTAAATGATTGATGTGAAAACCGTTCTTTACACTTGTGTTATGATACCAATTGAGTTGCACCCCAGCGACACGTAAGCTTCCGCTGGACCCGATTTTGGGGGTGTGACACCACCCACAATGGCTACCACACCACCATCAGTGTCTAACACACCACCACCCACACCATCTCAAGTAACGACATCATCATTACCTCCTTATTCACCCAAACTTCAACCCAATGATTTATTTACCACACTCCAAGCCATTGATGAATCAATGTGGCTCAACCAACCAAACACTCAAGGAAATGAGGAACTTGATCCTCTCCACGCCTCTTTAAACATGATGAACTCTCACTTACGTGATACTAAGGATTTAGAATCCATATGGCTTGCCTCCATCATGTCTTCACAAAATCCAACCAACCCTCCACAATAGATGCTAGGATCCTCTCCTTTGTCTTCCTCAATAGAAGCATTTAGTTTCTCCTTAGTTTCCTTTTATAGGATTTCTTAGGATTATATTAGGACTTTTCTATTTTTAGCTTGTTTTTATTGTAACACCTTGCATTATGACTTTGATCATGGGCAATTTTCAATGGAAGGATGTTATATTTATGCTTGTGGGTAATCACTAAATATGCATCATATTTTGGTTGGTTTGGTTTACTAACATTTGCATCCTTATATGGTTGGTTATAGAATTAACTTTGTTTGAACTTTGTGATTGGTTTGAACAATTTTAGTAAGTTGACTTTTTAAAGTCAAATGGGTTGAACTACATTGCTTGGTTGAACCTTTACATTTGCATTATGCTACTTGGTTGGGTTGATTCATATACAACTAACCTTTGTTTTGTAGCATTTCTCATCCTTGAATCAAATACGTTGGTACCCTAGCAACGGGGAGTATTGATCGAGGGGGAGCATATCATGTACTAATATTTTGTTTTGTAGCATTCATAATCCTTGAATCACATACATTGGTACCCTAGTAACGGGGAGTATTGATCAAGGGGGAGCATATCATACACTAACTTTTGTTTTGTAGGATCATTCATGCATCATGAACTTGGAACTCCAATTAGGGGGAGTATTATCCAAGGGGGAGCTTTAAGTTCTCAAAATCATTGAATCATTCTTGGTACTCCAAATTAGGGGGAGTTATAACCAAGAACCGTTCACCACATTCCGCTATGCATTTCTTCTTTTTGTTTCGACAAAAAAGGGGAGATAGGATTAAGTTCATACATCACTGTTAACATCACAGTACATGTTTTTATGCTTAAAATAGTTTTCAAAACTTGCATAAAACTAACTTAATCTATATTTTTAAAAGACTTTCACTTTACTTATTCCATTGCTTAAAAATAAACGTTATGTTTTGTCATCAACAAAAAGGGGGAGATTGTTAATACAAATATCGTCCTAAAAACGTTATTTATATTTTACGATCTTTGCTTTATTTTGTTAATGACAATTATAAGGTTTATCTTTAGCAAAGCATAAATATAAGTTAAAGTCTTTTACATTTTAGTAACAAGCTTTTTAAAACACATTTACATATCACATGATCACTAGGAATTACATTGCATACATATATACATTTTCATGTTTATTTTTATTTTTTTAAAATAGAAATATACACATGACATCATGGCATACCTCATTAGGAAATCTTTAGATATCTTAGTTGACTTTACAATATATTTTGGAAAGATCTTGAAGCAAAGGAGTTGACTTTGTAAGATCTTGACAAGACTTGGCATGATATGGAAAGATATGGTAAGGTCTTAGCTGGCATGTCCCGGCGGAACCAAACAGGTATATGGGCGGAACCCATAATTTGGGTCCGCCGGATCCGCCGCTTGTCTGCTCAGTTTTGCCTATAAATAGCAAGCTGATCATTCAAGCACAATCATCACTCATATAGCATAAATTACATATTCATTCATTTGTACATTACTAACCCATTCATTCATTCATTTCATTCTTAGTGATCTTTCTTTTGTAGCAAAGAGATCAAGCATACAAGCTTCAACACACTGTTGCAAGTCTTTATAGTTTAGGTTCTGTGTGATTAGTTAGTAGTTCACACATCATTGTCATACCATTCATTCAGTAGAGTCCGGTTAGTGTTTTAGTCCTCAAAACACATAGAGTGTCGGGAGTGGTTGAACCCTTGTAAAGAACTCGACATCTAGCTTAGTGTCGGAAATTGTACAGGCGACGTCAGGTTGGTTCTATCTTGAACTAGAACCCGGTATTTAGCTTTGTACCGAAAAAAGGTGTAAGCGACGTGTGTAAAGGTTTTCTCCGCCGAGAAGGGAGCTTGTTTCTTAGTGAAGAAAAACTCTCGAGTTAGAGGCTCGAGGAGTGGAGTAGGGCAAGGAAGAGAGTCCTTGTAGCCGAATCACTATAAATCTCTGTGTTGTGGTTTGATTGTTCTTTTCCTTACTTGCATTACTTATATTGATTGTTTGTTTGCATTAACTTGAAACCACGTTAAGTCTCAAAGCGAATAAATTAAAAAAAAAAAAAAAAAAACGGTAAAGACAATTTAACCCCCCTTCTAGTTTTTCACAAAACCATTTTTCTATTTAATATACGAATGACTTTTTCCATTGCGTGTGGGTAAAATTTGATACATTTTCAGTTGATTATTCATTCAGATGTATCAAACTTTACCCGTAAAAACTAACACATCAAATTTATTATAAGTCTATATACATTTGAATAGAAAAATAGTTCCATACATGAAAAAAAATAACTTTTAAATCAATATATAGTTAATCACTTTAAACTATAAGTTTTCTACTCAAATCCGCAAATCACCATAAAAAAAAAAGGTTAAGTCCGTAACTGACAAAGGAACTTTCAAAAAAAAATTAAAATCTACGTAAGTTTATTACCTTTATCACCATTGTAACTATATTCGTTCTACTGTCACTAATTTGCTCATCTGCTGTATGTTAAATCGGTAAATTTTGCTTATTTGACAATTGAATTTTATGTGTAATAAATTTCATGACATCTGGTGCAAATTACCCATTATCATCACAAATTAGTACATTTACTTACTAAACCGTCACTCCCCATCACCACCACACAAGTACCACTTTCCGTCACCCCACCAACAATCACCATCACCACCAAAACTCCATTTTAAAACCCCACTACCGTTATCTTCAACAACCACCATCTCACTTAAATTAAATTCTTTCCGATTCTAAAACCCTAAAAACCCCCAAATTTTCATCACCAACCACACAAAACCCTAAAATTTGACATTCAAAATGCACAACCCATAATCAAAATAAAAAAAATGACCCATTTAAATTCACCTCATCCTGATCATAACCCACAAAAAACCTCCAATTTTAACCCACTAAAACCCCTTTAATTGAAATGTATCGAAATGAGTGAACATGGTAAACGAAAAAAAACCCACAATTGATTCGACAGAAATATCATATTTAAACAAAAAAGAGAGCTTAATTGATTCAACAAAAACAATGGAAACAACCTCCTTTTGATATGTAGTTTTTGAAGCAAAAAAAGGGTGCCAACAATCATTTCAAATTGCATCTAGTGGAGGAGTAGGAGTAGCAACGACAATCATTTTGGAGAATATGACTGGTGGTTTCGCCGGAGATGGTGATCGACGTTTCCTACGACGATGCATGTATTTAAGAATGAATTTAAGTAGCATTCGCAAAATCAAAAGTATTGTTTATATAAAAATTGCAAAGATGTGAAGAAATTAGAATAATTGAAAGTAAAGAAATTTCTAGAGTAAATTACACGGATGGTCCCTGTGTTTTGTCAAAAATTTCACCTATCGTCCCTCAAACTTAAAAGTTGCATGTATCGTCCCTATCGCTGCCAAAGAATAACATGAATGGTCCCTTTTTTCGTCCGGGGCTTAGCAGCACTAACTTATGCCTAGCAGCACTAACTCAGTTTTCACTCCAATAAGCTTAATTATCAGCACTCAACACTGTTCATAGCGTATCCTACAAAAGATTAGTCCAAAAACACCAAACCACAAACAATAACACAATTCACAATAATCACATCATCATTTGTACTTAGCAGTTATAAACACAACTAGTAGCAGAAACTAGCAGTTCTAAGTATAACTAGCAACACTAATTATACTTAGCAGCAGAAACTCTTATTGACTTAAATAACAGTACTAATCCTTACAAAACTTTACAAAAACATTAAGAGATAAGAGATTTTAAAGATTTAACATTCCAATACTGGCAATCAAAAATTGAAATCTACCTACATCAAAAGCTTTTGTGAGCAAATCTGCAACATTATTATCAGTATGAATTTTAACCATTTGAATTAACTTCTTTTCATTACAATCTCTTATAAAATGATGTCTTATCTCAATATGCTTTGTTTTAGAATGATAAACAAGATTTCTAATTATGCACATAGTACTACTATTATCAATAAAGATTTTGGTATGCATAAAATTGTACCCATAATCTAGCAATTGATTCTGAATCCAGAGCACTTGTCCACAGCAACTTGAAGCAGCAACATACTCAGCTTCTGTTGTGGAATTAGCAACCACAGTTTGTTTCTTACACTACCATGAGATCAATCTACACCCTAGGAATTGACAACCTCCTGTTGTAGATTTCCTATCCAAGCTTGCTCCAGCATAGTCACTATCAGTGTAAGCTACCAAATCAAAAGGTGAGTCTTTTGGATACCAAAGGCCCAATTTAGGATGACCCTTTAAGTACCTAAAAACTCTTTTCACAGCATGAAGATGTGAAACTTTAGGTGTGACTTGGTATCTAGCACATGCACACACTGCAAACATGATGTCAAGTCTTGAAGAAGTAAGGTACATAAATGACCCAATCATTGATCTATACAAATGAACATCCACTTCTTCACCATCTTCATCCTTGAGCAAAGGCTTGTCAGTGACCATGGGTGTACTTGCTGCCTTGACATCTGTATACCCAAACTTCTTTAAGATCTCAGCCATATACTTATCTTAACTGATAAATATGCCATTCTCCTTTTGCTTGAATTGTAACCCTAGGAAGAATGTGAGTTCTCCCATAGAACTCATCTAAAACCTTTCATGCATCAATCTCAAACTTAATGCATAACACCTTGTTTGTTGATCCAAAGATAATATCATCAACATAAACTTGAACAAGCAGAATATCATCTTTGTGTCTTCTGATAAACAAGGTCTTGTCAATCTTCCTACTACTAAAACCATTGTCCAACAGGTATGTCGACAATGTGTCATACCAAGCTCTTGGAGCTTGATGTAAACCATAAAGTGCTTTTTCCACCTTGTATACCTTATCAGGAAAGTCAAGATCTTCAAATCCAGGTGGTTGAGAGACATAAACTTCTTCTTCAATTGTCCCATATAGAAAAGCACTCTTCACATCCATCTGATACACCACAAAATCTTTGTATGAAGCATAAGCCAAGAACAACCTTATAGCTTCAATTCTTACAACTGGGGAAAAGACTTCATCATAGTCAATCCCTTCTTCTTGTGTGTATCCCTGAGCAACTAATCTTTCTTTATTCCTCACCACAATACCTCTTTCATCTTTCTTACATCTGAAAACCCATTTAGTACCAATTGCCCTTTTTCCATTAGGCAAATCAACCAGAGTCCAAACTTCTTGTAGCTTGAATTGCAAAAGCTCCTCTTGCATAGCCTCCACCCAGCTTGGATCCTGTAATGCTTTATGTGCATTCTTGGGTTCTACTTGTGATAGAAAACAAGCAAATAAACAATTTTGAAGATCTTTGTAACTGTTTCTCTGCTTAAGAGATCTAGCAAAGAAACCTTGTTCCTTCAAATCCTTGGTCATTCTTCTTGTTTGAACAGCAGATTTCATATCTCCAATTACTTGCTCTTTAGGATGATCCTTGTGAATTCTGGTAGTTGGAATAGGACTGACATGATCCATGTTGTTTATGTCAGCCTCTGCACCAACTTCTTCATCATCAGTATCTGCATATATATTTTCCAAAGGAGGCATGTTTGGATCAAATGGATATTCATCCTCATTATCAGCAATGCCATCCTTGTCAGCAGTATTGACAGTTTTATCTTTGGTAATGCTATTAGTGTTGTTTCCATCACCAGCAACATTAACTTCATTAGAACTGCTAACATTATCATCCTTCACTTGATCACCAAATTCAGTTGGAGCTTCATCATCCTGCTTTTCATTATCACTTGAAGAGTTAACACCATCTTCTTTATCATCTTTTGGATCTTCATCTTGATCATCTTCTTCAGAACTCTTTGAAACTTTGGTTGAGATAAGTGGATCAGCAGTCCATATAGGTAGCAAGACATAATCTTTTCCAGGTCCTGTCTCCTTATTAGCTTGACCTGTACTTTCACTTGTGTTTGTACCTGCAAAATCATTAGACTGTGTACCTGAAACAATTGGATCATAATTCATTGTTTTGGCTAGTGCATCAATATCAAACAGCCAGTTTGGTCCACTCCTTGCAACATTAGGTGTACTCACACTAAACCTAATATGCAAGTTCTCTTCCACTAACCTGGTTTTACTATTGAACACTCTAAAAGCTTTACTATTCAGTGAGTATTCAACAAAGAATCCTTCATCAGCCTTTCCATCAAACTTGCCTAAGTGATCTATGGTATTAAGGATAGTAACAACGCACCCAAATGGTCTTAAAAAACTTAACAATGGTACTCTACCATGTAAAAGTTCATAAGGGGTATTGTTATGAGGCTTAACTACTAAACATCTATTTTGCACATAACAAGCACTATTAACTGCTTCAGCCCAAAAAGTAGTTGGTAGCTTAGAATCTGCTAACATTGTGGAAAACTAGAAGGGAGGGGCGGGTTGAATAGTTTTACTGGTTTTTAAGTTGTCTCAAAAACTTTTACTATTTGAAAAACTTTGATTCGAGTCTTATGTGTAATCAATCAACACCAATATGAACAACACACTAAACTAACTAATTATGAGTAATGAAAGTTAAGAAAAGAGATGGAAAGATCAAACCAGGACAAAAGGATTTATAGTGGTTCGGCTACGAAGCTCTTCTTCGCCCTACTTTACTCCCCGAGTACCATACTCGAGAGTTTCAATCACTATGTCAACAACCTCCCTTTAGGCGGAGAAAACTGTACACGTCGCTTATCCTATTTCCGACACTAAGCTAGATTTCGAGTGTTAATCTTAGCTAGCACCAATCTACCACGATCTACCCGATCCTTTCTACTTCACACACTTAACACACAAGACTCAAGAGATCCCCAAGATCTCACAAGATCACAATGATCACCTCTCACTTGACTCAATCTATCCTATCAACTCTTGATCAATCTTGATCAACACACAAGCCTAATGGCTACAAGAGATATTCAATATCTCTATAAGATCACAATGATCTTTCCTCACAAACTCTCAAAAGAAAAATGATCTTGATGTATACTATGATACAATCAAGTGTGTAACAAATGTTACAAGTGCTCTAACTACAACTACAACTCTTGTATCTTCTTGGATACCTTGAGTTCTTCTCTTGCACTAGAAGAGGAATGAAGAGGATCACTTGAATGGATGATTGGATCACTCTTAAACAAAAGAAAACTAAACTAAATGATCAAGAAGAAAAGATGTGGTGAGAGTATTAAACTCAGAAAGTTCTGTGTGAAAAAGGATGCCCAAAATCTGTGAAGTGGGCTGGTATTTATAGGCAGAAAAAATCTGGCCGTTATAGGGACACGGCACCACTAAACCACACACGGTACCACTAAATTTAGTGGTACCGTGGTACCATGCCAGACAAAAACGCTCCTCTTTTTGTCTTTTCTGGTGAAAACTTATTTGAAGAAGTTTGGAGCTGATTTTGGGGAGAAAAATAGCTGTTATGTATTTTGAACTTATTTTTCCATTAAAACATTTCTTAATTATTAAAAAATAATTTGTAAAGTATATTTTTGAAAGAAATGTTTTGTCACATAAAAATGTGATGTCTAAAACATAAATTCACCTCTTTGATCATTTGTCAAGTTGTAAATTTTTTCTAGAGTGATTTGCGTAGAAACGGGAACTTTCGATTAAAAACTTGTTTACGTTAATTTTAACGTAACTTGTTTTCGCATTTTGTCATCCTCAAAATGTGAAGTTATCGAAAGATAGAAATAACGTTTTTAGAATATTATTTGCATCAACAATCTCCCCAATTTTGATGATGACAAAACATAAACTCATTTTAGGTTAAAATTAGTTTTAACAAATTTTTAATGAGTTTACTCCCATTTCTCCCCCTTTTTGTCGAAGCAAAAAGGTTGCTAAGGCTCCCCCTTGATGTATACTCCCCCTCATTTGGAGGACACCAAGGAATCGAGCAATGATTCGTGCTACAAAACAAGGTTAGATAACAAATATACAAGATCTAACATGTAGCACTTATGACAAATATCCAACCACAAATAAAAAGATTGGCTAAGTAGCCAAGCACTAAAATAAAAACAACCACATAAAGGCCCATTCATTCAAGAAAACAAATGTCATACATAGGTATGACTACATGACAAACATAATAAAAGAAGGACAACAAGAAGCATAAATCCTTAATGACTAGAGGCAAGCTTCATTTTCAAGAGGGGTCCTAAAAGTTTATTGTTGAAAAACTAAACATGAACATGTTTAGTCTTGTGGGTTAGGAGGTGGTGGAGATGGTGGCATCATTTGGGGTGGTGGTGGTGTCAAAAGATGCTCCACATAGGAGAACATGAAGTGAATCTCATCTCTTAAGGAGAAGATGAGATTACGGTTGTGGAGGCAACATAGGCAATTGGCACTATGTAAATCATAGGGATGAGGTTGGATAGGTTGACCCATGATTGGGGAAGGAGGTGGTGGTGAGTTTGTTGGTGATGGGGTTGGCATGGCATAATCCAATGGAGTGATGGGTGAGATGGTGTAGTCCATGGATGATGGCATGGTGTTGAAGGAATGAGATGATGAAGATGTTGTGCAAGTAGAGGATGTTTTGGAAGGTGCATTAGGTGGGGATGGTGAGTTGGGAGTGGCTTGGGAAGGTGGTGTTGTGACTTCATCATCTTTTGTTTGATCAACAAAGAGAGGTTTGGTGGGTGGTCTTACGGTGATCCTAGGTTTCTTGGAGATGTGGTTTGTTGATCCTTGTGTGGAAGACATGGTGAGTGTTTGTTGTGAGGTCGAAGATGAAGTACAAGATAAGCTTGCAATGGTGAGGCCTTATATAGGTAAGAGTTGGGAAATTTGAATTAAAGGTGATGGGAGTGTCCTATGGTGTAGGAAGGGAATCTTGGGGTATATGTGAGTTTTCAAAATCTGCATGTCTGAGGTTTGAGGTTCAGGGATCTAGAGGAAACAGTGAAAATTTGTCAAACAAGGGCAAGGTACCTCTAAATACCACACGGTACCGTTAAATTTAATGGTACCGTGGCCTATTAAACGGTACCGTGACACTGTAGTCACGAATTTTCTTGCGCATGCTAGTTCTAGGTAGCTAAAGGGATGTTTTCTAGGGGAACTATTTCCTGGAAATGATAGTGTCTCAAATCACTAAAGATTTATTTGCCTAATATGTCCCATATTAAGCTACTTCTAGCACATAAAGATTATCATGTAATTTGCCAAGATAGTCATAAGCATGCAAACATAAGGGACAAAATAAGATCACATCAGATAATTCATGCAAGGTGATAGATTAAATATCAAGCATGCAAGATAACAAGGAGTATTAATCCCTAATATAATTTATTAAAGATAAATCCTAATAAGATATATAAATCCCTCCTTAACTACTTATGACTTGAGCATTCTCCCGTTCTTGTCACATTCTCGTCTTGAGCATGCATCTCATTTTCATGATTTGGATCATCAAATGGTGCATAGTGGGTGGAGGATTCGGAAATGAGAATGGATGAGACATATGACTCGTTTAGGGGTTTCATGACGGGATCAAAGAGTGAGTATTGAGGACCACTAAGGTATGGGTGATAGTTTATGAGGTGGTGATAAAGACGAGTTAGGAACATCCCATAGGGTATCAATTTATTTTTGTTACCCTTGAGATGTACAATTCGCTTAGCGAAGAAGTAGGCGAGATTGTATGGTTGTTGGGTTAGGAGATAGTAAATCATATGAGCACAACACGCCGAAAGTTGCTCACGATTTCCTGTTAGACTTAGAACATTTTCTCGCAGGATGACTGCCCAAGAAAGTAGTTCATAACGAACCTCTTCCAAACGAATTTTTGTTGGATTTGGGTAAGAGGAGTACTTATGAGTACGAATGAGTTTGGTGAGTTCGGTTGGAGAGGGTATGTAGGAACAATACGGACTATGCTCTTCACGATAGTTGAAGAGGGACTCAAGACACCAATCTTCAGTATAGGCACATTGCCCATGATTGGAAATTCGAAGAATTTGAGCAAATTGCTCAAGAGTTAGGACGAATTTGAAATTTCAGACCCAAAACCAAAGTGACAAAGTTTGATCCTCGTTACGTACGAGTTCAACTTGTCGAAAGAACTCCAACACAAAGCGAGTACAAATGTGCTCGTTTATGTGAAGCAGACAATCGAATCCTATAGCTCTAAATGAAGTGTTGATATCCCGATGATAAACTAGGGATGGATCAACGACTCGACCTTCATGAAACCGACGGGTTTCAAGATTGACATAGGCACGAATGTGGTTACCGGGTGTTGTGGGTTCACGAGAGATTTTGGGTGTATAGGTATTGGTTAAAAGATGATCAAAATCATACTCATGAGACATTTTTGTTTCCTATTAGAAAATTTTAGGAAAAATTAGAATTGAGAGTAGTTGCATTAAAGATACGTGCCTAGTGTGTGCCTATATGCAAACTATGTGGAGGTGCGGTAATCTCGACTCTAGAAAATAATGAGATTACCCAAACACTCCTAATTTTACTTTTGCTCAAGCAAATATGTCGAAAAGTACATATTGATTATGTAATTCGATTGATGAACTCAAATAAGTACATTTTATTACCATCATTTATCCTATTTATTTGACTTGTTTTATTATATTATCGGTGAGAATTGATACGTTAATATTTACTTTTGTAATTCTCAGGTAAAAACAAGTATTATGTGAAACTTGGCGATTTTGGACTAATTATGGAGCAAAACATGCAAGAAGTTAAGAGTCTACTGAAATGTGCAAGATCAAGATCATTCTGCTCCAGATACGCCGCATCCTACTTATTATATACGGCGCATCACTATCAAGATTTCACAAGCTACGATCAAAGACAGCAAGGACATGCGCCGCATCTAGAAATGGAGTTACGCCGCATCTTAAGGCGGTGTACGAATATTCCTGAATATATTAATCTTGGACCCCACGCGAAGTTAAGTCAATGCGCCGCATCTACTTATCCTATGCGCCGCATCTAGCCCTCAGACAGAAACTATAAATACCCCAAAGTCAGACGAATTTCGGAGTTCGACAAAATTAGCTAAGTACGAGACAGAAGAAACCCTAAGCCGAATTCAGACGAAGTAGCAGCACAAGACACACCTTGAACGAAGATACAAGAGCTGTAAGAAGGTCCTGCATGTATTCAATTCATTAAGTAGTTTTGTTTTATTGTATTAGTACACTTTAATTGGTCTGGATTGATGGGCTTGTGTCATTGATTTAATCATGCACTTCAACTCCCCTTAAAATTGCTTTCCCATTAATTAAAGTTTATATGTTGATGTCTTTGGTGACTTTTATTAGTGCATTGATAACCTCTGTGTCTAGCTGAGCATTGCTTGGGTCGCCATGCCCCTTCCTCGCCTATTTATTAGATCGCCTATGCATTCTATCGTCTGTAGAAAAGTAGGAAGAAAGATAAATAGGATAGTCATAAGTGATCATTAAGGGTTTACTCGCCGATAAGATTAGAGCCAACGAGAAAGGAATTAATCTCGGTGCGTTGCATCGAACTATACACTTCATATAAAACTAGCAATAAAACAAGTGACAAGCTACTTAACTATCATGACAGGTCTTCTTATTGTCTCAAGTATTTATCTGTGTACGTGTGTGCTAATCGCTGATTCGTGCCTATTAGTTTAGTTTATATTTAATCATAACCAAACCGTGCCAGTCTCTCAAGCTGAAACCCCCTTGCGTTAGATTATGTTGTATAACTAACTTAAGATATTAAAATACTGATTAAAATAACTAGATAATACGTTCCACTCTTAGTGATCGACACTCTACTTACCATTATATTCATACTGACCGGGTACACTGCTCGTTAAAGTGTGTGTTATTGATAAGTCGGCTAAATATAAATTTAAAACTTGAATACTGCTAAAACCACAACGACATACCGTGGGTATAAAAATTAGAGCAATACACACGCACATCAAGTTTTTGGCGCCGTTGCCGGGGAGTGAATTGTTATTATCTGTTAATTTGATTAGTATTTTAATTAGGTTTTTCTTTTTAATTTTTATTCTAACCGCTAACTTTGTTGTATATTAGTTAAATTGCATTCATTGTATTATTTTGCATATTTTTTTTTTGTTTTTGTGTGTTTTTGTTTTCTTTAATTTGTGTTTCTTTTTGTTTGTTTTTATTTTTGTTTTTATTTTTCTATTTTCTTGTATTCTGCTATCGTTGTACTGAGCTAATTCAAACGATACGGCGCATCTATTTTCATAGATACGGCGTATTGCGTTTAATTTTTATAAAAAACAACGCGTTTAATAAATTCGATACGACGCATCTTTCCCCAAGATACGGCGTATCTGTTTTTAATAAAAAAAAATTCTAAACGATAACGCCATACGACGCATCTGCTTTAGCAGATACAGCGTATCTATTATTTTAGTTAAAAACAGTTTTCGAATTATTAAACAGATACGACGCATCAATTTTTATCGATACGGCGCATCTACTGAATCAAAAATCTGGTATTTTGAAACGTAACGAAAATACGGCGCATTAACTTTTGTTAATACGACGCATTTAATTTTAATTTAGATACGTTGATTTTTGATAACTTAATACTGATACGACGCATTCTAATTTCTAAGCGGCGTATCTATTTTCTGAATAAAGTCTGATTAAATTTTAACGATTATAAGATACGGCGTATCCAACTTTTTGGATACGGCGCATCGTCTACTGATGTCAGCAACTTTTATTTTACTTTGATTGTTTCACTCTTCTTTTGCACGAGTAAGTTCTATTTCAGGAAGATGGACGATCTGGATATTACAATGGAAGAATATGTTAGGTTTGAAGAGGAAAAAGCCTTGAGCAATAATCAGGTGTATAACTGGAAAAGAGCAAGATATGGTGCACAAGTCATTGAGACGAAAGAAATCACTATGGAAGAATACTTGATTTTAGGACAAGAAAAGTCAAGGAAAGAAAGAAACAAATTGCCGTTTCAACACACTTGGTGTATGTCAAATGATGATGAGGAGGAGTCATATACCGTGAAACCAATTCCGGCAATTGTTCTTGATAGTACTTTTTCTCCGGAGATTGCACAAGATGATGTGTATACGGAACCCTACGTTGAAGAATATTCTGCAATCGTATTACCACCATTAGACAA
The DNA here is from genome assembly GCA_021014915.2 of Artemisia tridentata subsp. tridentata. Lineage (NCBI taxonomy): Eukaryota > Viridiplantae > Streptophyta > Magnoliopsida > Asterales > Asteraceae > Artemisia > Artemisia tridentata. Next base: position 135,960,549 of record CP139506.1, on the reverse strand, counting down.
TCCAACGGATGAAGATGAAAAGTATTCTGATTTTGATTTCGAACCATTTGACGCCATAGTTTATGATGACATACCTCAACCAGATTTTGACCCAACGAGGGTTTTTGAAGAAATCTGGGATGACTTATTTAAAAATGAAATTCGGGACGATGCTGAAATTGCAAGACCACTAGTTGAAGATGGAGATTCACAAGATGAATTGGAGTCACTTACAACACAAAGTGGTACAAATTTATTTAATATTATTAATCCCGTTACTAATAATCTTGCTAGTTTTCCTAAACAGGTTGCAAAACAAAAAAATGATGAGGTGAAATTTATTACACTACCTATTGAAGCACATGAAGCACCTGTGATCAACCCGTTTTTGGTGGAGCTCGAGGAAGAGTTTGGTGATGAGCTCTTAAACATTACTATGATTGATGAAGATGATGATTTCGACCCTATGAAGGTTATTGAGGAACTCGAACTTTTACTTGCCAAAGACCCTTTCTCATCTTCTGCGGAAGTCAAGGGACGCCTTACTACCAAAGAAACTAATCAAGAAGAAAGGAGACTCATTTTTCCTCAACACACTACTCTTTCAGATGGAATGGTCAAGTCATCCAATTTATCAACCAAACCGGGTAAGGATAGGAAAGATGTACATATATTGCCAAGGTATGATCTTTATTTATTTCTTCCATCTTTACTAGCAAATTTACACTCTTTTCGTGTTTATTGCTACTATCACCCGCACTTGATCCCAAGTGGGGGGAACAACACCCTATTACACAGTAAATAAGGGTGGAGTCAGGCTCGTGACTCGAACAAAAACAAGCGCTTCGTGGGAGGCAACCCATGCTTATCTTTTATTTTATTTTATTTTCTGTTCTGTGTCGAGTCTGTCAGGCCCGCAGAGGATACGGCGCATCTCAATCCTAAGATGCGACGCATCTCCTGCACTGGTCATATCTTACTTTATTTTCTGCATTTTTATTTTTAACTTTAAAACTTTTTATCAATTTATTTTAATGCGGCGCATCCCTGGTTAAGGATGCGACACATCTTCTATTCTGATTCGTATTTATTCCAGGCTCGATACGGCGCATCTTCTTCCATAAGATACGGCATATCGACTGACCTGATGATTTTCAGTTTAATTTTTCAGTTTTATTTTTACTAACTACTAATGTATTATGCAAGTTTGAACCTTCTTAACTTAGGTGTGTTAAAGTCTTGATGGTATTATAGATTCCTGCAATTCCTGTGGATACATCAACTATGAAGCTTAAACGTTCTCATCCACAAGAAAGATGATTTTTGCTCTTATACAAATAATGGAGATCATACCGAGCAAATCTCAGGGGAGTTTTTCTGTTTTAATTCTTTTATTTTCCAGTTTTTAATCTTTGATACAAACAACGAGGACGTTGTTTAACTTAAGTGGGGGGATTGGAGAATTAGAACACTTACTTGTCCTAAACTTTTTCAAAATATGCTTAAAATGTGCTTAATGATGAAGCGAAAAGTGTACCGCTTTTAGAGGGTCATTTAAGCCCTAAATCGTATTTATTTGATCAAATATTGCCCTAAATCGTTCCTTTTGTCATTTTAGGTACTTTGGAGAAGAAATCTGGAAAAGGAAGCATTTTGGACGTTTTTGGAGCATAAAAGTGAAGAAAACGACAAAGTCTCCAAAATTGCTGGAAAAGTACACTTGACGGCGTCAAGAATTGTTCCAGACGGCGTCATGGCTTGGCAAAAGAGGTGGATATGAAAAATACACGTGACGCGCCAGAGAGTTTTGCAATGAAAAGTCTGACGGCGTCACCCTTTAAGGTGATCAAGGCCATCACGGTTTAAGTTAAAGAGGGACGGCGTCAAGCCCTATTCTGACGGCGTCAACCCTTGATAGGCCAGAGCGGATTTTGGAGGATTAAAGAGGGACGGCGTCAGGAAGACCATCCGGGAACCCTAGCCACGGCGAGGTGACGGCGTCAAGATCTATAACGTGACGCCGTCAGCTACTAAGTTCTATATATAGTTTTGCAATTTTTTGTCATTAGTGTGCAACTTTGTGAGGAGAAACCCTAAGACGAATTTCTGCCATTTTTAAGGGTTTTCATACCCTTGGATCTCCCATGTTTAATTGAAGATAAGTAATCACTTAATCAATCAATATGTCTATGTGTTGTTTGATTATATCTTGTTCTTGTCTTTTAATTAACATGCTAGGCTAGATTTATCTTGTGTTTTCTTAGATCTAATGAAACCTAACTATTGATTATTAGTTGTTAGTGTGTTATTGATTGTATTGGATGATTGTTTATTGATGTTAGGCTTAAGAAAACTGGCTAACCTCCTATACGGTAATTTGCTTGAACGCCTTAAGAAACATGAACCAATGCGTACTAGGTTTATATGGTTGTATTTAATGCATGAGCGAATTCTAGTGATCCCATGTTAGGAGCTTCTTAGCCGGCTCGACATAGGAGTGAAGTAGGAGCTTGTAGAGTTGGGGAAGTACGTACGCCACCCCACGATTGGTATTAAGGAATACACCCGTCATCCACGCAATTAATACACACTAATCAACCGGTAAAAGATAGTTAGGGAGTAAGGAAATCTAAGTAAACACATTTCTCTCCATATAAGTTTCACAACCTTTTCATTTTCAGTTATTTTATTTTATTTGCATTTGTAGTTATTTAGGTTAGTTGACTAGCAACTAATTCCGCCCACTCCTTCAAACCTGAGATTTTACTTGCTTTCATAAAATTATAAAAATACAAAAAGAATCTTCCCTCACCCTTAGACCTATTAGAGTAGTTTTTCAATCCTAACGACACTATTCCCCTAGAGAACGATCAATCCCCCGGTACTTGCCACTTCACTATACTACATCGGTCAGGTACACTGCCTGGTGGGGATTGCAAGCCTCTTGAGATCCCTCGAGAGGTAAAACCTGTTGTAAGGTCGCAAAACCACGCATCACTTAATATATCAAAATTTAAAATTTTTAGCATGTTTTTGTTTAAAGTCTAAATTACATAGCTGCACACATGACGTTAATTTCAAAAATTGTGAACTTTTCAAAATTCACAAATCTATGAGTGTGCCGGTGACTTGTAAACTTTAGAACTTGGCTTGTATACTATTCGAGACCACCATAATAAGTATTATTTATATAATTGGAATGACTTGTCTAAATTGGTAAATTTCTAGGATTACACCCAAATAGCCTTTATATGTTATGTGTTATTAGCTAACTACACTGGTTAGTTAACCCCCGTATAAACCCTTTTGTTACTCTCACTTTTAGAGTAAGATACCCCTATAAAAACACTCAGAGCCATTCCTTTCGTTTCTTACACCTTTGTTATAATGTTTCGTTACACCCTTATACCTTAGCCTACCCTGTAGATTAAAATCTGTGGTTGGTTAATTGCTTTAGGCAAAGTGTGTTTCCTTACATTACTTGTGTTCGCGTGCGTAATTCATTATCTTTGGTTGAGTCGGGAAATTGCACAATGCAATTGGAGTGAAAGTAAATATTGTATATCTTTGAGTTTATTTTTCGTGTGTTTACTACTTTCACTATTACCGTTATTTCTGAAGTCATGAAAAGTATGGAAAAATTATCCAGAGTTATCGTTATAGTGATGTGGTGAAATTTTACACATCTATGTTTATGTTTCAAGTTTAAGTTTAAAAAAAAATAAAAAATAAAAAATAAAAAAAATCAAAAAAATAGAAAAGAAAAGTTGGATGTTTGTTTAACCAACTTATGTAAAGTTTTGTATTAAGTGGTCGATATCACCACTAGTTGTTGTATATTATATCTATGGATTGATTGGGAGTTGGACGTTATGGGAACGCCAACTAAGGTTATTCTTTGATTAAGATCTTGTTGAGTATAATTCGTGTCTACCTAAAGCATGTGTTTCAAGTGTTAAAGCGTGAGTTATTCTATGATATGAGTCTTATTCATGGGATGGTTGGGATAGCAATTTACCACACTTAGGATTTTAATTTACCTGTTTTGTTTATTTTTCATTTTACACCAATTTATATCCCAAATATTATGCATACCCTATATTATTCTTTATCCAAACCTTTGATTTATTGAGATTAGGGATTTGAGCAATCTTAAGTATCGTAGTCGTGGATTCGGCTATGTATTTATGATTTTGTCGCCCTTTTTGATATAATATTATTGGTGAAGATTACTTGGTCCTATCTTTAGCCTATTCGAATTAAGGATTTGAGCAATTGCAAGTATCGTGTTCGTGGATTCGATCATGTATTTGTGATTTTGTCGCCTTTTCTGGAATTTGAGATCGATAGAGATTAAGGAGAATGATTAACCCTTAACCAACAAACCCTTTTTACCGCTTTAGACTTGTTATTCCTTGGCTTTAGTGGGGGAGATGCGTATACTTGCCAAGCTTATGATAGAATATTCGTCACGACTGGACAGTTAAACGATTAGATTTGCTTTTATCAATATATTTTATTTTACTTCTAATTCGTTAAGTGTTTGGTTGTGTGATTATGACAAAAATGAATACATGCTTAAATATAAAAATAAATCCTAACATCTTTTAGGATACATTTTCATAAGATTAATTCTAAGGTTTACTTGGGGACAAGTAAAGTTCAAGTGGGGGGATATTTGATGAACTCAAATAAGTACATTTTATTACCATCATTTATCCTATTTATTTGACTTGTTTTATTATATTATCTGTGAGAATTGATACGTTAATGTTTACTTTTGTAATTCTCAGGTAAAAACAAGTATTATGTGAAACTTGGCGATTTTGGACTAATTATGGAGCAAAACAAGCAAGAAGTTAAGAGTCTACTGCTTTCCCATTAATTAAAGTTTATATGTTGATGTCTTTGGTGACTTTTATTAGTGCATTGATAACCTCTGTGTCTAGCTGAGCATTGCTTGGGTCGCCATGCCCCTTCCTCGCCTATTTATTAGATCGCCTATGCATTCTATCGTCTGTAGAAAAGTAGGAAGAAAGATAAATAGGATAGTCATAAGTGATCATTAAGGGTTTACTCGCCGATAAGATTAGAGCCAACGAGAAAGGAATTAATCTCGGTGCGTTGCATCGAACTATACACTTCATATAAAACTAGCAATAAAACAAGTGACAAGCTACTTAACTATCAGGACAGGTATTCTTATTGTCTCAAGTATTTATCTGTGTACGTGTGTGCTAATCGCTGATTCGTGCCTATTAGTTTAGTTTATATTTAATCATAACCAAACCGTGCCAGTCTCTCAGGCTGAAACCCCCTTGCGTTAGATTAGGTTGTATAGCTAACTTAAGATATTAAAATACTGATTAGAATAACTAGATAATACGTTCCACTCTTAGTGATCGACACTCTACTTACCATTATATTCATACTGACCGGGTACACTGCTCGTTAAAGTGTGTGTTATTGATAAGTCGGCTAAATATAAATTTAAAACTTGAATACTGCTAAAACCACAACGACATACCGTGGGTATAAAAATTAGAGCAATACACACGCACCATCATCGATCAATATTCGTGAGATCATGTATGCTTGAGAAAGCGTTTTTAGTTTGTGTCAACAATGCACGAGAAATGTTTCATGATCCTAGTTTCGTGAAAGGTTTCGAAAACAATGGAATTGGGGTGTTTGGCGACTTCAATGTTTTGGTGCCAAAAGTTTTAAGTTTGAAAGATGTTAATGTTAAAGACTCTTAATGTAATAACCATTATCCTAAACATGATTCCTCTTAAATCTAATTGCTTAAAAGCAAAATTTGGACTAAAGTGTATGGGTTTATGCAAATCCTAAGTTAAGGGAATCATGAGGGTTATGCATTGCCTAATCTTAGTCCTAATTTCATATGGACTCAATTAAAATTGAAAAACCCCAATTCAATTTTTATGCATGAACAAACCCTAGACTCAAAATTAAGGAAAATTAGAGTAAGATAACTTACAATTTATGTAGAAAAAGTGGAAGTGATTGATAATCTTGAAAATCAATGTCTTGAATATGATCTTGAAGGGGTGTAATTGAATTTTGGGTTGTGAGGTTTGGTTTTGACAGCAATGGAGGAAATTGGGAAAGTTTAAAGGTGAGTAGTGTGGGAAGAGAGGACTGAAATACGGGCATTGTCAGATACACGGTTCCACGGTACCGTTAAATTTAACGGTGCCATGCCACTTTAGTGGAGCCGTGATCTGCAGGGATGAATTTTCGTCCCATTTTGATTTTTGACGAATAAGTCTCGCTGTTTTAGTGAGACTTTTTGACACGAGGAAAGAATTTATACCTAATAAATTCTTTTGACGAGGAGAACCTAGACTAGACGAAAGAGGATGACTTCAAAGAGTCATGAGACGAGACGCACGAGATGACTTCAATATTTCCAGTGAAATATTTAAATAGTTATGAGATTTATGGAATATGTTCCATCATTCCTAGACCTAGACGAAGGTAGTTGAAGGATTCTCGTTTGAGAGGTTTGGTTAGGATGTTGGCGATATTGTCTTGAAAGGGAACTTTCTCAATAGAAATGTTTCCTTTCTGAACATTATCGCGAAGGAAGTGGTGACGAATTTCGATGTGTTTAGTACGAGAGTGTTGAATGGGGTTTTTGCTCAAGTCAATAGCACCTTTATTATCACACATAATGGGAACGTCATCTAGATGGATTTCATAGTCATTGAGGGCTTGTTTCATCCATAGTGCTTGTTGACATGCCTTTCCGGTGCTTACATACTCGGCTTCGGTCGTGGAGATAGCAAGAGCCGTTTGTTTCTTGGAGAACCAAGAAGTTAGACAATAACCCATGAAGGTACCAACGCCACTCGTACTTTTTCGATCCACATAATCTCTCGCATGATCAGATTCGGCATAGTCAACAGTTTCTACACCGGTCCCCTTGGGATAGAATAATCTCAAGTGTATAGTGCCTTTAATGTATCAGAAGATAAGCTTAACCGCTTCAAGGTGAGAGGTTTTGGGATCCTCTTGGAAGCGAGCACAAAGGCAGACACTAAACATGATGTCGGGCCTACTTGCCGTGAGATATAATAAACTTCCTATCATACCTCTATACTTAGTGCTATCCACGGACTCACCTTCTTCATCTCTCGTGAGTTTGATTTCCGTGGACATGGGAGTTTTCATGGGCTTAGACTCTTCTAGACTAAATTTCTTAAGCATCTCCTTACTATACTTAGATTGATTAAAGAAGATACCATCTTTCATTTGTTTTATTTGTAAACCAAGGAAGAAATTTAATTCGCCCATCATGCTCATCTCAAACTCGTCACGCATGATCTTAGAGAAATCATCGCACAGTTCTGGACAAGTTGAGCCAAATATGATGTCGTCGACATATATTTGAACAATGATGAGATGTGAATTACGTTTCTTCGTGAAAAGTGTGTTGTCAACCACTCCCATGGTATATTCATGTTCAATCAAGAATGCCTTTAGTCTATCGTACCAAGCTTTAGGAGCTTGTTTGAGACCACAGAGTGCTTTCTTGAGTTTATAAACATGATTCAGTTTCTCGAAATCAACGAATCCTGGAGGTTGTGCAACATATACCTCCTCGTTGATATAACCATTTAGGAATGCACTTTTCACATCCATTTGGTATAACTTAAAGTCTAAGGCACAAGCATAGGCAAGGAGTATTCTAATAGACTCTAATCTAGCTATGGGTGCATAGGTTTCATCGTAATCTATTCCTTCTTGTTGGTTATAGCTTTGTGCTACCAACCTTGCCTTATTCCTAGTTACGATGCCATTTTCGTCGAGTTTATTCCTAAACACCCACTTAGTTCCTATGATGGTTTGATTCTTAGGTGGAGGTACTAAATCCCAAACTTGGTTTGCAGTGAATTGATTAAGCTCCTCTTGCATGGCAACTACCCAGCTTTCATCCTTAATCGCTTCACCGACATTCTTAGGTTCTACAGTTGATATAAAACAAAAGAAATTACTTTTATTTTAAGCTTGTGACCTAAGGGTTCTTTGGTTTAGGTTTCCTATGACATTTTCAATAGGATGGTTCTTGGATTCCTTAATGTTGACAACCTCGTCAACTTCAACTATTTCATCCTCAATGTCATCTTCTAAGGTTTTCTTGCCATTAACCTTAATGGCTTCATCCTCATCTAAGTCATCATCCACCAAGGGTGATGTCTTAGTTGGTGGAGGACTTTCATCGAATGTCACATTGAGTGATTCTTCGACTTTCATTGTTTCCTTGTTTAGGACAACATAGGCTTTACTATTTTGGGAGTAACCTAGGAAAACACCTTCGTAAGACTTTGGGTCAAACTTGGTGAGGTAGTCTTTAGTGTTTAGTATGAAGCACTTGCTTCCAAACACTCTAAAGTAATCAAGAGTAGGTTTTCTAACTTTCATGATTTCATAAGGTGTTTTTCCTAAGATAGGTCTAATTAGAATCCTATTAAGTATGTAAGTTGAGGTGTCCACCGCATTACACCAAAACTTTTGCGGAATTGATTGTTCATTCAACATCGTTCTACTCATCTCTTGTAGAGTACAATTTTTCCGCTCAACTACCCCATTTGATTATGGAGTGCGTGGAGCTGAGAAATTATGTGTAATACCATTAGCATCACAATATACTCCAAATTGCACTTCATTATCAAATTCCCGGCCATGATCCGTCCTAATAGAAACTATTGTACACCCTAGTTGATTTTGGACTTTCTTACTAAAGATTTCGAATTCCTCAAAAGCTTGTGTCTTATTCTTAAGAAATCTAGTCCAAGTATACCTAGAGTAGTCATCAACTACTACTAAGGTGTAGTAATTTCCTCCGTAACTCCGTACGGCGGATGGACCAAATAAGTCCATATGAAGGAGTTCTAGGCATCTAGAGGTCGAGACCATATTCTTAGCTTTGTGACTAGAATGAGCTTGTTTTCCAACTTTACAAGCGTCACAAAAGTGTTTATCAAACTTAATCTTAGGTAGGTTTCTAACTAGTTCCTTAGACGCCAACGATTGTATCAAGCGCATATTGGCGTGGCCTAATCTCCTATGCCATAGAGTGGAATTATCATCTATGGTTGCTAAGCAAATCTTATCCTGAGGCTTATTTCCTATTTTCATAACAAATAAGCCATTTCTCCTAACTCCTTTGCCTATGGTTTTACCATTCTTAATTATCTCACTACCCTCTTCGGAGAATATAACTCTACATTTATTATCTATCATTTGACTAATGCTAAGCAAGTTAAATCCTAAGTTATCTACGTGCTCAACATTTTTAATAGTGAGGGAGTTTTGAGTAATCGTACCTTTGCCTATGATGTTGCCCTTAAGTTTGCTACTGAAAGTGACATTTCCTCTGTTGTATGCCTTGTATGATGAGAATAGACTCCGGTTACCCGTCATATGGTTAGTGCATCCACTATCCTTGACCCATTCATCGAGCTCCAAGTCGATCCCCAAGCATATCTATTGAATAAGACAAACATTCAAACGTTTGGTCCCCAATATCTCATGGGTCCAAAGTTGTTAGCATTAAACATCCCATGCATTAGTTGCATTTGGTTAGGATGTTAGAACGGAGGACAAATTTCCCATGGTAAGTAACTTTGTAGTTGACGGTTATTCCAAGTTATGGGATAGTTACTTGGATAACTTTATCTTCTAGAGTTACCTCTCGGTAGAGGAGTTCTTGACCGAGGTTTAGGAACATTTGTTTTTCTAGGTGGAGGAGTCTTTGACCTAGTGTCGGGTTTTACAAAGCCATGCCTGGGGTTTGACAAAGGTTTGTAAAACCTTTTGACTTCCTTTATACTAGCAATAGATACTTTGGTACCATTTAAAACTATGTGACTTGGTTTAGGACTTGAATTATTTTTCAGACTTGACTCAGTTCTGTCTCCAGCATCAGACGGTACCACGGTACCATTAAATTTAATGGTATCGTCCGTACCTTTAGTGGTGCCGTCCACTGTTTCGACAGAACTTGTGGGTTTGACAAATTTTACTTGTTTCGTTTTATTTGTCGAAGTTTTATTTGGGTCAAATCCTAAGCCCGCTTCGGTATGTTGACCATTCCTAACGTTTTCAAGTATATCATTAAGTGTCTTTGTTCCTTTTTCAAACTTAATGATTCTCAAAGCATTTTCTTTGAGTTTCTCATTCTCTACTTGAAGACTTAAGCATGATTTACATCCTACATCTACTTCTTTATTTTTCTCAAGTCTTTTAACTTGATCCTTTAGTTCTAAGACTTGCACTTCTAGTTCATGCAATTTTAATTTTAGTGTTTTGTTTCTACCTAAAATTTTTGAACTTACTTCACATAGTTTGTTATATTCATCATATAGTATGTTATCATCTATTAAAGAATTATCATTACTATAATAAGAAGAGTCGGAATGTACCTCATTAGAGGCTTGAGCCATAAGACATGTTTCGTCCTTGGGCTTCTCCTCTTCTTCTTCACTGCTATCACTCCAAGAGCCTTCTATGAAAGCTCTTTAGTTGTTGGTTCTCGGTGGTTTGGGACATTCTCCTATGAGGTGATTAGGATCTCCGCATCTAAAGCATTTCCTATCACTTGTCCCATTCTTTTCAACTCGGTTCTTTTGTGATGTCTTCTTGTCATCACGAGGTTACCTAACGAACCTACCTCTTCTCCCAAAGAACTTTTTAAAGTCACTAATGCCTAACGCATACTCTTCATCTTCACTATCGGAACTCGAACATTCCTCATCACTAGACTCCTTTGTTAGTGCAAACAGTCTCGGTGGGGAGATTGTTAGTGCAAGCAGTCTCGTTTGTTTTGATTAATGACAAACATGTAACTTGATACATAACGTAAACTGTACAAGTTGCTTGTAATCATATCTTGTCTCAACATACATTCAACACCTCTCGAGTCCTCGTATGATACAACACATGTTCATACATGTTTGTTATGTGGCATTATGATCAAACCCTTAACAAACCATTTAGAATGTTTAAAGTACGGTTAGGTCATTAAGTATTTTAAAAAGTTAACCATTCTACTTAGAACCTCATTTTACACCTTTGCATAAACAAGTATTTTTACTTGTACATCATGTTTCCTAAGATTAATAGGATAAGTACACTTTAGGTGTCAAACTAACATGATACATATTGGTAAACATATATTAGTTAAGCTAGTATATACATAGGACATACATATATACATTTACATTATTTACATTTTAATTCTTAAAATGAAAATATGTTCATGACATCATGGCATACATCATTTAGAGATCTTTAGATATCTTAGAAGATTTTGAAGATCATATGAATATATTACTTAGATCTTCACTCAATAAATCTTAGGAAAGATCTTGGATAGATTTTATGTAAGATTTGATTTTGGAAAGATCTTGGATAGATTTCATGTAAGATTTGATTTAGGTGATATTTTGGAAAGATCTTTAAGTTACAAAGTTGACTTTGCAAGATCTTGACATGACTTAACATGATATGGAAAGATTTGTTAAGATATTAGCTGTCAGGTCCGGCGGAACCAAACTGCATAAAGGGCGGATCCCTTTATTTGGATCCGCCAAATCCGTGGCATGTACAAACTGTTTTCCTATAAATAGTAGCCCATTGTTTACCCATAGTTTTAAGCAACTAGAACACACATTCCCTATACCCTTTGCATACACTTAGATCAGTAGCTAACCATGTAGATTCATACATTAATCACCCTTTATATAATGATCATAATGTTACTAACTTTCATTATGTTGTAAGCATACACTGTTAATGATCCTGTGAAGCAAGCTCAAGATCATGAGACATCATCCATCACAAGCATAACATACTTCCTGATCCACCAAGAAGGTTAGAAGATCTTGAAGTCATTATTCACCATATCATTCCAACATATGAAGATTCAAGGGCACTTGACATCCTCAATGATTGAAGACTTCTTATTCAAGAAGTTCATGTAAATTTCACACACACACACACACACATATATATATATATATATATATATATATATATTATATATATATATATATATATATATATATATATATATATATATATATATATATATATATATGAAGATCTATCACAACAATTTTAGGGATCTTGTGATCTTCATCCATTGAAGGCTTCCTTTAAATGGAAGCTCATTTAGAATAGTCATTGATATCCATGATACACTTATGTCATGGATCATTGTTGCATCACAATCTATTCATACTAGATTAGGTGGTTTATGTGTTTGTGCCATAAAACATAAGGTTTCTATGTTGGGCCATAAAACATAGCGGGAGTGGTTGAACCCTTGTAAAAGAACCAACGGGAGTGGTTGTACCCTTGTAAAGAACTCGACATCTAGCTTAGTGTCGGAAATTGTATAAGCGGCGATGGGAGTGGTTGAACCCTTGTAAAGAACTCGACATCTAGCTTAGTGTCGGAAAAAGTGTAAGCGACGTATGTAAGGTTTTCTCCGCCAAGAAGGGAGCTTGTTGATCTAGTGAAGTAACTCTCGAGTTGGGTACTCGGGGAGTGGAGTAGGGCGGAGAGGAGCTCCGTGACCGAACCACTATAAATCATCGTGTTCGGTTTGCGCTTTCTTTTACTTATCTCTTTACTTTTATGTTTGTATTATGTGATTGCTTGTATTGTGATTAGTTGATAATACTTGTGTGACAACATACTTTAGTTTATGCTAGACATAAACTACAACAGACATCTTTCATATTAGAACAAGCCAAATTGGAAATTTGATACAACAAGTTTTAAGTTTTTAAAACGGGAACGTATTCACCGCCTCTACGTTTTCACAATTGGTATCAGAGCCAGGTTGCTCTCATTTTCAAAACAAATGGTTTTTAAAATGGAGTACGATCCATGTATCAAATTACCATTGAAGCAGAATATAATTTGAAAAATGTTTCGCAAAGTATACTTAGAAATTTTGTTGTTAGATGTTACTTTGTATCCAAGCTTGAAGATATCCTTGAAAAATAAAAGAAAATATTTCTTAAAAGGATTGAGTGTCAAATTGTGTGCGTAAAGCTAATTTACGAAAAACACGGGTTTTAAGGGAGTGTTTGGGATAACTATTAATTTAGTTGAGAAATCACCTACGTAAATGTTTAGATAAGTCACATAAGTAGAAATGTTGTTAAATATGTGTAATATATGTTTAATATTAAGTCTAGCAAGTCCTACACGTTTTCTTTATGTCAAAATACGAGTTTAGGAGAATTTGTCACAGACACCCACGGATCCCTTTGTTACAAAGGGCGGATCCCTCAAAAAGGATCCGTGAAATCCGTGTATCTCTGTTCATCAGGTTTTACAAACTTCAAAAATTCATAACTAATTAACCGTAAGTCCGTAGAAGTCGCGCCACCTATCATTTTGAAGGGAATTAAGTCTACTTTCATTTAAAAATAATCTCATGTCCTAAATCTAAATTGAAGTAGGTAAAACAAATCAAATACTACAACCTGTTCAAAATAGTAAGTTTCATTTTGACACAGTAACTTAAACTTTTGAGTCGGGCAATGTAAATTGGTATCCTTTGTACATAGATATGATTTCTTTTGAAATTAAAGAATTTGGTAATATAAAGGAAACAAATCAAGCTTGATGTACATCGTCATGTTTAAACACAAAATGACGAAAAGTATCTTTTCATTTATGCTATGCTATGTGACTATCTGTTCTAAGCTATTTGCATACATGTTATTTGCCTGTTGGTAATTGTGATTGCATTTGTTGATAGGTAATACATAAGTGTTTTTCCATGACAATTATTTGCTTGTTTGATGCACAATAGGACTTTTGCTAGATCTTGTGCAATAAGTTGATAAACTGTGTTTGTTTCACTTATAGACTTAGATATTTTTGTTTGCATATGTTATGTGAAAACTTTGCATAACTTACTTAGAAATGTGAACTGAGTGAAACTAGTTTAGTGTCTTAAAATGTATTGTCTTGCACAAACCTTCACTTAATTTCAAGTGTTAAAATGTGTAAACATGTAGTATCTGTGAAAGAGTGTTTGGTATAAGAAAATTTCAAACAATGATGTGATGACTTGTTGTGTTATTAGGATATTATGTTGGTATTATACTTTTATGTGAACTAACATAATAATGCAGGATGATAACATTTTGATGTTGTCAAGTTTCCGTGATTAAGCCACTGTTTGGCTTAACATCCATTTATGGTAAGTTATTATCATTTGATTGATCTATATGCAAACGTGTGTTAGAATCTGTATTTTTGCTTTTAATCAATCACCAATAGGTAGTTACATATGGTTTAGGACAATTTTCGGGATTTGAACGGGTAACGAAAATTATGACATGCTCTCTGTTAGAATTAGTACTTCTGAATGGTGGATATGGCGGAACCAAGTTATGGGTTCCGTCTGTTGAGCACTTTGGCTCCGCCAATCTTCACTCTGCGGATTCCGCGGAACCAAAATCTGGGATCCGCCTTTGTTTTAACTTGGATCCGCCAGAACAAACAGTTTGATTTTCAAATTTTTGTTTAAATTCCTCACTCAAGATCACTCACTTTCATCACTAGGATTCTTTTTTTTTTGATGATTCACTCATATTAGGATTAGGACATCTCACTCACACCAATAGGATAATCATATCCAATCATAGTTTCAAATTTCATGAAAATGCTCCAAGGTACACTTTCATGGAGTATTTGTGATCATTACACACATTCACTGCATCCTCTTGTCATTTACTCATCTATTAGCTTGATTTGTAAATTGACAACTTCCAAACTAATCCGAACTCACTGTTGGCAAAAATATCATAGGTTTCAAGTCCAACTGATAACTATAGATATTGTCCTGTATCCACATATGTTGCCTTACTTGGTTAACATGTCATCCTTCAAGACAATTTACATCAAGTCATAGCTCACACTTAAGTTATAGATGTAATTATCAAGTCTTGTTATCCTCTTCTCAAAGTAGGATTGACAACTTAAGTATTTCGTCTGAAATATTCAAGTATATCTGACTTACGATTGTAGTCATTAAAAGTCATATCCGAAACAATCAACTCCCAAGTATTTTAAACAATGTATGTTAAAACACGCATCCCATCATAACTATAACATGTGTTCTTTCATCAACCCATCACATTCAGCCCTTAGATGTCACAAACATAACTTAGCACTTCATCTACTAGTAAACCACAAGAATCAGTATCCATTCTTGTCATCTTCAACATTCATGTAACCTAAGTACACTTGTACTTTCACCATCATCCCATCACATTCACTTCTGTGATATGTCTCAGGCCTTAAGCTTCAAATCACCCACTAGCTATACCAACCAATGGATCACAAAAATTAGTCTCCATCCTTGTTGTTTTCAACAAACCCCTACAACACCATAATTCATACCATTAAGTGCATTGCTCAAAAAGCCCTTTGTCCAATCACTCATACCAAATCAAATGCATGTTGAATCAACTCAACCATATTTTATCACCTATAGGATTAGAACCTTCACCATCAAATGAGCATGATGCTCACACTCATTATCAATTTCAACTAGGACCACTTTCATAAGTAATCAAAGTATTGGTAATACTTTGTCACCAAGCTTCTGCATATGTCTCATTAAACCTTAAATCAATATTTTAACAACATATGTTAAAATGCAAAAAGACAACCTCATACATCCCAAATGACAATGAATCTTGAGGAGCATACATAAGAAACTCAAGTAGGTTTATCTTGTCATCATCTAGTTATCATAATATTGAAACCTAGTTTATTTAGGATAAGTCTATCAAATTCAAACACTTTGGGTTCATATCTTCATTTAGGAAAACATGATGTTTCGGAAAAACATTATGTGTTTAGTTTTCATCTTGTTAAAAGGATAACATATATCCTATGCATCATTCTTTCCTTGCAACATGAAAGGCTGTGTTACAAGAAATTTAATCACACCTCATTGGCTAAATGATCTTAAACAAACATCTGCAAGTTCTATGAACTAGCACATCTCTCTCAAACATGATAACATTATCCCAAGAGATAATCTTATCTGTTAAAAGATACTTTATGTATCTATTTCCCTTCAAGACCAAACCTTGGTCAAATCTTATGCATATCCACATCTCCGAAGCATACACAAGATCTATTAAAGTTGGTAACTTTATTTAGATACTTGTTCTAAAGAACTTTCTTGAGAACGTTCTTAACATATTCCATTATCACACATCTTTTGGTCTTAGATGATCAAATCACTTGTATAACACATACTTAAACTCAACATAAAAGATGTCACCCTTTAGATCATTCAACCTTAGATTCCAAACACAAAGATTAAAATCTGTTGACATATATTTGTCAAATTCCCGTGTATATCATGACATTTTCATCACCTTAGTTTTAGTTGAGTTTCATTAAGTCATGTATTGGTGAATTATCTTGTCTTAGGAATATTAATCAATCAAGTAGTAGATGTGATTTTTCTTGCATTATATATATATATATATATATATATATATATATATATATATATATATAATATATATATATATATATATATATATATATATGTGTGTGTGTGTGTGTTGTGTGTGTGTGTGTGTGTGTGTGTGTGTGTGGTGTGTGTGTGTGTGTGTGTGTGTTGATTACATGTTATGTGTTTGATATGTTTAAGTGTCTTGATGTTACCATGATAATTATTTGATTGATAGTCATATGTGTAAACCTTTGAAAGGTTTTGTCTACATGCTTATATATGTTTCATGCTACTAGATGTTAACATGATTCGCATGATACTTGTTATATGATATTTCACAAGATTAACATGGTTCTTGTTAACTTACGATATGTCATTTTTAATACATGGTGTTAGATAGCTCTTGTCTTTAGTTGACATTCATTGAACTTTTTCATAGGATAGTCTAAATGATGCATGCTTCCAAAATGTTAAAAATTATTTGCAATGAATCCGTCGTCTTATTTCTTTTGTAACTTTGTCACACTATTTGTTTGCCATGTGTGCACTTTGTCTAAGTGATTTTGGTATGATGAACATTTAGAAGTCATTTTATTTTACACATAGATCATTGTGTTAATTAATGGGTAAGTATGCTTAAGTGACTAAGCCTAACTTCAAAACAATTTCACAATGTAGTATCTAAAACAATGTCATGCTATCTTGCAATATGATTATTTGTCTTGATGCCATGTGGTAGCTTTTTGTCTAGTAGATGAATATTTGTTTTTGTTTACACAAGATGCTATGATTTCTATGATATTCACATCTTTTGTCATTAAGACTTTTGTCTTGTAGATTGATAACAAATTATTTGTTATTTCTCTTTGTTATGCTTATTTTGCATAATTATTGTCCCATTATTGCTACTTTGATTAGTAATATGTTTATGAGATCCATTTTCTTGCATATAGCTTCAAAAGATAATAGGATTAAGTTTTAGAGGTTTGAAATTTGTGTTTGGGTATCTTTCAACATACCTCTCTCTAAATCGTATTGTTTCTTTCGCTATCCTAACAACATCTCCATCATCCTTTAGTTATAACAATACACCTTCCATGAGGAAACCACATGCCTCGTCGTGCAATCATCTTGCATTGATAGAGAAGAGCTACTTAACTTCAAGGATGAAGTACTTTGTATGCTAACCAACATCCGCAAAAACATTACTAAGCTCATCACTTTCATTAACTTGCTTCGTCATTCTTAACATCACACATTATGATGGATGTCCACCGATTAAGGGGGAGAGAAATTCATTCACATAATTTTCTGTTTGTATTAAAGAACACTCACACATACCGACACATAGGTTCGCACCACTTAGTTAAATCAGTTAACAAAATCATAAAGTGTTTCAAACCTTATTAGCTCAACATCACAGTTTTGCACCAATATCTCGTCAAGTGAAAAACACATCATGTGTTTGACAAACCTCTTAAACGAAAAGCTTTAAGTCTCCTTAGACTTTGACTAGGATTAGTGAAACCAAATCCATAGTTATAAGTGAATAGACCTTAGTTTGAACCCTCGTTTGATCAAAAACGACAAAACATGACCAAATCAACTCTGGTTTCACGGTACCCTTTGATAAGACGGACGGAACCAAAAATTTGGTTTCGCCCAATCCGCGGGTACCTGGTTCAGTTTTTAACCATTCAAAACAGACAACCTTCTCACAACCAACGAGTCTAGGATTTACCTTCACATATTCATTGTCTAGAACAACTTCATTGTCTAGAACACCTACATTGTCTAGAACACCATCATAGGATCTCATCCTTTTCATTCTTGATACATATCAAGCACGTCATTGTTAGTGCAAACGATATATCAAAACCACCAGTGTCAACACGTTGGTCCAAACAAATACTCTCTCATCATATGATGACATTTTCATCCTCATATAGGTATCCAGTATTTCTAATAGTTGCATATGGAATTTTTATTCCTAAGTGATCATTGTCTTCACTTCCTCTTAATTCCATTCGAGCATTTATTATGGCACGATTCATCATCTTTGGTAGATGATAATATCATAACCTTAACCGTCTTCAATACTCTTATAGCATTTGCTATACATTAGAGTTTCTAAATTCATTGCATTGATTATAACCACCACCTTCCATCATCTCTTTCACTAATCATCAACCCCATGGATTAGCGAAAAACTTACTTGCATCAATCTTTAGTTATCAATTAAGTTATCACTAGTAAACTAACACCAACACTAGGATCACTCATATCCTCCTCATAGGCATTGTTTTGTAGGATTTTATCATATTATATTCTTGTAATTGTAATTCTTATTAGAAGATTACACAATTTATAACATGGTTTACTAGATAATCACAATTGGTATGACATGATTTGCCAAATAATCATAGTTCTCTGACTTAAGTTACTTGTGATTAGATTATTGATATGTTGCATCATATTTTTCTTTGAGATAAAATATATTGCACTAACCATTTCATTGTAGGTTCATCAACATATACACTCGATCGTATATGGCATACTCATCTAAGGATGAAGTTTCCATCAATTATATGTCATCTTTTATTGTAGGTGCTTCTTAACGTCCTCAAACCAGGAGGAATATCTATCAAGCACTATTTTTGCATCGTCTATACACTTGGTCGTATATGACATATATGTCTTAAGACATAGTCTCTATTGTGCTAATTTTTGTTTTGTAGGTTTATCTTGACGCCCTAGAGTAAGGGGGAGTTTTTGTCAAGCATTGTTAGAATACATCATGCACACGCATCGTTGTATATCACATACTAACCTTTATTTTGTAGCATTTCTTATCCTTGGATCATATACGTTGGTACCCTAGCAACGGGGAGTATTGATCAAGGGGGAGCATATCATGTACTAATCTTTGTTTTGTAGCATTCATAATCCTTACATCATATACGTTGGTACCCTAGCAACGGGGAGTATTGATTAAGGGGGAGCTACAGTCAAGGGGGAGCATGCTCGCATTCTTAAGAATTCTCATTCTTCGACACACTTTTGTGTTTCGACTAAAAGGAGGAGATAGTCCAACATAGCTTACCGACGTGTATCGTTTGCTATGCGCATTTCATTCATCATGCATTTTTCATATATTTTTTATGTTGCACAACACTAACCTTGATGTAGGTTAAGGATCTAAATTTGATCCATGGATCCGCTAACAACCTAAGGGACGCAACAACCATAGGAGATTGGAGTAGTCTATTTAACTTCACTAGGGATGATGCAAGCTCGCCATTTTGGGGAGAAATGAAGTTAACTCCAAGGACACACCCTTTTTGTTTCGACAAAAGGGGGAGAAAGGTGTAAACGGAGAAAGTAAGTAATTACGAAGTTGTACGTAATTACGGACACAAAAAGAAAGGGGAGAAAGTAAGTAAGTACGGACACAAGTACCTTTTTGCATTTTAATTTCTATCACGTTTACATATTTTGTCATCATCAAAAAGGGGGAGATTGTTAGTGCAAACAGTCTCGTTGGGGAGATTGTTAGTGCAAGCAATCTCGTTTGTTTTGATTGATGACAAACATGTAACTTGATACATAACGTAAAATGTACAAGTTACTTGTAATCATATCTTGTCTCAACATACATTCAACACCTCTCGAGTCCTCGTATGATACAACACAGGTTCGTACATGTTTGTTATGTGGCATTATGATCAAACCCTTAACAAACCATTTAGAATGTTTAAAATACGGTTAGGTCATTAAGTATTTTAAAAAGTTAACCATTCTACTTAGAACCTCATTTTACACCTTTGTATAAACAAGTATTTTTACTTGTACATCATGTTTTCTAAGATTAATAGGATAAGTACACTTTAGGTGTCAAACTAACATGATACATATTGGTAAACATATATTAGTTAAGCTAGTATATACATAGGACATACATATATACATTTACATTATTTACATTTTAATTCTTAAAATGGAAATATGTTCATGACATCATGGCATACATCATTTAGAGATCTTTAGATATCTTAGAAGATTTTGAAGATCATATGAATATATTACTTAGATCTTCACTCAATAAATCTTAGGAAAGATCTTGGATAGATTTTATGTAAGATTTGATTTTGGAAAGATCTTGGATAGATTTCATGTAAGATTTGATTTAGGTGATATTTTGGAAAGATCTTTAAGTTACAAAGTTGACTTTGCAAGATCTTGACATGACTTAACATGATATGGAATGATATGGAAAGATTTGTTAAGATATTAGCTGTCAGGTCCCGGCGGAACCAAACTGCATAAAGGGCGGATCCCTTTATTTGGATCCGCCAAATCCGTGGCATGTACAAACTGTTTTCCTATAAATAGTAGCCCATTGTTTACCCATAGTTTTAAGCAACTAGAACACACATTCCCTTTACCCTTTGCATACACTTAGATCAGTAGCTAACCATGTAGATTCATACATTAATCACCCTTTATATAATGATCATAATGTTACTAACTTTCATTATGTTGTAAGCATACACTGTTAATGATCCTGTGAAGCAAGCTCAAGATCATGAGGCATCATCCATCACAAGCATAGCATACTTCCTGATCCACCAAGAAGGTTAGAAGATCTTGAAGTCATTATTCACCATATCATTCCAACATATGAAGATTCAATGGCACTTGACATCCTCAATGATTGAAGACTTCTTATTCAAGAAGTTCATGTAGATTTCACATACATATATGAAGATCCATCACAACAAGTTTAGGGAGCTTGTGATCTTCATCCATTGAAGGCTTCCTTTAAATGGAAGTTCATTTAGAATAGTCATTGATATCCATGATACACTTATGTCATGGATCATTGTTGCATCACAATCTATTCATACTAGATTAGGTGGTTTATGTGTTTGTGCCATAAAACACAAGGTTTCTATGTTGGGCCATAAAACATAGCGGGAGTGGTTGAACCCTTGTAAAAGAACCAACGGGAGTGGTTGTACCCTTATAAAGAACTCGACATCTAGCTTAGTGTCGGAAATTGTATAAGCGGCGATGGGAGTGGTTGAACCCTTGTAAAGAACTCGACATCTAGCTTAGTGTCGGAAAAAGTGTAAGCGACGTATGTAAGGTTTTCTCCGCCAAGAAGGGAGCTCGTTGATCTAGTGAAGTAACTCTCGAGTTGGGTACTCGGGGAGTGGAGTAGGGCGGAGAGGAGCTCCGTGACCGAACCACTATAAATCATCGTGTTCGGTTTGCGCTTTCTTTTACTTATCTCTTTACTTTTATGTTTGTATTATGTGATTGCTTGTATTGTGATTAGTTGATAATACTTGTGTGACAACATACTTTAGTTTATGCTAGACATAAACTACAACAGACATCTTTCATATTAGAACAAGCCAAATTGGAAATTTGATACAACAAGTTTTAAGTTTTTAAAACGGGAACGTATTCACCCCCTCTACGTTTTCATATCCTTCTTGGCTTACAATGCTAGAGATCTAACTCTCTCACTTTTTCCTTTAACTATATCGGAGTCTTTCTTGATTATCATCTCGTGAACCTTCAAGTTTCCTATTAGTTCATCGAGTGATAAAGTTGCCAAGTCCTTTGACTCTTCAATGGCGGTGACCTTTGCTCTCCATTTAGGATGTCTCGCCCTAAGGAACTTCCTAACATAATTCTTGCTAGAGTAACCTTCATCAAGTGCTTTAAGACTAGTGATAGTAGTATTAAATCTAGCAAAAACATTATCTATTGATTCATCTTCCGAAATGGAAAATTGTTCATATTGTTGAACAAGAAGATCTATCTTGTTCTCTTTGACTTGATTATTACCTTGGTGAGTGACTAACAAAGTTTTCCAAATATCTTTTGCCGTATTACACATAAAAATTCTTTCAAATTCCTTTTTAGGCAAAGCATTGTAAATCATCATTTTAACCTCATTATTTTTGGCTAGTTTTCTTTTAAGTTCATCACTTTGTTTATCATAAGGAACTATTTCATCCTTTCTAGTTTCCGGATTCTTTTGAATCGGTTGAAAGTCACCCTCGGTAATAATATGCCAAAGATCAATGTCTTTTGATTTCACATACGTTTCGAATCTTGTTTTCCAATAAATAAAACAATCGGTTTCAAAAAGTGGTGGTCTTTGCATAGATTGCCCTTCTAGATATTTGTCGGAATCCATTGATCGATTCAAGTTTTAAAATACAATTTACTTTAAAATCTTGACTAACGTGGCTTCTGATACCAATTGTGGAAAACTAGAAGGGGGGGGTTGAATAGTTTTACCGGTTTTTAAGTTGTCTCAAAAACTTTTACTATTTGAAAAACTTTGATTCGAGTCCTATGTGCAATCAATCAACACCAATATGAACAACACACTAAACTAACTAATTATGAGTAATGAAAGTAAAGAGAAGAAATGGAAAGATCAAACCAGGACAAAAGGATTTATAGTGGTTCGGCTACGAAGCTCTTCTTCGCCCTACTCCACTCCCCGAGTACCACACTCGAGAGTTTCAATCACTATGTCAACAACCTCCCTTTAGGCGGAGAAAACCGTACACGTCGCTTATCCTATTACCGACACTAAGCTATATGTCGAGTGCTAATCTTAGCTAGCACCAATCTACCACGATCTACCCGATCCTTTCTACTTCACACACTTAACACACAAGACTCAAGAGATACCCAAGATCTCACAAGATCACAATGATCACCTCTCACTCGACTCAATCTATCCTATCAACTCTTGATCAACACACAAGCCCAATGGCTACAAGAGATATTCAATATCTCTATAAGATCACAATGATCTTTCCTCACAGACTCTCAAAAGAAAAATGATCTTGATGTATACTATGATACAATCAAGTGTGTAACAAATGTTACAAGTGCTCTAACTACAACTACAACTCTTGTATCTTCTTGGATACCTTGAGTTCTTCTCTTGCACTAGAAGAGGAATGAAGAGGATCACTTGAATGGATGATTGGATCACTCTTAAACAAAAGAAAACTAAACTAAATGATCAAGAAGAAAAGATGTGGTGAGAGTATTAAACTCAGAAAGTTCTGTGTGAAAAAGGATGCCCAAAATCTGTGAAGTGGGCTGGTATTTATAGGCAGAAAAAATTTGGCCGTTATAGGGACACGGTACCACTAAACCACACACGGTACCAATAAATTTAGTGGTACCGTGCCAGAAAAAAAACGCTCGTCTTTTTGTCTTTTCTGGTGAAAACTTATTTGGGGAAGTTTGGAGCTGATTTTGGGGGGGAAAATAGCTGTTATGTATTTTGAACTTATTTTTCCATTAAAACGTTTCTTAATTATTCAAAAATAATTTGTAAAGTATATTTTTGAAAGAAATGTTTTGTCACATAATAATGTGATGTCAAAAACACAAATTCACTTCTTTGAACATTTGTCAAGTTGTAAATTTTTTCTAGAGTGATTTGCGTAGAAACGGGAACTTTCGATTAAAAACTTGTTTACGTTAATTTTAATGTAACGTGTTTTCACATTTTGTCATCCTCAAAACGTGAAGTTATCGAAAGATAGAAATAACGTTTTTAGAACATTATTTGCATCAACAAACATTGTTCAAGCAGCCTCAGTTAGTGTCTTATTTCTCCTCTCAGCAACACCATTTTGTTGAGGATTTCTAGCTACACTATACTGTCTCATAATACCCTTCACCTTACAAAACTGATTCATATCCCTATTCTTGAATTCAGTTCCATTGTCACATCTTATCACCTTAACCTTATGATTAACTAGGTTTTCTATCCTTGTAATGAAAGACTTAAGGATTCCACTGGTTTCATCCTTAGTTACTAAAAAGAAAACCTAAGAAAACATGCTAAAATCATCAGTGACAACTAGGCAGTACATCTTTTTCATCAAACTTTTTACAAAGGTTGGTCCAAATAAATCCATGTGCAACGTATGTAGAGGCTGACTTATAGAGTTCACTGTTTTGGTCTTACAAGAGGCTCTATGTTGCTTTCCCTTCTGACAAGCAATATAGGTTTCATCAATTTCAAAAACTTTTGAAGGTTTCATCAATTTCAAAAACTTTTGAAGGTAAACCTCTTACAAGATTTCCCTTAACCAATTTATTCATTGTTTTGAAATTTAAGTGTCCAAGCCTTCTATGCCAAAGCTTAGATTCATCAGATGTAGCCTTTGCAAAGAGACAAGTCAAACCTCCTTTGGGAACAGTGTTATCTAAATCAACACTGTATATATTGTCTTTTCAAGGAACCTGAAGCATGACATGACTTTCATCAATTAACTTAAAGTCAGGAGATAAGACAAAACATTCAGTGTCAGTCAAAAGAACACTGTTCTTTTTGTCACACATTTGTGAGACACTAAAGCGGTTAAACTTAAGCTCTTTTACAAACTACACATTCTCAAAATCTAATTTACCAGTTTTGATTGTACCTTTCACTGTGATTTTCCCTCCTTTGGGATTACTCCCAAAGGCAACATATCCTCTATCAATTGGCTCAAAATCTGTAAGATATGACATGTTTCCAGTCATGTGCCTTGAGCATCCACTGTCAATAACTCCTTGATCTTGTAACTCCACCTGTGGATTGCCCTGCACATAAAGTAAGAAAATCAGTTTCTCTTAGGGACCCAAGCCATTACTGACTTGGATCTGCCTTGTGCATCAATATAATCAAATTTCTTTAGGACAATTGATGCACTGTCATGGTTGGAAACATGGTCTAAAACATTTATTTTTGGTTTCCAAACCCAACATGCTGAGGCCTTAACAGCATAAAAATGATCCCCACAAACAGTATTAGTTACTACTTTTGGCTTAGCAGTAGTAACTACTGCTTTTGCCTTAGCAGCACTAAATGCTGTATTCCTTTGAATGGGTCTTGTTACAGATGAATATGCCATTTTTGAAAACTGTAACCTTGATTTAGCACCATTCATTGTTCTCTTAGTGGGAGCAGTATCAACTTGTTTAGCAGTATTAGTTAATTCTGCTATTTTAGAAACATTTTGCTTGGCAGTATTAACTGATACATACCCAGATTTCATTAACGCTGCTCTTGGAACTATATTTCTCTTAGCATTTGGGTGAGTATTTTTAGAAAAACTTTGGTGATTTACCCTCTTAGCATAGTTCCAAACAGGTTTTTGATAGTTATGACAATCTTGTTGCAAGTGTTCAAAACTACCACAATAATAGCAAGCTTTATTGAACATTTGCCAATCACTTCCTAGTCTTTGAGATATCATGTTATTCCAATTCCTCTGATTCCCTCTAGGACAGTGTGTGATATTCCTAGGTTGCTTAACTTGATCAACAATTTCCTAGTTAACTTACTACCAAAGTCAGGTTTGACAAACTTTATCTTTTCTACACTAGGCTTAACTATTTTTCTTTCAACCTTAGGTATAGACTCAACCTTATCCTCATCACCTGACTCCCAATCTTCAATAATTGGTGCATCAGAATACTTCATATCAACTGTAGACTTTTCCTCATTAGACTTAGCATTACTACTCTCACCTATAGACTGATTAGCAGACTCAATTAAACAAGACAATTCTTTCATAGGAGGCACAAATTTCCCTGTAATGGGAGGGGGGAACTGCATTATAGCCTATGCCACTACCTTTCCTCATAAGTTGGCACTCTATTATCTTGTTTGTTCCTTCAGATGCATGTTCAAGCCTGTTTACTTTACATTAAAAGTTATCTTTTTCCTGTTGAGCTATATCTTTTTCTTTCTGAGCTACATCAATCCTTCTTCTAAGTTCTGTGATAAGCTCATCTTTTACATAAATCTCACTTTTTAAAACATTAATCTTTTCTACTAATTAAGTTTCATTTGTTTTAAAGAATCATAGTCTTTTCTCTACAGACTCTTGACTTACTTTATAACCTAAACAAAGCAACTCAGACTTTCTTAAATCTTCTATTAGTTGATTATTTTGAGCTTTAAGTGACTCAACAGTATCTAAGCAAGATTTATAAGAACAACCAGATTCATTAGATACCTCAGAGTCAGAGCTTGAAGAGGAAGATGAATAAGCCATGAGTGCAAAGTTTGGTCCTTCTGCAGCTTCGTCACTCCAATCATATCCACCCAGGCCATCACAAGACACTAAAGCTGTGGAATTAGTTGCTTCCACAGGCACAATTTTTCTTGAGCTTTCTCCATTCTTGTAGTCTTGGCTCCTTTGTGCCCTGCATTTCCTAGCAAAGTGTCCCTTTCTGTGACAGTTGTAGCATTCAACCTTGGACTTATCAAACCCCATGTTGTCTTTCCCATTGACCTTGAGCTGTCTTCCAGTATTCTTCAAGAATCTCCTTGCCCTCATTGTTAACATAGCCATCTGCCACTTCAGATCCATCTCCTCAAGATCATCTGGATGAATATGTTCTAAGTCCTCATGTATAATCCGAGGATTATTGGACTGACTAGACAGAAATTCATAGATAACAACATCACTCAAGTTCTCAATGTTTGTAGAACTAGCAGCATTAACCTAAGTGCTAGCTGTAGTAACCCCATGTGAAGTAGTAACTGCTTCATTGGTACTACTAGAGTTGTTTGAGGAGGTCACAAAAGCCATGTTTTGTGAATTATTCCCTTTGACATCTGGTTCATAAACTTTAACGTTGTTGTAAAGATCATCCAAGCTCATTGTGTCTAAATCATCCTTGTTTCTCCACACAACAACATGTGTGCTCCATTCAGAAGACAGGCTTCTCAAAAACTTTTAATTCATATCTTCTTGAGAGATCACTTCACCCAACATCTCTAATTGACTTATAAGTTTTTGAAGTCGATCAAAGGTTTGATCTAGCATCTCAGAACCTTGAGTAGAAATGTTTTCATATTGCTGTTTCAAAAGATTTTTCTTTGTCTTCTTAGTAGCAGCATTATCTCCAAACCTCTTTTCAATAGCTTCCATTAGAGACTTAGCATCTTTAAGGGGGTTGAACTTCAACTGATGCTCATTAGGAATGGCCATCATCAACATACTTCTTGCCTTAACTTCAAGTCTTCTTTGAGCTTTTTCTTCAGCAGTTGTAAGAGGCACAACAATAGTAACACCTTCTGCAGATGTTGTTGTTTTAGGTTTTTCGTTTCCATTCTCAATGATATCCCAGAGTTGGAAATCAATCATCTGAATGTACTGCTCAATTCTCATTCTCCAGATCTCATACTCATTAGCCTTGAGCATTGGAACCTTTGATGCAGTAACCATATGTGTAGAGTCTGAATCCATGTCTTCAGTAAGATCTAAACAATCTCGAGCTTAAACAGGTTCTTCTTGATCACAACTTCTAGATCACAAGCTCTGATACCACTTGTTGATCCCAGTTATATACTTGATCGAATTCCCTTAGCTTGTAAAGGTTTAGGTATGCTAGGTAAACTAACACAACTAGTATAGAAACTATATTGAATTTACTAAGGTTTATGCGGAATCTAAACAATAGTATTAAGAAGAACAATAACACAATAATAAACAAATCAACAGCTTCAATATTATTAATACGAATACTCTCTTAGTATTAGGGTTTACAACCTTAAAGCTATGAATAATATGTATGTAACTCAATGCTCTAGGACCTACTTTTATAGACTAAGGAGTCCTAGTCTGCTTACAATTATTTTCTATACAAGATAAATCTTTAACGAATCTTTTCTATACTTATCAAAACATTCTATACATATCTAACCGACTCTAATACTCCAGCAGCACTAATAAACACTTAGCAGTACTAACTCTGTACTCTGGCAGCATTAAGTCTTCATCAGTTGTAACTTAGTACTAGCAGCACTAAATGTTCTTCTAGCAGCATTAACTACTTAGAGTATTTTCCTTGAAGTCTTCCAGCAGTTATAATATACTCTAGCAGTAGTAACTTTCATAAGCAGCTTTAACATTCATAACTAGCAGTAGTAATGAATTAGAGCATTTTTTCCATTAATACCCGAGCAGTTGTAATCACATGAGCAGCCTTAATCATCTTGAGCAGCATTAAATCCTTGGAAGCTTTAATTCCCAACAAAAACAGTAAAAATATATTTGAACACATTCTACAATGAAAATCTAGATCAAACGACCCATTTCATTCATTAATCATAACCATATTTTTACAATTTTTAGATAAGGGAAACCACAACCCCTATCTACATCTACATCAGGCTCGGGGAAACAATAACAAAATAACCCTAAGTCCTCAACCCCTACTTACTACTTAGTACCTACATTCATCATAAACAAAATAAACCCATCTCAACCTCCATCAACCAGCCCCCTATCAACCAACCCCCTAACGTAAATCTCTGCTTCATAGAAACTCAATCTTCTTAAGAATCTTTTCGTGAATTTGCTTGACCATCCTCATCAACGCCCTCTCCCTACGCAAATCAATAGTCTAGAGTCTCCTAAGCTTCTTTGTATTGTCCCTTGCATTTCTCGAACGTGAAAAGTTTTGAAGTTCAACAATCAGCTCCCCCTACGAACGACCCTATCAGTAATCTTTTAGGACTTGTTCATCAAATCGTGTGCCTACTGCATGTCTTGAAAAATCTCTGCCTGGTAATGGCCAAGCATAATTTCTGTTAGCATAAAGGAGTTACAGAGAAGCGCGAGATCAATATCACAATGACACATATTCATGGTTAAGGAAATGGGGAATTTGAGCGAGTGTGTGTAGTGATAAACAGGAGGTGTGTTTCGGAAGTTAATCCATTGAAATAAATTCGTGCATTGGAAACGCAAAATAGACAGGTGAATTAGTTATGAACAGTGAAATGACAATACTACCCTCAGTGAAGAACCTAACGAGAAAAATAATGAAAGTTAGTGAAAAGTAGCTCTCAGTTGATGTTTTGCAAAAAAACGTAAACATTCATGGTTTTTTTTTCAACAAAAATCATCTCGGTGTAATCCTTGCATTTTCGTGATACTTTAGGGACCAAATTTGCAATT
Source organism: Artemisia tridentata subsp. tridentata (assembly GCA_021014915.2). Classification (NCBI taxonomy): domain Eukaryota; kingdom Viridiplantae; phylum Streptophyta; class Magnoliopsida; order Asterales; family Asteraceae; genus Artemisia; species Artemisia tridentata. The sequence goes on along the minus strand of CP139506.1, from coordinate 135,931,020 downwards.
TACCAAAATTTTTAAATTCGTTTTTAATTATCTTTACTACATTATAATGCATTTAGGACATTTCCCTAAATGGCAAGGCTTAAAATTCAAACTTCTTAAATTACTTATTATAGAAATATATGTCTTTCATTCATCCGCATTAAATGTCTTTAATTCACTTGTAACAACCCATTTCAATGCGCTTAAATAAAAAATTTGAAAGTTAATACATGCACATGAAAATTAAATATCTTTAATTCACTTGTAACAACCCGTTTCAATAGCTTCTTGCATACATTTATTAAAAACATGTAACTGCTAAAGATTATTACTATCAATTATGATTATTAAAATTATGTAACCGCACCGACCATATAAATCAAAACAAACCATTTCATATCTCACACATTTTTTTTTTTTTTTTCTACAACAAAACATAAACCTACCATCGACCTTCTCGAAACAAAAATAAATATAATTTTGTTTTGTTGCAAAACAAAAAGAAGAACAAAAGATCTAGACTAATGACCATTAAGATGAAGTCGCAGCCATCCACGTACAATAACCAATAACCAAAATTAATCCATCCAACTACATTACTAACCTAAATCACATCCTCCTCTACTTACCATCACTTCCACAAGACTCAAACAAATGAAGGAGGCGGGAAGCTACCGTTTCTAAAATGGTTGCTTATCCATCACTTTTTTTAGAGTATTGCTATAAAAAAAAAGGTTTATGTAATCGGAAAAATGGTTACGGTTGTGGAAACGAGAGAAGACTTCTTCATCGATCATTATTGAAGACTTTGATTCATTTATATCCGAATACAAAAAGGAAATGAAATATAACAACTATGTTATTTTTCATCCTTGGTTTGTTCAAAGACACAAGAAAACAACAAAGCAAAAACAACTCTTGTAGAACCTACCTGAGACCCTCTAAAGGATCTTGAAGCCATAATATGCTTTGATGATGTCTGATTCATATGGTGCGTTTGATGATGGAGATGAGACCAGTGGTTTGATGGAGATGAGATGAGTTGGGAGAGATGTGTGTGGTAGGCGGATTATACTATGTGTGTGTTAGGGTTAAGATAAAATGAAAAAAATTAGGTATACACAACTTATATTACCTCGTGTTTGGATCAAGTCTATTTTGAGTGTGGAATGGATTGGGTCGTGCATTTCATTTGTTATTTTTGGATTGAATGTGTTTATTAGCTTGCAATGCTTATTGGGCTGCACACTTTGAGATATAAATATAAAGATTTTATTTGGTGATGATTCAAGAGTGGCTACAAGATTAAATGCGACGGATATATATATATATATATATATATATATATATATATATATATATATATATATATATATATATATATATATATATATATATTTTCCATTCTTGGTGGATGCCTTTTTTCTTTTTTTTGATAGTGAAAAGTTTGTAAGCCACTGCAATTTACACACCACACATTTAACAAAATACATAAAGCATAAAAACGCTGCAACGCACAAGTGCATCACCTCGTTTATATAGTAAATTATTAGGCTTAATTGGTATTGGGCCCTTTTGATTTGTAAGTGGATTTTGGGCAAATTGTTATCCGAAAATTCTTGGGTTACATTACTATTATCTGAATTATGTGAAGTTAAGTGGTTAATTTTGGGTTGAAATTGATATATTCAAATAGAATTTTTGGGTTTAGTATTAGTCATCATCAAATCCGAAGCCAACCACAATAATATTAACGAGAACTGACTCTATATTTTTGCAACATCGCGCATATACCTTGCTATTTTATATGAAATAGCTTGATATTTCATAAAGTCATTTCAATCTAAAATTCTCATCATCCGTAAAGTTATAATCACAGAAAACGTATAATCCATAAACATAGCTCGCCAAAAATTTTAGTTGCAGGGTATCCGCCGGAAAAAACACAAACATAAACAATCAGACTAACTAAAAAGTAAAACCCCATCCTAACCTCAAATCAAAACTTGTTACTAGAAAAACATGGAGTATTAAACACAAACTACTAGTCCCAAACACAATGACACTATAAAAGTGTGTGGTGCATACGTGTCACGATCACCAAACAACAACATTAACAATGGCGGACGGCGATGATTACGTGAGCAGCAACCGTGAGCTTGTTCCGGTAGACCACCTCGTTAAGCCTCTTAATTCTCGTCCAATTTCTACTTCCCACGCTACTCATAATAAGGTTACTCATTACTGTATTCATATAGTAATTATTATCTATTTATATATATGAACTTATTATTGTTTAATGCAACTATGTAACCTAATCTATTTGATGAAATTGCATTTACTGTTAATAATTTAATACAGTTTTGTTTTTGATACAATGGACTAGCTACATTTAGGAGAAATCAGGATTTTTGACAAAAAAATACATTTCACAGCAAAGATCCATGTGGTTTATGAGACCCCTTGGGTCGGCCCGAATGTACACTTGTACTCAGGGCCGACCCGTAGGTACACGGGAACCCCATGGATTTTTGCACAGTAAGGTTTCCAAAATGAACTTGGTCCCCAAATTTTGTGTCACGTGTTAGTCCTTTAGATTATCGCAAAAAATATTCAATTATATACCACTTGGTCCGCCCCTGGTTGTGGTATGATACTTGTGTAGGTGATGGATCATTTGTTAATGCACATAAGTTGTATGATGAAATTGTGTTTATTTATAGGGCATCCGCAACACAATGCGTTGGCCTTTATATAGTTTAATGGATTGTGACGTCAGCATCTAATCGAATCTGATTAGGATCATTATCCAGATTAACAATATGACCTATATAGTTCAATGGAGTTTAAGTTTTTTTTTTGGTAAAGGGTTGATACCCGGTGAATATCAATGGAGTTTAAGTTAATTGTAATATTCTAATAATGTTTGTTTAGAGCAATTCACCTTTCAAAAAAGTTACTCCAATTTGTAACTGGTGGAGTAAAGTTTAATGGGAGGTCAAATCACCATTGAACTCTCATTCCAATACACATTCCAATGTGGTGTGTAACTTAACTAAGGGGTGCAATCAAGTTGAGTTGAGTCGAATTTTGACAGGGCTTGACTGGACTTGATCGCTCTGCGAGCCTTCAATCCTTCATGAGAGAAGCTCTCGGCTCGAGAAGGATATGGGTTCAGCTCGAGCTCGAGCTCGTCTCGTTAAACATTTCAAGCTCGTTTTAGGGCTTGAGCTCAAAGCTCGACAAAAGTTCGGCTCGGTTGCACCTGTAAATTCAACCTTTTGAATTACATGTTATGCTAATTCTTTCCACTAAACTTGCCTTCGAGATGCTCTTATAATTGTTCATTGTACATAAGACACACTAGAGAAAAACGCGTTTAGGAAAATGTGATTATTACAAGTTTACAACTTTTATTTAGTATTATTTAGTGATACCTTAAAGTAGTCAGGTAAACGATATATTTAAGACTGAGGGAGTAGTAAAGTATATGTGATTAGTTGAGCAATGGTATTTGTATAGGTTATGGAGGATACAGTGATGGATCGAAGAAAAAGTTTCACGCATATTTATCAACGGAATCACCGGCGAGCACAAAATTCCAAGGTGATTTTATTTCTTTTTTGATTGTATGAAACTTATCTGAACTAGTATTGTCTCATTGGTGACAATTTACATTAGTAACTGATTTTGTGATCTCAGTAAAAGGTGACTGATGTGTGTGTGTATGATTTAAAGGTTAGTTCTCATAAAAGTTGTGGAACTAAGTTTTACCTGCTATTTGAATGTAACGCTGAAGTGAGCATTAGCTTTATATGAGCTATGCTTGTAATTTGTAAGGAGGGGTTAGGGTTAAATCCATCTAATAGTAAGAAAGTATTTCAAATGTTCTCTTATGTCTTATGAACCCGATAAAATACCATAATACCCAACAAACTTTGTTTGTTTTGTTTTTAATATCATCAGACACCCATTTTTAAGTTTTAACCTGTAAAATCCACGTCATCCGCCAACTGGACACGCCATGTCATATCTGGTTATCTTCCTCAATTTTTCATGTCACGTTTTCCGGTGATATCTCGTGTTCAACCTTCAGTTCTTCCAAACAAATTCAGATACATGTTTTCCCCCCATTTGGAAAAGATTGTTATAAACATACAAATTTGTAACCCTTCAAGGTCATAAAAAAAATGCAAAACAAAATTCATGTTCATTTTTATTTTCAAATAAGATATATCTATCTTGATACATGCTGAAGATACCACTAGCATGAATAAAATCATATGCTCTTGGATAAGTCGCGAATGCTTCACATCAATCATGGTACACCCCAAGGAATCCTCGTTCATAAATTACTTGGTGTGTCCGGTTGGATGTTAGCAGAAACGACGTTCATCACCCACACAGGATATTTCATCAAGGTTGCTGAAAATCCACCAAGGTAAGCATTAATGTTCATCGCGTTTTGATAATTTCCTTTAGTTAAAGGCTTAAAGCAGTTACAATTCTTTTATAATCTTTCATTCGCTCTGTCCAAAGGTTATTATCCTCATCAAATTTCTTTTCTGCGATACCCGTTATCAGATTGTTATAAGTTAGGATTTCGATAGTGGTGGTTTGTTATATGATGGTCGGAGATGGTGGACGGTGACGGTAAACCATGGTGGCCGGAGATAGTGATGGTCGGGTGATGGTGGTGGTTTGTTATATGAAGAAGATGATGGTGGTGTTTTTATAATGTGGTTACCGATGGTGGTGGGCCCGGATAGTGGTGGAAGAGATGGGGGTGGTGACATGGAGGATATGGTTTGATAAAGAAGAAAAAAAGCCAACTAAACAATTTTTACCTGTTTGGCTGTAGCATGTCATGACACATCAGCAAAAGTATGATATTAAAACAAATTTTGAAAGTTCGCAGAGTATTGTGGTATTTTTTTCGGTGGTTCATGACTGATAAGTGAACATTTGAAAAAGTTCCTTACTATTAGATGGTTTTAACCCTAATAAGTACTTACCTAATCACAACTAGACATACATGGTCGCGTCATTTTGTATATTCGATTTTATGCATTTGTTTCACGGTTCCTCTTCTTGGTTCCAAATACGCACATCCTTGCATAACAGGTATAGGAAGGGTGCATACAATGGGGGGCAATATAGTTTGACGCTGAGTGTTTTGCATCATATGTGCTTGAAATTTTGATGATCGACTGATCTTTGCTCAAATGATGCCAATTTATATGTTCATTTTCGAAAGGTTATTCTTGTACTTTTTTCATATGTTAACCAGGGAAGCAAAACTTCTTTCCCTCGATTGTTTGTTGGGGGTGCATAATCAACAATGTAGTGAATGAACATATTTACAACATACAAGAAGAATACCGTGTATGCTTATTGTATTTTCATGAACTTGTATCATATTAGTCTACATGGTTGTAGAAACATATTATGGTCTTCTTGGTTTTAAAGTAAGATATAAACACATTGATTCTTCTGATTCCATGTTGGTTTCTATCGCATGCTAAAAAAATTATGGCATTTTTCTGTCTTAGGTAGGTTGCTTCAAGTAAAATCTATGCTTAATTGGATTTGTACTACAAGTAAAATCTATGTCAAATGTATTTGGTTTATCTACCATTTAAATCTCTGTTTAAATTCTGAATAACTAAAGGGTCAATACTACTTCAAGGCTCTTATATGCAAAGGAGTGATGTCATTTGTTCAAAGATCTTTTCGTAGGCTTTATGAACATCAGACTTCTTTAACAACATTGTAGTAAAAGAGGGGTTTTCTATACTAACAACGCCTTCTTTTTACAAATGAAAGGGTCTCATCCACATATGCTAATGCCTATGGTTGTTGCAGGCGTCTCCAACAAATACGCCAAGCGCCTCAAAGTTTACTCTGCCTGAAGGTTGGTCTGTAAAGAAGGTACTTCGTAGGTCTGGAGGCCCTGCTGACAAGGTAATTTAGTATTGCTTTTTTTTTTTTTTTTTTTTTTTTTTTTTTTTTTTTTTTTTTTTTTTTTTTTAATAATTGTAGTAGGTGAAATATATAAATCATAGATTTATCGTAGTTGAACTAGTGTTATACATTCTTGGCATACCATTCGATAGATAAATCCTCCATATATAAATCTGTATTTCGTATGCTTGGAAAGGAGCATTGTTCACTACTCACAACCAATGTATCAACATGTTATACTATAAATAAACATAAACAATTGAATCAACATGTTATACTATAAATAAACATAAACGATTGAATGCTTGTAAAGATATGTCATTGAAAATTAAGTAATGACGTAATGTCACCTCACGAGGTTGATATATTTTTGGCTTGAAGTCTCTCTCTTAACAGGCTTGCAAAAATGTTACCTTGTTCTTTTAATCAGGAACTATCTTATCGAAAATGTATTCTAACAATATACACGCTTCAAATTCGAATATGAAATCCTTAAAGTATGTATATATTAAAGAGACTTGTATAGTACACTTGTATTATTTATTGTCTTCTGAATAAGATTGTTCTATATCATAATCTTTGTTGTAAAAGTAATGCTCTCACAGTTAAATTTATAATGCTTATAAAGATGTATATTCTGCAATTTAGAAACGCATTTCTATTTGCTCGCTAAACATAGTAAATCATCATATGGTAAAACTTGTTCAGTGTCAGTATTTCTTCCCCCTCGTTCTTCTTTTTCCATCTACAACACCTTAATAGTGAAATCTGGATATTTTTTATGTTATATGCAGCATTCATAGTGAAATCTTGATATTTTTTATGTTATATGTGCAGTATTACCGTGAACCTGGAACTGGGCGACAGTTCCGATCTCTTAAAGAGGTTGAAAGATACGTTAATGGAGAATTTCCACCGCCACTAAGATCCAACGTCAAGAGGCTAACCTATCATCATGATGAAAAGGTCGAGCGAGACATTACTGTAGGGGTTACACCTAGACCAACCAGGGTCAAGAGGCTCAAGCATTATGATGATGAAAAGGTGATTTCAATGATGATGATGATGATGTTTAATTTAAGATTTACGTTAAACCCTAACTTTGTGTGCAGAATTCATCTGACTTTTGTTATTTGCGTTTTGCAGAATTCTGGCAGCAAAGATTTGATTGTGGCTGGTGGAAAGGTTAGCTTTAAACTTTCAGCCGTGTGACAGCTAATATTGCATATACTTGCATTATTTCTCAAAAGAAATTCTTTCCAATGTTTACAAGTTTTACTCTATCTTCCTTGAACAAATTGTTTTTGAGTTAGTTGGAAATGAGGCTGTACTATCTATCTCATCCAGAAAGAAAGTATTGCATGTCTTTTGGTTTCAGTTATAAATTCTTTCCCAAAAACATACACACATTCGGGACTATATTTTTGCTGAATTCATGTTTATTGGAGTTCAATATTTGTGGAAAAATTTACAAAATCAAGGGTGTGGTATTTAGGAATTTACTTATGAATGGGTTGATTCGGGTCATGTTCTATCTCAACGGGTCAAATGGGTTGAACACGCTTGAAGTCCTTCAAAATGTAACATTAATGCTTAAAACCTCCTAAATCATTATATCCAATAAACTATTGTTTCTGAAAACTTGAGACCATAGAAGTTGGTGAATCATGTATTATTGGTTGTCACATTAATATATTGATTATTGTTTGTGTGTGCATATTTTGGACAAAAAGTAATTCATGTCAGCCCGAACCTGACCGCGTCTCACCTGTTTTGACCACACCAACCTGGCCATTTTGACACATCTAATGTAAGCTGATGCTTATGCTGACACTAATGACATAGCAGATCTTAGATATGGAGGAGGATAAAGATAACCAATATCAGTTGGCTAATGTGTCTCCCACAAGCGTTGTGCCTGGATCTGCCTATAACCTTCCTGATGGTTGGGTTGTGGAAGAAGTACCCCGTAGGTCCGGAAGCTATGCTGACAAGGTAGCATTTTATTTTCCTGCAATACACGGCTTGTTTGTGTTGTGTTTTCGAATTTTAGTTACCATATTTGATCTTTCATCTAATCATATTTTATGTTTAATATAGTAAAGTGTTATTTGACCAAATGCTTTACACACCAACAGTTGGCTTACAGATATCCCATGATTCTTCAAGTGTGGTTGCTAAAGTTCATTTATATTCCAAACACCACGATATTTATATAAGTAGTCTAGAATATATTTGGAATTAAAATCAGTATGTTCTTATTGATGGAACAACTATTACAGATGATACAAAAGTTAAACTTAATGACCCCGGTCTCATTTGAAATCTGTTGTTAACTTAAACCGAACTAATAGTCACAATCACAGGTTCTAACAAGGCAGAAATAATGTTAGTTTCAACTGTTTTCATGTTCTTTTACACTAATGTTAAAATATTACCTTCTCATATTCTGGTATTGGATTTAGTCAATTATGGTCAAACCTTGATGTGAATCTGCTAAATTTATAATTCAAATCACAGAACTTTTTACGACATTTATGCAGTACTACTATGAGCCTGGTGGACAGAAGTTCAGATCTATGCTAGCAGCTCAGAAATACCTAGCAGAAGTTGAAGAAAACTCGCCATTATCAGTTGTACTAGAAGAAATAAAAGAAAAAAGTTTGCCCCTTTCTAAGGCTTTTAAAATAAACAGTCCTATGAAGGTTGACTTCACTGTTCAACTTATTTTATCATCTTTGTTATATTACACTTGCTTACTACTACTACTACTACTACCACCTTGTTTTGCCTTAGAAACGTGGTTCATACAATTCACCAAAGGAAAGTATATCCAAAAAAGAGACGACATCATCATCATCATTTGGCAGCCCTCCAAGCAAGATTAATTGGGTTATTGGTGGTAATGGAGGAGACGCATGGAATGCTTTTGCGGACGAGACATTGGTTCCAGATTCTGTGAAACAACATTGGGGAAACACGTTTATGATGGCCATCAACAACACCAAACATACTGCTCCGGTTTCTGCCTAGCAAGGTATTTGAATCTTGTGTATAGAGGTGACAATTTAGATCAATTTCTTACGAATGGGTCGATTAAAGTTATGTTTTATATCTAACGGGTCAAAGTAGTACAATAATGAGAATTAGCTTTTATATTAAACCATGTGTTTTGGGTCAACCTTACCCGTTTCAACTCGTATAAACGTACATGTTTTTGACCCATTACGCAATCTGCCTGACCTGCCCATTTTCCCTTTGGTATTGCATATTTTAATTAGTCTTATACAAGTTTTGATTAGCACACCATAGTTTTGAAACTGTGCGCTTTCCTTGAGGAGAAGTTGGATCTTTCGCCATGTTCATTTTGTCTGATTGGCTTTTTATCACTTTTTATTTGAAAATTTTGACTTCATTTCAGATCTTTGAATTGGATATAATCTTCAAATGTTAATTCTTTTTCTTTTTTTCAGGGTTGATTCTCAAGCTGAGTGACTATGTAAGAGGCTTTGAAATGGATTCTCATGTGTTGACAGGTAGAGCGTGTACTCTATTGTTTCGTTGCATATTAACATAGGCATGGTTATATCTGTACGTTTCTTAGTCTTATATGGAGCAGCAATTGTTTCCTCAACATCGTTGTCATATTTTTCATTATCATTATCTAATATGATTGTAAAAAAATCATCAAAAAGCTTATTTTGAAAAAAACAAAATATATATTTTTCTCGGAAGTATCTATTTGTTAATAATGTTCTGCTATTTCTGGACTTTGTGCACTGTCACTGTAATCAAAAGTTATTTTTAACTGTTAGTACAAACGAAGTCGCACACATATATTTTAGCTAGATGTGACAAACTAGTCATGTTGGGCTATGTGAGGATCAAAACAAGTGCAAACACGTTTTGTATCCTGTAAGTAACTGATGTGATATCTATAATTGCAAAGACTGAAACATTAGGTGTTGTTTGAGATTGCTTATTGAAAATAGATTATTCGTTTTAAAAACGAACAATTAGATGATTAACTGTTACAAAATTGGATTCTGAAATATATTGTTTGGATTTGATTATGCTGATTCATAACGCAATATTCAGGTTTTTTAAGTGTTTGGCTTTTTTTTAAGTGTTTGGCTTATCAGATTATTTATTACTTATTATGTAAAATGACGAAAGAAGACATTCATATTATTATTATACGGAGTATATGATATAGATTTATAGGTGACATACAAATTATTTATAACATTTATTTCACAAATCGCTTTAGCAAGTTTTGTTAAAAAGAATCACTTCAACATCATCATATAATGTTTTAAACTAAAGTGTCTGCCTTATCCCTTTACTTCATCCACATATCACTTCATCTCCATACCTGAGTTTTCACTTTACCCAAAAGCTGCAAACACAAAATTGATTGCCATCCTCATCTCCATCCATTGTCACCGTCTGTCACTAATCAGATAATCTGCTTTGTTAAAAAAATTCATCGCCGCCCTCATCTTCAACAAGTTTCGTTAAAAAAAATCACTTCAACAACAAAATAAAAAGCAAAATGGTAATTCTGTGACTTTAGGTTTAAAGGGTGAATTGCGTTTTACAAAAGCATGTAGGCAAAAGGGTAATTCTGTGACTTTAGGTTTAAAGGGTGAATTGCGTTTTACAAAAGCATGTAGGCAAAAGGGTAATTCTGTAACTTTGGGTTTTAAGGGTGAATTGCGTTTTGCAAAAGCATGTAGGCACCTGCTTTTTCAAAATGGCATTTTGATGTGGGTTCTAAACGCAAATAAGCGATTTTTCATGTTTACTATCCGAAGTTCCAAACACTTGCAACTAGATTATTGACGCTAGGGGTGGCAATTCGGGTGGGGTTCGGGTTAACAAGTTGGCGGGTCAGAAAACCCCAACCCGAACCTGACCCATTTAAATCATCGGGTCAGATATGTCAACCCTAACATGTTTACACATAACCCGAACCTGACTCATTTAACCCGTATATATACTTGGTTTGACGGGTTAAATAGGGTACACGAGTTGAATAGGTTAAACAGGTTTCGGGTTGACCCATTTAACCTATTTTTAATACAAAAGTTGGCACATTACACGAGTTAAACAGGTTAAACGGGTTTGCGGGTTGACCCGTTTAACCCATTTAACCCATATAATAAAATATAAATAATTTTAATTTAAGAAAAAATCTTAAACGGGTTGGCGGGTCAACCCGGTTAATTTATTCTCAACCCGAACCTGACCTGTTTAAAAAACGGGTTAGATGGGTCGACCCAAACCGGACCCGAAATCTATTTAGACTCAACCCGAACCTGTTAATTTTCGTGTCGATTTTAGGTCAGGTTTTGTGTCGGGTCAGAAATTGCCACCTTTAATTGACGCAATACAAAACACCCCCTAAATAATCAGATAATCTTTTTTAAGTAGTAATAATTTTGGACATTGTAAGGATTGAATCACTTCATTTCTAGTTAATATACTATATATGACCTATTCGATCAGTTGCCTCGTCCCGAACATAAAATAGTTGAACTCAACACTTCAAATGTCACTGATGAATGGATGATTTTTTATCGGATGAATCCATTGACTTGAATGGGTCCATCGAGGCACCGACTGATGCTAGTTTTTAGTTTTTAGAGATTTTTTTATTTGGAACGGCAAAAAATATATTAAAAACTAGAAAGATGTTAGAAAATTACAAAAGATTACATAGCCAATCTGTCCAACTAGAAACTTTCATACCTATATTTTCACCAAGTAAAAGAAATAAACGAATGGAATAAAAAATATGACATTTCCTCACAAGGGTGGAGCCACTAGGCCCAAGCCCAATAGTGTATTATGTTTTGGATTTGATGTGTAAAAAAAAAGAAAAAATTTACTTTGGCCTTCTCATAACTAAAAGCACAGCATATTCAAATCCAATATTTAATTAATATTTACATTATTAGTTAAGTTTGTTCATATTTTTTTCGAAAAAAAATTTGTTTCGACCCTCTCATGAAAAAGTTTCTAGCTCCGCCGCTGTTTTCTTATGATGTGAGAGTTAAACGTGACGCTATTTTGATACTTCAAAAGGACCTAGAACATAGTGATTATTCTATTATAATGAGTTAACAAGAAACTGACTGAAACAATGAAATTATGAGAGAGTATTTGGAAAGAGAAAACAACTAGGAAGATGGGTTATGAAACCCTAACTCTCGTCTTATTCTTTATATAGGTAGGCACTTTGTCAATCAGTAGATCCAGTTCTTCTAGTTCCATTAATTTCATTTTAGTCTCTGAACATGGAACTTAAACACACACACACAACAAACACACAAAAAAAAAAAAAAAAAAAAAAGTAAGTCCATCAACTTTTATAAACCAAAATGAGACTAATATTTTCACGCCTTTTCGTCATAAAATACCGAGAAGTTGAAGTCGACAACGTCAAAAACAAAATCTCTCATGTTTCAAGTGTTATGAGACATGAAATATTTTACCCATAAAACATAGCATTGCTCATTTGCTCTATGTTTTCTAACCATCCACATGGCACGTGGGATGTCTCCCTTCGTTCATAACTTCATACGCAATCATCACACGATAAATGTACAAATAATTTTAGGGATGATATATCCTAACACCTCTTGTAGGGGTGTTCCAATGATTGGGTGCTACCGTCACATGTACTGTCTGCTTTACGAGTTGTACAATTTAATCAAAATAAAGGGACCCACATCATAGAGGGTGTTACAATAGTAGGTCCCATAATTTTATGTTAGACCTTGACGACGTGACATGTCTATTTACGGATCCTTTGTATCTGAGTGTTACATATGACATCGGTTAGCTTTTCTGATTTGAGATGTGATCAAGATATATCACAAATTCTTTAAAGATCCGATTAATAAATTATAGCCATTTATTTTTTATCAAAACATTTTTTTTTAATCTTTTTTTTAATAAATTATATATCTTGTAAACAATAAATCACTAAGTGACGAAACTACGATATCGCGATGAGAATTTTTTTATCATTCAGTAGATGGGCACTTCTATATACTTTCGACGAACTTTGTTTTCGAATTCTTTTTAGTGCTGAAATTTACGCCCTGAAAAATTACATTTGATTTGTTCTTTTAAAAATTATGTGTAAGTTCACAAATCACATTAAATCATACGTGATTTTTAAAAATAACGAATCAAGACTTATTTTACAAATGACATATGATTTTTCAGGGCTTAAATTTTAGCACTAACAAAAAAGTCAAAAAAAAGTTCGTCGTAACTCGTAAGTATATAGAAGTGCCCCTTTATAAAAAGATAATTTAATTTTCGTCGCAATGGTATAATTCGTTTCGTGTGACGATTAATAGTTAATTATATATTTAATTTTTAAAAAGAATGATAAAGTTAGGTTTTTTTTAGTTTGATGGAGAAAATAAATAAATCAGTATTTGTTCACTAGATCTTTAAAGAATTTTTAAACCATATTGAACTTTTCTCTTTCTGGTTTAGTTCATAAAATGATGCACTTGAAAATTATTTGGAGCTCATAACACGAGCCCATTTTAAGTTTTTAACTGAGTTGCTAGCTAGATAATCTAAAATAGATATTTCAATCTTACTTATAGCAATGGCCATGCGTGGAGGAGAGGTGGTGTTAAGGTGAATGTTATAAATAGCGCGAGACGTGACGTGTCGACATGACCAAGCCTCACGTCTTATCGATCAAGACGAAGATTATGCGTTTATAAGGTGTTCAACTTCTGCTAGGTATTTCTATTTATATTATATTTAATATATATCGAGTTTACAAAACGATGTGACATGAAGCGGCATGTGTGGCGACATGACCAAGCCTCACGCCTTTGCGCGCCTTTTAGAACCACAGTTAAGGGTACTCTTTATTGGATACAAGCATTTTTTATTTTTATTTTTATTTTTTTGATTTGACAACTCATTAACGGATGGGAAATGACTTGCATATTTCACTTTTTGATTGGAACACTCCAATTTGTGCATTAAACAGCTGTACTATTTATACGTTTTGCTTTAACTAATTATACATGAAGTGTGCAAATCAAAATGAAATACGAGCAAATCATCTCCCTTAATGGATATTGGCATCTCTCTTGACAAGACAAGTATATATAATTTCTATTAGATTTTTGACAAGTGTCCATGCGCGTAGTACTTCGCACAATTTTACACAATCTGTCGCACACAAAAAAAACATTGTTATATTAGTCGCGCAAACACTTGTTGGTCGCACAAAAATGTCACATCAGTCGCAAAAAAACATATACAACACTTGTCGAAAATCTAGTGGGTCTATCAGTCTATCGGTCTTTGTAAATGGGGGACTCCCACAATCATATCATTAAAATTTTAATAAATTCTTGTCAAGAAGAGTGCCGTAATCACATCAGAGGTACGTATAACCAACCCCATATCGCATTATCAGCCAGAAGTTAAACTCCTCCACGACATAGGTTATCCATACCTCCCCCTAAATGGAATTAACATCCCCCCTCATTTTTTTATTTTTACTTTTATTATTTTTATTTATTTTATTTTGTTTTTATTATAAAACTAAATAACTGAAAGTACAAATATAAAATATAAAGTTTGATAAGTTAAAAATAATAAAATACAGAAAATGCGGAATAAAACATGATAAAAAAAACTATTTTCTAGTCAACAGAGTGAATATATGTGAGTGAGAGGATGAGAATCTTATAAGAGATACTCCTAACGACACCCATTTCATATACATGCAAAAAATAACTTTTTCACCTCTCTTTAGCATCCTAATTTTAGATTATTTATATTTCCATAATATAATACTCGAAAATAAAAAAACATTAATCATAAACGTCCTTCGAGTCTCATAGGCATTTAAATTGTGTTGACTCATTTGACCATAAAATATAGTTTGTTTTTTCGGGCGTTTATCCGAATTCGACTTCAGCGACGTTACATTATATCAAAAGCGAGTTTCATATAGTGCTAGAGAAAGGTTGATTATCTGCAATTCTGCAAATATATCTTGAGTAATTCAATTTTATTAAGGTTAGCTGAAACATAAATAAAAGAATTAAAGATGTAGAGAGGTAAACCAAGACTTTAAAGTTTAAAGTTCCATTATTTCAAATCCAAAATAATATTCAGACCCTCCAAAATAATCGCAACTAGTAAACATCAAGATAGGAGAGAGAGAGATAGAGCTTATCTCAAAGGGCTAATTTTGAGCCCAGACGCTTAAAGTGATAGACTTTGGAAGACTCACTTTAGTGACTTTCTTTAACTAGATCGAGCGATTTGTGACTTTTTAAATTTTAATATGAAAGTGACATGTGACACTAAAAAAGTCGCGCCCAATCATTAAAGTGGTACTTTTGTCATAGCCCACTATGTGTACTTTATAAGTGATTTTTTTACAACGACTTTTAATACCTTAATCGACCTTCTATTTTCTCCTATTCCATCAAAAAGATCAAACTTCGAAAAATATTATGTTATTCTTTTTGCCACTTCCCAATATTGAGCAACCTAAGCGACTTACGGCTTGGTACTTTAAGTGACGTTTTTTACTTTTCACTTTTTTGTACTTGCGTCAGTATTTTTGTAAAAAATATTATTTTTTAAATATTTTTTATAATACTTTATAAACACTTTTTTATTTCAAATTCTTGAGCGATAATTGTGTTTTTGACTTTTTATTTCTTTAATTCCTTGTTTCACTAAAATTAATACTCCGTAATAATTACAGATACTCATCTATCACATTTTTACACAATTCTTTCACTATCTCTCTCCAAAAATCTACACCAACAACCTCACTGCCACTTCACAAATTGCAAAAACGCCCATTTAAACCAAAGATTATACAAGCCATATATATAAATCTAAAAAAATCAAAGATCGACCCACATGAAACTCGAAAACGAAGTTTTCTCCGGTGACATGGATGTACCCGTCTAACATGACGGTGGTGGTTCCCGGTGGTAAATCTACCAAAATTTACACTAAATAAACCAAAATATGGCGAACGACGGTGGTGGTTTTCTAAATATTTTTCGGTAACATGGTGTGGCGGTTTTTGCCGGTGTTTCTTGCGACATGGCGTAAGACAGAGGTAGTAGGCTGGCCGGATATTTAGACGATGCCCGAAGTCGATTAACCAAATCTGGACTTGCTCACCGGCGACATGGTGATAGGCTGGTCGGATATTTAGAGAGAGAAAGTGTCAAAAGGGTTTGTGTGTGAGGAAAAGTTGACTATAAAATTTGGAGAAAAAAATAGTAGAATAGGTGAATTCGTATCACATTCTTTACAATTTACGGTTATCAACAACCGATTCTGTCCGGCGGCTCCCTCTTTTCCGGCAACAACCATAGTTGTTTTCAGATCTGTAACCATAGTCGTATTTTGGGCCGCCGTTTGTCTTGTGTCTTCGCTGTCTTTGGGATGTTTTGACTTTGTTATTGATATATCGAATTTTACCGAATTTGATGTGTCAGTAATTTACATCTTGATGCATCAGTTGTTGAATATTGTTGCCGCTGTCCTTTGTATATCAGTTTATAAAGACAAAAATATGAAGCAATTTTCTCATTTGATGTATTAGTTTTTTAGACCTTGATGTATCAATCTTTTTTTCATATCTTGGTATATAAGTTTTTTAAGATTTTGGTGCATCAGATTTTTAATCTTTGTGTACTAGTTGTTACTTTAGTCAAATATATGTTTTATTGGGAATTGTAAATGAAAGTTTAATTTATATGTATCATAAATTTGTGTAGTAGTTGTTACTTTAGTCAAATATATGTTTTATTGGGAATTGTAAATGAAAGTTTAATTTATATGTATCATAAAGTGTAAATCGTATTATAAAAAATATTTAAAAAATAATACATTTTACAAAAGTATCAACGCAAGTACAAAAAGGTGAAAAGTAAAAAAAAGTCGCTCAAATTACCAAGCCGTAAGTGGCTTAGGTTGCTCAACATTGGGAAATGGCAAAAAGAATAAAATAATATTTTTCGAAGTTTGACTTTTTTAGTGAAAAATGACAAAATAGAAGGTCGCTTAAGGTATGAAAAGTCGCTGTAAAAAAATCGCTTAGAAAGTACATATAGTGGGCTATGACAAAAGTACCACTTTAATGATTGGGCGCGACTTTTTTGGGTGCCATATGTCACCTTCATATTAAAACTTAAAAAGTCGCAAGTCGCTCGGGCTAGTTAAAGAAAGTCACTAAAGCGAGTCCTTAAAAGCCCATCACTTTGAGCGACTGGGACAGTCTCAGAATTACCCCTATCTCAAATTCATAATCATCTTTCACGTGATAATAAATTACGAGTAATGAGAAAAATTTATTTGCTTACTCTTATTTTGGTGCTTACCAAGGGACAAATCCTTACCATCCATTTAGTTTGATCTAATTGTAGGGATTAACCTAAGATTTAATATGACAACCTAAGTCCGTTTTTTTTTCCTTGTCTTTTTGTCTTTCTTATTTATTCAAATATATTTTTTTTAATTCACATTTTATTTTTTTAATTTTGAGAGGAATCGATACACTGTTAAGGTGGTTAAACCCTTGTGACTTTGTTTATATGATATATTGAGTTAATATGATTAAGTATGCGGAATCTACTTAATCACACTTAGAAGGTTATTTGTATTATGAAAATGGAAAGTAATGCTTTAGTAACGAACAATGAACATGCAATGTTAACACCAAACGATTCAATATTATTAAGATAATAATACGAGTGATCTTTTCTTATCACTAGGGTTACAACCTTGAATCTTATGTTTCTATATCTTGTGATATTGTTTGTGTTTGTTCTTGAGAGATATTAATTAAGCACTAACTTTTTCACACTTTTTGGACACACTTTTAAAGTTAGTCTAAGATCTTTCTTTTATAGTTCAAAGAAAGATCTTTACAATAATGTTAAGTCTTGTCGAACAACTTGCTAGCTTATCTTATGCGTGTCAGTAACTAAGATACAACATGTATATATGTTTACAACTTGTTCTGCGAGTATAAGATAAAGACTGAGCACATGGAGTAAGATATTATCTACCGTATATAATTGACTTTAGTCAACCAGACTTAACGATAGAAGAGCAGACTTAATTCTGTATTCACCAGAATTAACACTAGCAGACTTAATCTTCAACGACCAGACTTAACCAGGTAGCAGACTTAACCAGGATTAACACTAGCAGACTTAACCACCAGACTTAATCACTTAGAGAATTTCCCGATACTTAATCTTCAGAATATTTAATTCCCAACAATCCTCCCCTAAACATGTGAATCAATTTCAACATGTTTTATGAATTAAATGAGGAATTGTGAAGATCTTTCAAACACTTCATAGTCAGACCCTTGGACTGAACTTTCTTCTATTCTGAAAGGTTAATATCTAACTCAGTAACTCATCTGCTTTCTGATCTTTGACTTCAAAAATATCAATACACATCTTCAGGCTTCATTAATTGACCTAAAAGATGGTGCAATTTCCTTGGATGGAGGAATTATAAGAGGCAATGGTGCTGTGTATCTTGGATGCTTGTTTCAACAAGTGAAATCATCTATTAGCATGCCTTTGCAAGTGATGAACAAACGTAGTGAACTGAAATTGAAACTGAAAGCTTTCTTCGTTTGACCTAGATAGAACTTTCTCCTTTGGAATGCTTCATCCCTTCTGAATATATATAATACTCTAGAATCAGCTCTATTCTTGTCATTTTCAACTTCCATGTCATCATTTTGTATGCTCTTGTCTTTTCCTCCCTTTCACTGGTTAATCTTCCTTGGGCTTTATTTCCTCCTCTGAGATGTTTCCTCCCATGAGATGCAAATAACATTCCCCCCCCTGTTTGGAAGATCTCTCACAATGTACCAAAATATTCTCTCCCCATCATCTGAGCTATCAATTAGAACTTGTTATCAGACAATGTTGTACATGTAGCCATCAATTCCTTAAGAGTTTAATTTGCTGCCCTCATCACTTCTAGGTGTGTTAACTCCTATGAGAGGTGATTCATGGGGCAATAACTCATAATCCATCATTTGATGGTTTTCTGAGTCATTTTTATTCCAAAAATCCTTTTAAGAAATTTTTTGACTTTTAGCAGTATGCATATGATTTTATTATGAAAAATCATACTGCTTTCAACCATTTTGAAGGGATTAAGTGTATAACAGACACTTAATCAAAATTTCGGTTTAAAGCAACCTCTGGTTGTGTGAGAACCAATGTTTTCAGTTATAAATAACTGCCTGTGTAAAGATAAACCTATTCAAAAGGCTTTCTTGACAGGGTTTCCAGCTCATAGCAATTGTTACCTCTAACACAAGTGTTAGATTCACTTTTACTAGCTGTTCTTTCTATCAGATGTCCTTAGACCTTCTCATTATACTTAATAGTATAAAATGATAGAAAGTGAGTTGAATCAGTTACTTTCTGATCAACTAAGTCATCAATTCAATGTGAAATATGATAATCAGGTTTCAAGAAAGATGTTTTAAAGAATTAATTAACTTAGGTGTGAACCTTTGTTAAGAATTCCCAAACTCAGTCCATCATAAACCTGTTATGGCAGCAACTAGAACACACTATGCTGCTTCCATTTCACTTGAAATTTCCTTTGTGCTCAAATGATCATACCTGAAATAGTTAGTCTAAAACCAAGAGAACAATGTACAAAGTACTTGTCTTGCATTAGAATAAGCATAAACTAACTGTATGAACAACACAATTTAAATTTGTACAAACAACACAAACTTTTGTAATAGCACTATTAACTGACAAAGCTAGCAGTACAAACAAAAATTTATATACAAAAACACATTAGATTGAAAAATTCAAAGATTAAGCATTCCAATACTTGCTACCAAGTACTGAAACCTTCCAACATCAAAAGCTTTTGTTAGCAGATCTGCAAAGTTGTATTCTGAAGCAATTTTAAGAACTTGAATTAATCTTTTCTCATTGCAGTCTCTTATAAAGTGATGTCTAATTTCAATGTGTTTTGTTTTAGAATGTTGTACTGGATTTTTAATAATGCAAATTGTACTACTATTATCAATATGAATGACAGTGTTTAAGAAATTGTACCCATAGTCAAGAAGTTGGTTTTGAAGCCATAGAACTTGAGCACAACAACTTGCAGCAGCTACATATTCAGCTTCAGTTGTTGAAGTAGCCACAATGGTTTGCTTCTTACACTGCCATGAGATAAGTCTACACCCAAGGAATTGACATCCTCCAGTTGTTGACTTTCTGTCCAAGCTAGCACCAGCATAATCACTATCCGAAAATGCTACCAAGTCAAAAGGTGACTCTTTAGAATACCATAGTCCCAACCTAGGTTGACCCTTGAGATATCTAAAAATTCTCTTGACTGCTGTTAAATGAGAAACCTTTGGAGTTACTTGAAATCTTGCACAAGCACAAACAGAGAACATGATGTCAGGTCTTGATGATGTAAGATACATCAAAGAGCCTATCATAGATCTGTAAGTGTGTACATCCACATTTTCTCCATCTAAATCTTTTGGAAGTGGCTTCTCAGAGTCCATTGGTGTGCTTGCCATTTTTGAATCAGCAAAGTTGAACTTCCTTAGTATCTCAGCAACATATTTATCTTGACTAATAAATATGCCTTCATATGACTGTTTAACTTGCAAACCCAAAAAGAATGTAAGTTCCCCCATGGAACTCATCTGAAACTTATCATGCATAAGCTTCTCGAACTCCAAACACATCTCCTTCCTTGTAGACCCAAAGATAATGTCATCCACATACACCTGCACTAACAGAAGATCCTTCTTGTGCTGTTTGATGAAAAGTGTCTGATCAATCTTTCCTCTTTGAAATCCATTCTCTTTTAAATAGGAAGCCAGTGTTTCATACCAAGCTCTTGGTGCCTGATGAAGGCCATATAGAGCTTTTACAACTCTGTACACTTTGTCTGGATGGTCAGGATCAATGAACCCTGGAGGTTGTGAGACATACACCTCTTCTTCAATTGTGCCATATAGAAATGCACTCTTGACATCCATTTGGTAAACTGTAAAGCCTAAAAATAAAGCATAAGCTAAGAAAAGCCTAATTGTCTCAAGTCTTGCTACTGGAGCAAAAACTTCATCATAGTCTATACCTTCTTGTTGTGTGTACCCTTGGGCTACTAATCTAGCCTTATTCCTAATCACAATTCCCCTTTCATCCCTTTTATTCTTGAAAACCCATCTAGTGCCAATTACCTTTGCATCCTTAGGTAAATCAACTAGCACCCAAACTTTCTGAATCTTGAACTGAAGAAGCTCTTATTGCATAGCTTCTACCCAGCTAGAATTATCTAAGGCTTTCAGAATGTTCTTTGGTTCAGCTTGTGAGAGAAAACATACAAACAAGCAAGAGTTTGAAAACTCATGCTGTTTTGAAGCATAAAGGGCATCAAGAAGCCCTTGTTGGTCTGAAGACATCAGTTATTGCTTCTTATTAAACGAATGCACCCTGTTCTCCCATTCTATCACTTAGAAACAAAAACACACATCAAACGACAACAACACCACCAATCTACTTTGATAAACACGACATGATCCAGCTGTTCCTGGTAACCAGAAGTCGACAAGAAGAAGATAAGGTTTTGTTCGTAGTTTAGTTCGAAGGGCATCGGCTATGTCGTGTGCCTTGTAACGATTGTGATACGCATCTTTGCTCTTATTTTCCTTCGTAAGATCCGATCGAGGTACCCCTAAAAACTCATTTCGATATTCTTGTGAGTCGTCTAAACATCATCATATACGTTTCTACTTCATTAATAAAGGTTATACGAGTTGAATAAACAACCATGTCAAGTTAACATGTCACGCAAAATACATAAACACGTCTCGTACCTACGATCACTAACGTGTCTTGGTTTGTTAATAAGCGTTATACGAAAAATATAACATGTCACGTAAAGAATGATCCCTTAATATGTTTGTGTTTCGTTGTTTAAAGGTCACTCGAAACGTATAAAACAACCTTGTGTCGACTCTAGTTTCAACCATATATCGACCCTTGTCACATAGGAAACGTACCCTAATAATCTATGTATAGCTCGCGACTCAAACTTTAAGAAACTTAATAATGAAGTTGTTTTCATGCATTAAATTGAGAGGACAATAGATTAATATACGCTACTGGTTTTGACGCGCATATCTACATCAGTAAACTGCCTTGAGAAATATGATGATATATGTTTTGATGTTAAAAGTCTTAAAGTGATGGAGCATTCAACCCATGTGGAACATGATATATAGTTATATATGAGATAGAACATGCATATTATTTGACGTGAACAAGGATTTGAATACATGTGATAATATGGAAGGTTTTGAACTATTTAGTGTGTTGCAAGCCTAACAATCTCGACCTGGTTATTTACGAGTCTTATATGAACCATAAAATGCGACTTTAACCTGGATATTAATTTAAGAAAGGCGTACATGTTAGTTATGGGAATAAGGGACTGATCTTGTGTGATTGTGTGTCGGTCTATGTCTAAAACTTGTCTATAAACATATATGCATATTAAACGGATTTAAAAGATGTAGATTAAGGCTTATTCTATCTCACTAAACCATTGTTGTTGTTTTGGTCTCGCGACGGTTCTTGGTTTAAATCTAGTCTCGCGAGGGTTGTGTGAGTTCATGTGTGTCGATCTATGTCTAATGCGCATATATATATATATATATATATATATATATATATATATATATATATATATATATATATATATATATATATATATATATATATATATATATATATATATATATATATATATATAAAACCTGAATTGTGGTCTATAGTGGTCGAATATGGGTTTTAAATTGTGTTTTTATGTGTGGCGTGCATATTAATGAGAGTCATGG
The DNA here is from genome assembly GCA_021014915.2 of Artemisia tridentata subsp. tridentata. NCBI lineage: Eukaryota > Viridiplantae > Streptophyta > Magnoliopsida > Asterales > Asteraceae > Artemisia > Artemisia tridentata. Next base: position 135,908,126 of record CP139506.1, on the reverse strand, counting down.
GGTGTAGAGTTTTGAATGTGAGGTACAAATACGCATGTCTATTCGAGTTTACTACGGATTTGAACTAATTCACGTACTTCCTAAGTGATCTAATTAAGTGAAATAACAATCACTTTAGACCCTAAATCTTGATAATTTACGCGTTTAATCCTAAACTTGCTAAATGACATACTAGACCCTAATCTTTGGAAAATTGTCAAAATCAACTATAAACTATGATGTTAGTAATATTAAGCTTTAAGCTTAATAAATTGTCATAATAATTCGGAAGGTTACTAAATATGGAAAGTTACAAAAAAGGGAAGATTTCTAAAAATAGTAAGAAACCTTGAATGAGGAACCTTGATAACTATACGTGGTAAACTTCTAAAATAAGCTGCTAAGTAATACATTATCACTAAATTGTATAGGTTCGGCGAAGAAGGAGTGATTCCTTATTTCCGGTGTGCTTCTTATTTCCTTTGTTGATTTGCTAAGGTACAGATATTCTGACCTTATCTCTTAAGGTTTCTCATGATTCGTTCACATCGGTTTGATATTAGCTTTGATTATGATGCCTTTGATCTGAGCCTTCTTATTATGGTTTTCTTATTTGATCTATGCCTTTGCTATGCTCCCTTAGATTTGTGAACCATTGATTATGAACCTTTGCTTTGATCCTTTGCTATAAACCTTAATGATGAACCTTTGCTATGAACTTATGAACCTTTGTTATGATACATTTGATATGAACCTTTGATATGAACTTTGATATGATATGACATTTGAACCTTTCAGTTTGATACCCGAGCCAAGTTCGTTTCCTAGCCATGAAGGTAACATGGCCGTGTCATTGATGCACCAATGACATGACTCTAGTGTGGTTGAGTGAAGTTCCACACCGTCCCATTTTTATTATTATATGTGCACATTATATTTTTTATGGCCAATATGATTGTTCGGGGGCGTATGGATGCATCTTAGGTTTGATTTGTATTTGATGGATATGACATGATATGATATGATATGCTATGTTCGGTGACTGATGCATGGGTGCAATCCACGTCTTTCACATGTTCGGGAGTTAACTACTCCATGGTTACTATGATATTTGATTTGATTTGTGTTCGGGCTCGCGGTAGATTACTGACCTTTCCTTACACTTTGATAACCATTTGTCTATGCCTTCCGTTTCCCCAATGCACTATATGATATTCTTTGTTCCTTATCTTTTGCTTTGTTTGTATATATCTGTTCACTAGGCTTTTTAAGCTCAGCCGCATTTTTTTTCATGCGGCAGGTTTTAGTTGGAAGCTGGGTTATGAGTGGAGAGTACTTTGGACTTAGAAGACTATACTTTGATAGCTATTCTGGATTAGAGATGACTAGAAGTGATTACATTTTTAGACTTAGAATTTATTGTTGTTCTCATTTGTAACCTTGTATTTCAGATTTTCCCTTTGTAACCTTTGAAATTCATTTGTATTATTTAAGTCATATGCTTGTGTTTGCTTTGATATGTCACCATAACGTAATACTTCTACCCTTATCGGGTTGGGGTGTTACAATTATGGTATCAGAGCCCAGGCTGCGACTTGTAGTACATTAAACCTTGACCTGTGAAGTTTGGACCATTAAGTTTCCACTGCAGGCGCTCATAAGACAACCTTTGAGAATTTTCTTTAGGATCTCCCCATAGGAACATAAGTTATAACCGGTGAGGAATGGATAGACTAGGACATCTATGTAAGTAGCATTACTTCCGCATCACTCTGATTCGTGCCTCTGCCCTTAGTTATGCCTTATAAGAACATTTATTTCAAAGGTTAGAAAGTTTTGCAACCTAAGATTAGTAACCAAGTAAGTTTGGAATACCTCGGGAAACTACACGGATACCTTTCACCATTTATGTTTCACTTTTGATTTTGATCCCCATTTCCGATTTGTTTGATAAATGGTTTGATACCTTTCCGATCATTCCGAGGGTTTTTCAACCATAGTGTGTTTGACACATTCTGTGAATTCATTACATATGCTGGATATAAATGTATCATCTGATACTACTCAACTCTGCATAATCCACTACTACTCCTATGAGAACTCTGGTAATTATTAACCATGAATATATGGAGAATTGTTCCCTCCCTTCAAATGATGAACTTTGTTTGCCGATCAGTTCCTTTGGAAGGATATGATGGAAATATTATCTCAGTATGGATTTGTTAACTGAGCACGATGATGCTGACAACTGATATCCCATACATCTCACTTTTGACAACCATACGATGTCCGTATTACCAATGATACACACTCTACCTGTCACTTGTGCTAAGGAGCTAACAAGATTCCAACTCCTTGAACAGTTCGCTTATCTATCTCAAACACTTTGATAAACCATGTACTTGACTCTGATATATGAACTATCCGTCTGGTTGACGACCGTAGTCGTGCTATGAATCCGTTACTTTTGATATATTTGATTTTTAAGTCTTTTGGTTATGGATTGGCTGGCTCCTCATAAAGTTACCATAAACTACCGTATCTGATATGTGACCTTTAGCAATCTACTTCATCCTACTTTGTTATGATGGCTGTCAACCACTTAAATCTGTTAAGATTAATGTTTGCTATGGAAGTGCAGACTCCGATCTCATTTGATTGTCAAGTTTCTCCTGACACCTATTAGTATCCACCCTTGGAAGCTCTAGCATTGGAAGTATTTTGTTGTACGAAAATTTTCCGATGTTCTCTGATGAACCTCTTGGTATTCCCTCCAGCTTGGGAACTAGAGTTGGCATTGAACTGATCTCAGTTGACGAAACCATTATGCCATCGAAGTTGAAGGAGAAGATGGAATATGATTTTGTTCACCCTAGTGTTTCTCTTGGGATACTCCTATTGGCTTATGAAGAAGAAGGAGAGAAGTATACGACGGTGTATTGACTGTCGCGAACTTAACCGTATCACTATCCGTAATTGTTATCCATTTTCCGCGTATCAATGATTGATTTGGCCTACCTTTGAAACTCCGTATCAGATGGCCTCTTTTTGGCTTTGAAGGACTGAAGAAGCATCCACAAGAACTTCTAAGAAGGGGGTTAACTAATCGAGAGTAACCTCCGTGAAGTATTTCAGTTTTATTCGTGAAGGAGAAGGAAAGTGACGTGAAGTGTATGTAAGGTTTTCCCTAAGATGATTCCTGAAGCTACTTTTGTACTCGTTATAATCATTATGAGCTTTAATGATGCCAATTGTATTGGCTAATATGTCAACTATTCTTATGCATCTGATGCAATTATGTTTTCGCGAATGTTTGGACAAATTGTCATAGTATGACATTGTGTTGTGTTCAGAGACGAAAGAGGAACATGGAGATTATTTCTGTACTAAGTTAGAATGACCCTTTGTTCTGGAAGAGAAAATTTGATTGGCGTTCAAAGATCGTAATAGACAACACTACCATGTATCCTGTGAAGACAGAGTTTCCCACATAAAGGGCCAAGATTGAAGACCGTTATCGGAGTTAGAAACCTTGTAGAAGAGTAGTAGAAGACGTTCGCGACAGGCGTTACCGTGGAAGAAGCATATAAGAAGAAGAGAGAAACTGAGAAAGGACTCAATTATATTTCATGCAACACGTAGAGATTTCAGTTGGGCATCAGGACAATCAGATCGTAGGGGACGAACTATTCAACACATAACCTGGAGTCGACAGCAACGGTGTTTACCTTAAAGCCTGGAAGACAGTGCTTGCAAGACAAACATGGTGGCGAACATAGAAAGAGAATGAAATCGAGTTAGCGAATTTCAAACTGGGCTAGAAGACCTGTCGAAGACACGCAGACTTGCTTCTCTATTCATTTTAGTTGTACTAAGATGAATTGATAGCAGAAGCAGATTTGTAGATGGAAGGATGCACAGTGATCATGTCAAATATTCACGTTACTACACCACAGTTTCAAGCAGAGGTGCCGAAGGCTTGAGGTACCAGACTCAAGTTTATAATTCCTTTTCACCTTATGATCAGATGGACAAGCGTAGACAGACTACTCGGACTTGGAAGAAATTTTGAAATTTTGTATTTGAACGGACGAATTTTGAAGCAAACATTTGTGCTTGGATGAGTTGATTCTGTGAAGGATGAAGCTATTGATGACGTAATTCACTTCCTCTTAACTTACTTAAGTTTCCGTTACCTGATGATAAGATCCTTTGAATGATTCAGGTTCTCTGTTAGTATTTCCGTTCTGTGTTCATTTTGCGTATGTTGGATGACGGTTTTGATATGAGAATTTTGATGAATTGTGGAAGACCTGACGCTTTTGACGACGTGCTTCATTTGATGATACTTATTAGGTTCCGTTACGTTATTTGTACGTTCTGTTTCTCTGATTTCGAATTCATAATGATGATTGATTCGGACCAACCCTAGGGGGTAGAAGGACTGTTAGGTGGTTAAAATAAGTTGCTTATTTCACGACTTGAGATAAAGTATGGTCATCATGAGGGCATATTTATATGATGCTAGTATTATGACGTCTGGCCAACGTGATAATACTTACATCATATAACGTGCACTTATTGTGATCATAGGATATTTCGAGGAGTGCCTTAGAAGCCTTAGAATTTCTGATAGCTGTTTGAGATTATCTGCGTTAGTGAGACTTTAGGTTCATTCTGCCTATGCGTTTAATCTGCCTTCACCGATATAAGACTTGATACGTTTGGATACTCGACATGCGGTAGTTGACCTATGTGCTTCCGATAAGAATCTTAGGTTATGTTGTAGAGCTTTCTGCCGTTTGATGTTATCAAACAATCTATTTTCTGTCTGTATGGATTCGATCTGTTACTATGAAGGAGTACACCTATGTTTTGCTATATATACGTCTCTCATTCGATGAATCTGTTCATGATGATCTGTTATGAATTAAGATATGAGATTTTGGATTCTGAGAAAACAAGACCTGTCTGTTTATGAGAATACCTTTGAAATGTTATATTAAAGACGAGGCTATTCGAAAATCTGAAGAGTTAAGCATATTTATCACCCTTATATTTCTGCGATTCGGTACGTTCTCATCTGATTTGTCTAATCAAATTCCACAGACGATATATCCGTCAAATCCTACGTATTCCCTGTATCTCTTCGGAGAGAATACGATTATCATCTGTTACGTTTGGTATATTATTCTTTTGATCTGGATTCAGTATGGTATGTCTTTTCTGAGGAAGCCGAAGCTATTTTGATCAACAAGATAGAGTCATGAGAAACAAGTCATTCACATTTCCGTTCACGGTCCGTTGGTATTCCTTTTCGTTTCACTTCAAATTTCGAGGACGAAATTTTCTTTTTAGAAGGGAAGAGTTGTAAAACCCTAAATTTTCCATCCATTTGAAATTCCCATTTTGCCCCTCATTTTTATTTTTATTTTAAGATCATACAATTGATTACACAAGAACATTATATTTTTAACCTAAGTATGAGAATTAACTACATGTCATTTAAAACATTACGTTATAATTAAATTTCACCTAAGAATTATAACGACCTAAATTTCGAATTAGACTTTTACGTACGATACAACCTAAACTTAATATTTATACGATACGATATAACCAAAATTTGGAAAACATAAACTATGCATATGAAATAAATGACATAACCTAAGTCCTAATATCACACGTTATGGTTTATAAACTAAATCAAGATATCAATGTTTAATACAAAACATTCACTATCGAGTCCATTTATAACTTCATAAATATCAAATTCACACACTTTTTTTTTTTTTTTTTTTTTTTTTTTTTTTTTTTATTTATTTATTTATTATTTATAAATGCATGGACCGATTTGCACATTCTTTTGAATTAGAATTTGATATTTTTTATTTATTTATTACTCCCTTAAATCTCGGCATAATTCTCTCAATCAATAAATTGTAGTTGCCTTATTTGTCCCTTGCCTTCATATGTTTTCCCTACATACGCTTACCCATTTATTGTGATATATCTCAATATTGCTTCTTATTAAACGAATGCACCCTGTTCTCCCATTCAATCACTTAGAAACAAAAACACACATCAAACGACAACAACACCACCAATCCACTTTGATAAACACGACATGATCCAGCTGTTCCTGGTAACCAAAAGTCGACAAGAAGAAGATAAGGTTTCGTTCGTAGTTTAGTTCGAAGGGCATCGGCTATGTCGTGTGCCTTGTAACGATTGTGATACGCATCTTTGCTCTTATTTTCCTTCGTAAGATCCGATCGAGGTACCCCTAAAAACTCATTTCGATATTCTTGTGACTTGTCTAAACATCATCATATACGTTTCTACTTCATTAATAAAGGTTATACGAGTTGAATAAACAACCATGTCAAGTTAACATGTCACGCAAAATACATAAACACGTCTCATACCTACGATCACTAACGTGTCTTGGTTCGTTAATAAGCGTTATACGAAAGATATAACATGTCACGTAAAGAATGATCCCTTAATATGTTTGTGTTTCATTGTTTAAAGGTCATTCGAATCGTATAAAACAACCTTGTGTCGACTCTAGTTTCAACTATATATCGACCCTTGTCACATAGGAAACGTACCCTAATAATCTATGTATAGCTCGCGACTCAAACTTTAAGAAACTTAATAATGAAGTTGTTTTCATGCATTAAATTGAGAGGACAATAGATTAATATACGCTACTAGTTTTGACGCGCATATCTACATCAGTAAACTGCCTTGAGAAATATGATGATATATGTTTTGATGTTAAAAGTCTTAAAGTGATGGAGCATTCAACCCATGTGGAACATGATATATAGTTACATATGAGATAGAACATGCATATTATTTGACGTAAACAAGGATTTGAATACATGTGATAATATGGAAGGTTTTGGACTATTTAGTGTGTTGCAAGCCTAACAATCTCGACCTGGTTATTTACGAGTCTTATATGAACCATAAAATGCGACTTTAACCTGGATATTAATTTAAGAAAGGCGTACATGTTAGTTATGGGAATAAGGGACTGATCTTGTGTGATTGTGACCGGATCTACACACACTCCTTGTGTTAGATGTAATACAAAGAATTACACTTAGTCTAGCACATGGAATTTACTAGCTAGCACTTAGAAGACCTTATGTGTTTTGTATGAATTGAATGAAACAAAGAAACACAGAATAATAACTTCCAACGATTCAATATTATTAGAAAATAATACGAGTGATCTTTCTATCACTAGGGTTTACAACTTTGAATCTTTCTAATACGTATGAACTCACACCTCTGTATGTTAACCTAGGCAATCCTTTTATAGACTAAGGATTCATTTACAAGATAACTATCAATCTATTCTTATACGATATACACAATATATTTTCCATAATTATCTACTTTACATAAATCATAAACCGTCTTAACTTCTTCACTCAACAGTCTTAACTGCTCATGTCTTCAACACTCTTCAGCAGTCTTAACTTCTTCCTTCAATAGTCCTAACTGTTACCTCCAACAGTCTTAACTGCTTAAGCTTAATTCCTAACAATCCTCCCCTAAACTTATGATTTCACTCCAATCACTAAGTTTCTTCAAATTAAGCTTCTTCTTCTTAATGCTGAAAATTCTTTCAAATACCCATCAAGCAAATCTCTTAGATCTAGCTTTTACTTCTTGTGCAAGGTTGAACATCTTCGTTACCAGCATATTAGCCATCTCAGATTCTTCATTAGCTTCCAGTTTTGCAAATGCCAGCATTGTCAAAACACCTGGTCTGAGTGGATAGTATTTTTCAACCAGCATATATATCTCTATTCCTTCCTTTGTAGATACTCTGTGTACTCCACATGTACCAAATAACTTCCAAGAGATATCCTTGACTTGAGCTTGAAATCTCCAAATCGATTCTCCACCATCTGGTTCATATATTCTCTTCAATTGAACCCATAGTTCTTTGTCTTTATCTTCAACAGGATCAATATCTCTGAATTTCTCTTTCACTAAACTCCAAAGTTGATTTAGATCTTCTCTGTCAAAGCCTTTAAGTAAATCTTCAAACAACTTATATCTTTCAGAAATATCTCCATGTCTAATAATTTTCCATCCCTTCATCCATCATGCTTTTGATCTTCTCATCAGTTAATCCTTCTTCATCAGACTTTTGTTTCTTAGCAACTTCTGATTCCATAGATTCTGCTTCCCTCTTCTTACCTGTTTTGACACTTCTTCTTGGAGAATTCAAAATAGCATAAGTTTCACAGAATTCTTTTTCAATTATAGCATAAGACTTTCCCTTGAAATCTTTCATTGAGTAATTTGCTGAGTTCTTCAAATAATGCTTCATATCCTCAACAAGTTCCTTCTTTGTTGGTAACTTTGTCTTGTACCCTGACTTCTGTCTTTCTCTTATTCTATGAATCAGATCATCCCATGTTGCAACTCCATTTTTCTTGAGTATAAATTCTTTAAGCTCCTCTGTCTTCTCATCTTCATTTAACTCTTGATCTCTAAGAACCATTGAAGCTTGTGCTCTTACAATCACATCAGAATCCAGAAAATATTGCAACTGTTCATTGAATTCTTCTTGATTTACTTCATTTGATCTTTTTCTTTCCATGAATTCAGTTATATTCCTTATATCATCAGCAGCCATCTTCCTTTCAAATTCTTCATCATGAGCAATCTGAGCTTGTTTTTCTTCCTCTCCAGCCAAATCATCTTCTAACATTTGTCTTGCAACCTCTGCATCATGATCAATCTGTTCTTGAGTTTTTGGTTTCAACCTTTTAAGCCTTTCAAGTTCTTGAACAGCAACCACTTCTTCAGATGTCATAGGTTTCTTTCCTTTATCTGCTCTTCTCCTTTCATATTCTTGTTCAACAGAAGTTTCTTCAGTTGGAACTTCTTGTTGTTCTTTCTCAGCAGTTTGAACTGTTACCTGCTCTGTCTCTTGCTCTGTCTCAGCAGTTTGAACTGCTTCTTCACTTGGAACTGCTTGATGTGTCTCAGCTGTTTCATCATGAACATTACCAGAACCTGAACCAATATCAAAACCTTGATCTTGTTCAGAATCTTCTTCATACCTCCCCTGAGATCCTGATCTATCCTTATCTTCAGATTTCCTCTTTTTACCAAATTTCCTCCCCTGTTTGGAAGAATTTTCATCATCCCCTTCAGAGTCATCTGAATCATCATCAGAAGAAGAATCATCATCCAATACCACTCTTGCCCTTTTCTTCTTCAACTGTTCTTCAAGCTTCTTCACCCTTTTTGTTAGCTTTGTAGAAACTTTGGCAAAAATCTCCTTGTGAGCTTTGAATTCCTCCTTGGTTTGCTTTAGCTCCTTCTCCAAAGTATCAACCTTGTTTACTAACTTGGTACATAAAGCCGTCAATTCAGTTTGTGAAGAACTACCCTCATCACTTCTAGCTGTGTTACCTGCTATGAGAGGTGAATCTTTGGGCAAGGATGCAGTCACAACCCTAGTTAGACTAGGTTTAGACCTTATCCTATAAGTGATAGGTGGTTGTTGGGTTGTTTCAAATAATTGAGTGGATGTGTGATGGGGATCAGTTGGAACTGCTGAACCTTCACCCAACTCAGTTTGAATCATTTGAGGAAATAATGGAACTGGTTCCCCTTCAAAAAGTCTACTAGCCATAGCCATATTTTGAAAAACCTTTGATTGTAGACTAGGCGTAGCAAAAATTTTAGTTGGTTCTGTAAGCAGGTTTTTCTTTTTATTTAAAATTGTTTGAACAAACCTGGGATACATTAAAAACTTTGTTTTACTATCAACATTTGATGCCATACCCTCAAAAATATATTTTGAAAAGTTAAAAACTCTGTTTGTAGACAAACAAATGAGAGCAATAGCAATATTGCTACTGAACTGTTTCAAAGCAGTCTTTTTATTACTTAAACAACACAGAAGAGTATGTATCAAAAATCTCCATTGGGGTGAAAAACATGCTTTTTGAAAAGTCAATTTATGTTCAGATGTATTATACCCCATTTTTTCAAGTTCTTCCCAAATTTCAGTATTTAGCATAGTGTGGATACCATCTGAGTCATTTAATTTAAGATGTCTCCTAAGTATAGACTCGGTAACAACAAATTTAATGCCATCTACTTTAGTATGAATTTCTAAGTTTCAATCATCACTTGTCAAGATAGATGAATTCTGCCAGAACTGTGTGATGTGCGAAACATAAAGAGTAGGAGAAACAGTTAGAGCATACCTTATGTGAGAATGGTTGAGAAAATCCACAATCTCATAAAATTTCGGCCCATCTCCTTGCTCTGTTTTCTCTAAAAACGCAACCTGGTTGTGACGTTTAACAAAATCCAATCTTGCCATTCTTAGCAGTAAATATTAGTTAACAGTCATGAATAGTAATAAGTTTGAGTGAAAAGATAGAAGATGAAAGTAATATTGAGAGTTTATGGAGAGAGTTGTAGGGTTTCAAGTTGACCGACTTAAAGAATATGGTAACTATTTATTTTAGTATAAGAATATAATAAAATAAAAGTTAAAATATCTATATGAGGATCCCTCGAAATCCGTAATCCATCCAGTAAAAATCGCAACAAACCGCCAACGGCTAGTTTTTACTCCAAAATTAATTACCGACACGTCAGTCATAACGGCTAGTTGAACCGTACCAATATTTTGTACTAACCGTCCCAACTGTTGAAAAATTTTATTGAGCCGTCCCAATTTTTTGAAATAAGAATTTTAAAATAACATGGCTCATACATAGTTTTTAGCCATCTATCAGCTATCAACGGATTTGATATGTCTTTACCAATAGCCGTTTGCTTTGGACTAGCCAACTCTTCACATTTAGATATGGTGAGCTGATAACCATACAATTTTTGGTAAATTGTCAACCATAAACGGATTTGATTAGTCTTTACCAGAAACCGTTTGCTCTGGACTAGTTGGTTCTTATGTGGATAAGACATGGTGAACCAATTACCATTTGTTGTATGCAAGGATCACATACTAATCTCCAGAACACCATTTAGTCCAAAACATTAAGCATTCATAATCCCTTGGTGTTTTCTTTCCAATCCTGCAATTGTTAGTCCAAAAACAAAATACAAAATACAAGCATATGACTAACAATGCATATAACAAGAAAAATTAGTTTTCTTGTCGAACCCAAGCCAAAACAGACTTAGGCTTTCCTCTAGCATCAACATAATTCATTCTTTTCAAAACAGTCTTAGCACCATTAGGTTGAATTGGTCTCCATACCCAACATGCTGAAGCATTCATTCCATTACCCATGTTTCCCTTAGCAGTGTTTTTATTCACACCAGTACCAATTACCCTGCTAGCAGTTGGAACTGCTGGCTTGGCAGTTGTTACCTTAGGTTTCCAAACTTGGTTTTTCACCACTGCTTTCTCATAAAAATTTCTTTTACCAGTTGTGTACGATGGTTTAAAAACATTTATTGGATTTTGAACTGGTGGTCTTGGGTGAATCTGTCTCATAGGTCTGACAGTCGGAACTGCTGGTCTAGCAGTTTGAACTGCTATAGGTCCAGACCTTAAAAGAACTGATCTGGGTATCATCTTGTCATTCCTATGAGGAGTTTTAGGTCTCTCTAGACACATGCTCTTATTTGAATACTGATGAAGCGAAAAGTGTACCGCTTTTAGGGGGTCATTTAAGCCCTAAATCGTATTTATTTGATCAAATATTGCCCTAAATCGTTCCTTTTGTCATTTTAGGTACTTTGGAGAAGAAATCTGGAAAAGGAAGCATTTTGGACGTTTTTGGAGCATAAAAGTGAAGAAAACGACAAAGTCTCCAAAGCGGCTGGAAAAGTACACTTGACGGCGTCAAGGATTGCTCCTGACGGCGTCATGGCTTGGCAAAAGAGGTGGATATGAAAAATACACTTGACGCGCCAGAGAGTTTTGCAATGGAAAGTCTGACGGCGTCACCCTTTAAGGTGATCAAGGCCATCACGGTTTAAGTTAAAGAGAGACGGCGTCAAGCCCTATTCTGACGGCGTTAAGCCTTGATAGGCCAGAGCGGATTTTGGAGGATTAAAGAGGGACGGCGTCAGGAAGACCATCCGGGAACCCTAGCCACGGCGAGGTGACGGCGTCAAGATCTATAACGTGACGCCGTCAGCTACTAAGTTCTATATATAGTTTTGCAATTTTTTGTCATTAGTGTGCAACTTTGTGAGGAGAAACCCTAAGACGAATTTCTGCCATTTTTAAGGGTTTTCATACCCTTGGATCTCCCATGTTTAATTGAAGATAAGTAATCACTTAATCAATCAATATGTCTATGTGTTGTTTGATTATATCTTGTTCTTGTCTTTTGATTAACATGCTAGGCTAGATTTATCTTGTGTTTGCTTAGATCTAATGAAACTTAACTATTGATTATTGGTTATTAGTGTGTTATTAATTGTATTGGATGATTGTTTATCGATGTTAGGCTTAAGAAAACTGGCTAACCTCCTATACGGTAACTTGCTTGAACGTCTTAAGAAACATGAACCAATGCGTACTAGGTTTATTTGGTTGTATTTAATGCATGAGCGAATTCTAGTGATCCCATGTTAGGAGCTTCTTACCCGGCTCGACATAGGAGTGAAGTAGGAGCTTGTAGAGTTGGGGAAGTACGTACGCCACCCCATGATTGGTATTAAGGAATACACCCGTCATCCACGCAATTAATACACACTAATCAACCGGTAAAAGATAGTTAGGGAGTAAGGAAATCTAAGTAAACACATTTCTCTCCATATAAGTTCCACGACCTTTTCATTTTCAGTTATTTTATTTTATTTGCAATTGTAGTTATTTGGGTTAGTTGACTAGCAACTAATTCCGCCCACTCCTTCAAACCCGAGATTTTATTTGCTTTCATAAAAAATTTAAAAATACGAAAAGAATCTTCCCTCACCCTTAGACCTATTAGAGTAGTTTTTCAATCCTAACGACACTATTCCCCTAGAGAACGATCAATCCCCCGGTACTTGCTGTTGGAGAATGCTCGTGTCATAATCACTAATTATATGGCTAGACATATGTGAGCCTATGGGGTCACACACTTATACACAGAGACACCATTTTATATATTGTATTTATCGTATTTACAATATATAAACGACTACGTAACTCGAGATCGATAACGGGCCATTAAATACTAAGTTAGACTTAGTGTTTTTGGACCGGGCCAACAACGGGCAAGCCCATTGTGGGCCCCTAAGGAGGCCGGCCATATGGAGGGATCAAGGGAGAATTATGGAGCTTGTTAAGGGCCTTGATGTAAGATTGTAATTGATAAGATCAAGTGATTTGATCAAATCAATTACTAATCAATTTCATTAAACAAAAATAACAAACTCTTCTCCCCTCTCTCCCTCTCTAACCCACGGCATAAACACACCCTTTTAGGGTTTTGTGTTTTTCATCCTCTCTTGATATTATCTATTGTAGGTTGTACCAAGAATCATTGTTACGGGGTTTAGACTAGCATCGGGTGGTGATCAAGGACGTGTAGTGTGGACATATCATAGAGGTGATCTATTTTGATCACTTGGGTTTCATATAGTGTTCGACATAAGGGTTTTGTTGGTGACTCCCGGATCACGCTACAAAGGTATAAATTATGTGTTTATTTATTTGATTGATCATATGGCACTATGGATCCGTTGTGGTGATGTTTATCCGCTGCGTTTTATATTAATTAATTGTTAATTCATGTTTACATCACCTTCAATCCCCCGGTACTTGCCACTTCACTATACTACATCGGTCAGGTACACTGCCTGGTGGGGATTGCAAGCTTCTCGAGATCCCTCGAGAGGTAAAACCTGTTGTAAGGTCGCAAAACCACGCATCAAGTTTTTGGCGCCGCTGCCGGGGAATAGTTATTGTTTAGGTTGAATTTTTATTTTATTAGGTCTACTCACTAGATTCCTTTCTAGTGAGATTTTTATTTTATTTTTCTAGGATTTCTTTAGTCTATCTTTTTTCTTCGTTTCTTTGTTCGTAACCATTACCATCCGACATCATGGAAGGTGGTAATATCCTCGATCCCAACAACCCACCACCACAACAACACCCACCTCCTAGAGCCCGTACCTTAGGAGACTACTCCCGTCCTAGCCACCATGGCTATCGAAACACCATTGAGCTCACTCAAGGAGCCAATGCCACTCCCTTGCGATCCGACACCATCCGGTTGGTGCAAAGCGGATGCGCATTCCATGGACTTCGTTCCGAAGATCCTAACCAACATCTCAAGGACTTTCTCAAAATTGTTGATTCCATAGACCTTGATGTTGCCACTCGAGAGACGACCCGACTGCGTCTCTTTCAATTCTCTCTGCGGGACCAAGCTAGTCAATGGCTAGAGCGTCTACCCGCAGGATCCATCACCTCTTGGGATGATCTCACCACTCGTTTCCTCGCTCAGTTTTTCCCACCAGGAAGAACTACCAAGCTAAGGAATGATATATTGATATTCCAACAACGTCAAGGCGAAACCCTCTACGAGGCATGGACTCGATTCAAGGACTTACTCCAAAAAGTCCCTCACCATGGCATAGAGCTTTGGCTTCAAGTCCAAATCTTCTATGACCATATCAATCTCTCCACGAGGAAAACCATTGACCAATCGGCTGGTGGTAAGCTACGTGATCTAAGTGCGGAACAATCATGGGCTCTCCTAGAAGATCTTGCTCTTTATGACAACGAAAGTTGGAGTGATCCCCGTGATTTGAATAAAACGGTCAAGGCAATATCTTTGCCTTCGAACAATTCAAGCACTTCCGACCGTAGGATCATAGAACTTGAAGACCAAGTCAAGTTTCTTATGAAATCCTACGAGGCTCCTAAACCTTCAAGCCAAGTGAATAAAATCACTTCTTCGTGTGAATTATGTAGTGGTCCCCACGACACTCGTGATTGCATGGAACTCCCCGAACAAGCTTTTGCGGACTACGCATCCTCGCGTACTGATGGAGCGGGAGACAAGTGGTACACTTTCAAATCCGAGCCAAACCCCTACGGTGATTCATACAACCCCTCATGGAAAAATCACCCAAACCTTAGGTGGAAACAAAACCAAAACGCACAACAAACCAATTCTTCCAACCCACCTAATCGTTTCCAATCAAGCGGTTCCAACTCGAACCGTACTTTCAACAACAATCCTTCCAGCAATGGTAGTACCAATAACTTTGAAGGATTGATGTCCCAATTTATGGCATCTCAAGAAGCTCGTTTGGCCAAGTTTGAAGCCGATTTCAAACAAAAACAAAGTGAGATGACCAATAAGATTGACACTTTGTTGAAAGCCCTCAATGACCGAGAAATGGGAGCACTCCCTAGCAACACAGTCAAGAACCCGAAACTAAACGTCAACGCCATCTCGTCGGTTTCGTCTCCTAGTTCTTGTCCACAATATTATTCGGTCAATTCCATGAGCTCGTGTTTCAAACAAACCCACGTCGTTCAAAATGACCAAGAAGTTATGATATCCAAATTGGTCAACAACATAGTTGAAACACCTCCCACTCAAAACCTTGACAAAGAATTCAAGGAGCTCCACCTTGAAAGTCCGGTTATTGATGTGTTGGATGAGAAGAAGCTCAAGTTAGGCGAAAAAGGGACCGCCTTTGTTCAAAACAAGCTACCTAAGAAGTTAGATGATCCGGGCTTATTTGTTCTACCTTGCAAGATCGGTAATTCGGAGGCTTATGACACATTAGCCGATCTTGGATCAAGCCTTAACCTACTTCCGTTACCTCTCTACACCTCTCTAAAACTAGGAAAACTTGAAGAAACCGAGGTAATAATAGGCTTAGCGGATGGAAGTGTTGCTTACCCGGTTGGAGTAGTCAAAGACGTGTTAGTACACATAGGAAAACTAACCATTTTAGCCGATTTCCACGTCCTTGATATGGTTAGCGACCCTACATGCCCCTTGTTGATAGGTAGAGGATTTTTGGCGACCGCTAGTGCTATGATTGATTGTAAGGAATCTAAGATAGCGGTAGGAGAAGGAGATACTTGGTCAGTCTATGATGTGAAGAAACATGCCTATGATACTAGTGATGAACCAACACCCCATTGGTTAGAATTAAATAGGAGACCATCTAGATATGGACCTTGGATCGATAGAGACTTCATAGGACCCCAACGCCCATTTTACCTAGAAGAGGACTTTGTGAACCGAACACATGCGGTAGAACAACTCTTGGCTAGGGACACCGAATTGGATCCATTTGAAGACCCTCTAGTTTTTAGGAAGATGATTGATTTCTTAGGAGTTTTGCCAATTAACCTAGGGATGAATAAGTGGACTTGTGAGGACGATGATCATAAGTGGGATTGGGACAAACCACCCAAAGATGGAGATGGGTCATGGCATATTAAGATGACATTGTACGACCCGGATGGAGAGAAGTTTGAAAAGATATATTGTACTAAGCGGACCAATAGGAAACTTCAATCAAAGCTTAACCCTAAAGACATCCTCGATGACGAACTCACTTACATAGGGTAGAAGGACTTTGAGTCTAGCTACAAGACTCGTTAATAAAGAAAAGCGCTTCTTGGGAGGCAACCCAAGCTTTATTTGCTTTGTGTGTTTATTTGTTTGGTTGTTTGATTTTATTTGCTTCCGTATGTGTGTTTAATTTTTATTATTATTGATTCATGTTCAAAAGTAAATTGTGAAAATGCTTTATCTTGTTTTTAACTTCGTCTTAACTACATATAAAGGTATTTTGCAAAAGTTCAGTGTAAGGGAAATCTAAATCGGTTTATTAGAACAAATGAACATGAATCATAACAATATTAAATTAACATACATATTAGTAACTGTTTGAGTCAAATGCTTGTATCGAGTCATAATGATGTTTTGCAGGATTTCCAGGAAGTAAGGTATAGGTTTTTCCAAAAAATTTCCGGAAACTTAACATGAGAATTCTGTCAGATCATTTCTGACGGCGTCAGGCCTTACAACCTGACGGCGTCAGGTTTTAATTTTCTGAAATTTTTGAAAGTTTTGTTTTCATAAAAAGTTTTTATTAAATCTCTAACTTATAAACTCCAGGAATCTGCAAAATTATCATTCCACAAGCATTATATCCTTATATAGAATTTATCCCGCCGATGTTATGCAGGTTTTCGTGTTTGTTTTCTCAGGTTTAACAGGTTATTTTGGACAAGGAAATGTATGTGGAATCAAGCTTTTGGCTATGCTTTAGTCTTGGAGCTTCTACATTTTATTGGAAGAAGATCTAACCATGTTACCTCTTTATCCACCAAACGAATCAGGGGAGTATTTGATTTCATTCTTTTACCTTATTTACTTTTACATATTGTTATTTGAACATTGGGGACAATGTTCATCTTAAGTGTAAGGGGGGGGGGGGTTAAAGTACGATACTTTAGAGAATGCTATTACGCTTGATTTTTGTTTGTTTAATAGTAGATGTGTAATAAAACTGAGATAAATACCTGTTAGGGCAATTTTAGTGCCAAATTTAAAATTTTTTACAACATATAGGAGTGAAACTTTGATCTTAATGAGCGTCTCATGGATAGAAGTTATATGACTAGCACAAAACCGTACCACTAAAAAAATTTTCCACCCCCAAATATGTGAGGTTCGCCCCTAGAATTGGTAGGAAAAGCATTTATGCTATGATGTGTGTACCGGTAGCACTTAGATTCTAGAACTTGTGTTAGGACCATTCCGAGGCCACAAATGAGACTACATTCGTGTAGTTAGATTTACTACATGATAAGAGGCATTAGGATTAACCCATTGTTTTACACCTGTGTTTTTGTTATAATTACATTGGCTACATTGGTCAAGTAATTCTCCCACACCCTTTGCGTTGTACTCATTTTTAGTACACGATACCCCTAGTACACCCCTCAGAGCCTATCTTTTCGTTTCTAACTTTAAGCATTTTACTTAAAGGAAGAATTTGTTTACACCCCACTTAAATGTACACCCAAATCGCCTAAGCCTACCTTGTATGCACTCATTTTTAGTGCATTATTGTGACAACATTTGTTTAAACCCTTAGTTAATTATCTAATTGATTACATGGTTGCTAAGTCGAGTCATATCCTTGTACATATTGTTTTGGGACGATTGGGACTCATGGGTAAAGTACTAGTGTAATGGAGTAATGGGGAAGAACAACATTATTACCCCCATATGTGCTAAATATTTTAAAAGTACTTCAAGTGTTTCGATTATCTTAATTCGAGTCATTAGAATAGTTATTTGTAAAGTTATGTAAAAGTTCAAGTGTATGGGAAATGCAACACCCCTATGATGTATTATTTTGGATGGTAGGGCAAGAGTGTATGAAAAAAAAAATCAAGAAAAATACAAAAAAATGAGAAAAAGAAAAGTAGAAAAAACATACGGACTACCATCCCGTTTCATTTTATGTTTATGTTTT
This sequence comes from Artemisia tridentata subsp. tridentata, assembly GCA_021014915.2. NCBI lineage: Eukaryota > Viridiplantae > Streptophyta > Magnoliopsida > Asterales > Asteraceae > Artemisia > Artemisia tridentata. The sequence goes on along the minus strand of CP139506.1, from coordinate 135,889,661 downwards.
TGTTATTTTGTTTTTAGCTTAAGTCGAGTCTAGTCTTGGCTTAGCAACGCCATATTGTACATGTAATTAATCAAGATCTTTAACTCGCCACCAGTAAAATATCCCTTATCCAACAAAACCGTGTTTATCATATCCCTACACCTCACGTTATAACCCATGTAAAAGCCCTCTTTGATAGTTTATCTTAGGTGCTTACGCCTAGTGGAGAAGGTTTTTGATCCTTTCCCAAGCCTATGGTAATCTATTTGCTATGACAGGTAGTGAGAGATATTATCCGTTTTCATTTATGAGATATACTTTTATGACACCTGAGAGATGTGAGTATCTAAACATTACTTGTGAGGTGCTAGTTTGTAATCTCCGTACTTATTATGATTAAAGTGGAACGACTATTTGTTGTAATTACTTTTATATTAGCGTTAAATGACCCCTAACTTGTATTTTGATTAGAATAAAAGCGTATTTGCTTGAGGACAAGCAAATCTCAAGTGTAAGGGTATTTGATGAAGCGAAAAGTGTACCGCTTTTAGGGGGTCATTTAAGCCCTAAATCGTATTTATTTGATCAAATATTGCCCTAAATCGTTCCTTTTGTCATTTTAGGTACTTTGGAGAAGAAATCTGGAAAAGGAAGCATTTTGGACATTTTTGGAGCATAAAAGTGAAGAAAACGACAAAGTCTCCAAAGCTGCTGGAAAAGTACACTTGACGGCGTCAAGGATTGCTCCTGACGGCGTCATGGCTTGGCAAAAGAGGTGGATATGAAAAATACACGTGACGCGCCAGAGAGTTTTGCAATGGAAAGTCTGACGGCGTCACCCTTTAAGGTGATCAAGGCCATCACGGTTTAAATTAAAGAGAGACGGCGTCAAGCCCTATTCTGACGGCGTCAAGCCTTGATAGGCCAGAGCGGATTTTGGAGGATTAAAGAGGGACGGCGTCAGGAAGACCATCCGGGAACCCTAGCCACGGCGAGGTGACGGCGTCAAGATCTATAACGTGACGCCGTCAGCTACTAAGTTCTATATATAGTTTTGCAATTTTTTGTCATTAGTGTGCAACTTTGTGAGGAGAAACCCTAAGACGAATTTCTGCCATTTTTAAGGGTTTTCATACCCTTGGATCTCCCATTTTTAATTGAAGATAAGTAATCACTTAATCAATCAATATGTCTATGTGTTGTTTGATTATATCTTGTTCTTGTCTTTTGATTAACATGCTAGGCTAGATTTATCTTGTGTTTGCTTAGATCTAATGAAACTTAACTATTGATTATTGGTTATTAGTGTGTTATTAATTGTATTGGATGATTGTTTATCGATGTTAGGCTTAAGAAAACTGGCTAACCTCCTATACGGTAACTTGCTTGAACGTCTTAAGAAACATGAACCAATGCGTACTAGGTTTATTTGGTTGTATTTAATGCATGAGCGAATTCTAGTGATCCCATGTTAGGAGCTTCTTAGCTGGCTCGACATAGGAGTGAAGTAGGAGCTTGTAGAGTTGGGGAAGTACGTACGCCACCTCACGATTGGTATTAAGGAATACACCCGTCATCCACGCAATTAATACACACTAATCAACCGGTAAAAGATAGTTAGGGAGTAAGGAAATCTAAGTAAACACATTTCTCTCCATATAAGTTCCACGACCTTTTCATTTTCAGTTATTTTATTTTATTTGCAATTGTAGTTATTTGGGTTAGTTGACTAGCAACTAATTCCGCCCACTCCTTCAAACCCGAGATTTTACTTGCTTTCATAAAAAATATAAAAATAAGAAAAGAATCTTCCCTCACCCTTAGACCTATTAGAGTAGTTTTTCAATCCTAACGACACTATTCCCCTAGAGAACGATCAATCCCCCGGTACTTGCCACTTCACTATACTACATCGGTCAGGTACACTGCCTGGTGGGGATTGCAAGCCTCTTGAGATCCCTCGAGAGGTAAAACCTGTTGTAAGGTCGCAAAACCACGCATCATCTTGTTTGAATACCCTCTAACATACTTATCACAAAAAGCTGCAAGATGATCAAAACTACCACAAGAGTAACAAGCTTTCCTATAGCAAACAAAATCCTTTCCTAATTGGTGGGATTTGAGGTCATTCCAATTCCTCTGGTTACCTCTTGGCTTGTTTGTGGTTCTATCATCAGAAGTCCATTCCTCAATTGTTGGAGCATCTGAGTCCTTAGGTGAGGACCTATCAGAAGACACCTTGTCCTCAGATAGTGACTTATCACTTGCACTTTCAAACACAGGTTTATCAACTACATCCTTCTTAGGTTGAGGACCATAGTTAAGCTCAGGTAATTGAAATTCAGGGAGTCCTGTGTGTTCTAAGTCTATACCTTTGGGTGATGGTATTCCTCTATAAGGAGGTGGAACTGACTTATATCCTAGGCCTGACTTAGCTTTATTTTGGATCTGACTCTCAATTATCTTTTGAACACCTTTTGATGTGTATTCTAGTGTGTCTACACTCATCTGTATGTTCTCCTTAGCTTTCTTAACCTGTTCTAGCTCATGTTTTAAAACAGTAATTTCATTCTCTCTAAACATTAAGTCTCTCTTAACAATAATCATATCATCAGAAAACTTAGACTCATTGTTTTGATAATGAACAATTTTCTCTTCTAACACAGCTAAAGCTCTCTTATGATTTGCTAAGCTAAAAGCAGTTTCTTTTAATTCTTTCCACTGACTCTCATATCTTGTTTTAAGTGTTTCTAGTTCTTTTAAAGCTTCACAAGATTTAGAACATTTTGAAACTTGTACCTCAGAATCAGAAAATGCCATGAGAGCAACCTCTGTAGATGCTTCTGCTTCCTCCTCTGCAATATAGCTCCAGTCAAATCCTAAGCCATCAATAACAACCATGGCTTTCGAGCTTGAATCAGTAACCTCCACAACTCTTGACTTGTTTCCATATGCTCTACTCTTTCCATCTTGTTGACTTGGCAATCTGCACTCCCTTGAGTAATGACCTTTCTTGTGGCAATTATAGCACTCAATCTTGGATTTGTCATACCCTGCAACATCATTACTGTTTGTGACAATCTTCTTGCCAGTCTTCTTCAAGAATCTTCTAGCTCTCAAACTGAGAAGAGAGAGCTGCCACTTAATATCCATCTCTTCAATATCATCTTCATCAATCTCTTGAAGATCTGAATGAGTCAACATACTTCCATTGTGCTGAGTAGTCAAGAAAGCACAATAAGTATCATCATTCAAAAGTCCACTAGTACTGCTTGAGGTGCTAGCAGTACCAAGATTTGCACTAGCAGTTCCAACTGCTCCAGCAACTTGCACTTCATCATCTGGACTTGAGGAACTGGGAGTTGATACAAAGGCCAAATTCCCTGAGCTTGAGCTTGAACTTGATCCAACAGACTTCTTAATCTTATGTTCAACTATCTTGAAGTTGCTATATAGATCCATTAAGCTCATGGAATCTATATCAGGCTTGTTTTTCCATACTACCACATGCATAGCCCATTCAGAAGGTAGACTTCTCAGAAACTTTGAGTTGAGATCTTCCCGAGGCATCTCAATTCCTAAAACAGCCAATTGACTCACCAACTTTTGAAGCCTATTGAACATATGATCCAACGACTCATTACTTGTTGCAGTAAAGTTCTCAAACTTATGCTTGAGAAGGGTCTTCTGGGTTTTCTTGGTGGCTTCATTCCCACCATATCTTGCAACAATAGCTTCGAAAAGAGATTTAGCACACTTCAACTTACTAAAATTCAGCAACGGATCATTGGGAATAGTCATCAGAAGCAAACTTCTAGCCTTACTATCATTCTTGTACCTTGCCTTCTCTTCATTAGTGGTTGGCTTTGTCTGCACTGTAGTCTCAGATTTACCTTCAACAACCGTTGTTATTTCAACAGGGGTAAAAGAGTTTCCATCTTCAATGATTTCCCATAGTGCATAGTCTTGCACTTGGAAAAACTGCTCAATACGAAGTCTCCACATGTCGAACTCATTAGGTTTAAGCATAGGAAGCTTAGCAGCAATGTTGTATGTGGATGGTGTTGTTTCCATGTCCATCTTTGTTCTTCTCGGATCTTCTAAATCTATGTATCAGCAAAACCTGTCTCTGATACCACTTGACCGGATCTACACACACTCCTTGTGTTAGATGTAATACAAAGAATTATACTTAGTCTAGCACGCGGAATTTACTAGCTAGCACTTAGAAGACCTTATGTGTTTTGTATGAATTGAATGAAACAAAGAAACACAGAATAATAACTTCCAACGATTCAATATTATTAGAAAATAATACGAGTGATCTTTCTATCACTAGGGTTTACAACCTTGAATCTTTCTAATACGTATGAACTCACACCTCTGTATGTTAACCTAGGCAATCCTTTTATAGACTAAGGATTCCTTTACAAGATAACTATCAATCTATTCTTATACGATATACACAATATATTTTCCATAATTATCTACTTTACATAAATCATAAACCGTCTTAACTTCTTCACTCAACAGTCTTAACTGCTCATGTCTTCAACACTCTTCAGCAGTCTTAACTTCTTCCTTCAACAGTCCTAACTGTTACCTCCAACAGTCTTAACTGCTTAAGCTTAATTCCTAACAGATTGTGTGTCGGTCTATGTCTAAAACTTGTCTATAAACATATATGCATATTAAACGGATTTAAAAGATGTAGATTAAGGCTTATTCTATCTCACTAAACCATTGTTGTTGTTTTGGTCTCGCGACGGTTCGTGGTTTAAATCTAGTCTCGCGAGGGTTGTGTGAGTTCATGTGTGTCGATCTATTTCTAATGCGCATATATATATATATAACCTAAATTGTGGTCAATAGTGGTCGAATATGGCTTTTAAATTGTGTTTTTATGTGTGGCATGCATATTAATGAGAGCCATGGGGCGTAGAGTTTTGAACGTGAGGTACAAATACGCATGTCTATTCGAGTTTACTACGGATTTGAACTAATTCACGTACTTCCTAAGTGATCTAATTAAGTGAATTAACAATCACTTTAGACCCTAAATCTTGATAATTTACACGTTTAATCCTAAACTTGCTAAATGACATACTAGACCCTAATCTTTGGAAAATTGTCAAAATCAACTATAAACTATGATGTTAGTAATATTAAGCTTTAAGCTTAATAAATTGTCATAATAATTCGGGAGGTTACTAAATATGGAAAGTTACAAAAAGGGAAGATTTCTAAAAATAGTAAGAAACCTTGAATGAGGAACCTTAATAACTATACGTGGTAAACTTCTAAAATAAGCTGCTAAGTAATACGTTATCATTAAATTGTATAGGTTCGGCGAAGAAGGAGTGATTCCTTATTTCCGGTGTGCTTCTTATTTCCTTTGTTGATTTGCTAAGGTACAGATATTCTGACCTTATCTCTTAAGGTTTCTCATGATTTGTTCACCACGGTTTGATATTAGCTTTGATTATGATGCCTTTGATCTGAGCCTTCTTATTATGGCTTTCTTATTTGATCTATGCCTTTGCTATGCTCCCTTAGATTTGTGAACCATTGATTATGAACCTTTGCTTTGATCCTTTGCTATGAACCTTAATGATGAACCTTTGCTATGAACTTATGAACCTTTGATATGATACATTTGATATGAACCTTTGATATGAACTTTGATATGATATGACATTTGAACCCTTCGGTTTCATACCCGAGCCAAGTTCGTTTCCTAGCCATGAAGGTAACATGGCCGTGTCATTGATGCACCAATGGCATGACTCTAGTGTGGTTGAGTGATGTTCCACACCGTCCCATTTTTATTATTATATGTGCACATTATATTTGTTATGGCCAATATGATTGTTCGGGGGCGTATGGATGCATCCTAGGTTCGATTTGTATTTGATGGATATGACATGATATGATATGATATGCTATGTTCGGTGACTGATGCATGGGTGCAATCCACGTCTTTCACATGTTCGGGAGTTAACTACTCCATGGTTACTATGATATTTGATTTGATTTGTGTTCGGGCTCGCGGTAGATTACTGACCTTTCATTACACTTTGATAACCATTTGTTTATACCTTCCGTTTCCCCAATGCACTATATGATATTCTTTGTTCCTTATCTTTTGCTTTGTTTGTATATATCTGTTCACTGGGCTTTTTAAGCTCAGCCGCATTTTCTTTTCATGCGGCAGGTTTTAGTTGGAAGCTGGGTTATGAGTGGAGAGTACTTTGGACTTAGAAGACTATACTTTGATAGCTATTCTGGATTAGAGATGACTAGAAGTGATTACATTTTTAGACTTAGAATTTATTGTTGTTCTCAGTTGTAACCCTGTATTTCAGATTTTCCCTTTGTAACATTTGAAATTCATTTGTATTATTTAAGTCATATGCTTGTGTTTGCTTTGATATGTCACCATAACGTAATACTTTTACCCTTATCGGGTTGGGGTGTTACATTACCACTAGCAGACTTAACCACCAGACTTAATCACTTAGAGAATTTCCCGATACTTAATCTTCAGAATATTTAATTCCCAACACGTTTTATTTATTTTATTTTTTTATTATTTTTTTTCAATTCACGTTTTTTTTTCTTTCATACGTTTTCGTCTGTTTTTATACGTTTTCATCCGTTTTCATCTGTTTTCGTCCGTTTTCATACGTTTTCGTCCGTTTTCCCCTTTTTCGTCCGTTTTATTACGTTTTCATATGTTTTCGTCCGTTTTATTTCTTTTTCGTCCATTTTTCATACGCTTTTGTCTGTTTTCAGTCGTGTTTTTACGCTTTCATACGTTTTCGTCAATTTTCATACGTATCCGTCCGTTTTTTTATGTTTTCGTCTGTTTTCTTACGTTTTCGCCCGTTTTCATGCGTTTTTGTAACAATTCACAATTTTGAGGTTATTATTTAATTATTTAATTTTACTTAATATTTTTATTTTAATTAAATTCACTCTTATGAATAACTAGATAGGTTATTCCGCGTACAACGTTAAACGTACATTTAACTCAAACCGATACCTAACAATACTCAGTATAATCATTTTTATGCATTTTGGTTTCTTATAATCATATTTTAAATATCCCATTTTTACTTTTCCATTTTTAATTAAACTTTGCACATTTCGTTTTTTGCACGTTTTCAGTCTACGTTTCCAATTTTTAAACAACAAATAATCACCCAACAAGCTCAATGATCACCTAAAATATCAAAATACGTTTTGATGACAAGTTTTAACATTTTTATAAGTTTTACATTTTTATGTTACCTGATTTATGTTTTCGCGTCTTAAAAACTTAACGTTTGTAATTACCGGGATCAAACTACACACTCTAAACAAATTATTGTACAAAATAAATTAATTTTCTCTTGTGCTCTATTCTTGTCCCAAGTCAACACATCATTATTTAATGCCTAAAATATTCATGAGTCATGTGTTGTGATGTCTCATTTTAGTACAAGTGAAAGAAACACGTGTATTTCACTAAGCGAAAAGTCACCAACTCATTTAATATCTAGATTTCACCAAAATTTTATATGGGTTGTGTTATTTAGACCCTCTCTATAATCAACCGTACAAATCGTAAAGTAAACAGTACAACATCGCGATGCACACAGTACAACCCCCGATGCATGCTACTGATCAACACCCCCCCCCAATTTCATATTTTCTTGTTCCTTCTTTTGTGGTGCCGTACACTACAACCATCACAACACCAATCCACTTTTTGATTCTCTTGATTTACAATCTTGAAAGTTTAGATACTTGTAGTAACATCTTTGGTTCTTTTCCACCATAAACCACCTCTAACACATCATTATTTTGGGTTTTATTGGGAGTTCTTGCAAGTATTTTGGCTATAAAGATTAAGATTAAAGGGTTAATAAAGATTGGGTATGTTGATACAAAAGTTGGGCGTTCCTTGATTCCGTATCAATCAGATCTTAATGCTTGAGACCTGCGCACTAAGAAAACAAAAAGACACCGTTAGGCTTATCGTGGGATTGTCTCCCACGATTATCCTCCGGCGTGAGAGTAAGTAATCGGTTTTTAGGGTTTAGTTGAAGAGTTAGGGTTTGTGAATCGTACCTTTGTGAGGGCTGAGGTGCCCTCTATATATGGACACGAAATCCTTATTGGTTTCGTGTTCCCCAATCTTCGGTCTATCCCGCGTAGGGCGGTTAATTGATATATATCCCATAAATAGAAGATATACTATCAAAGCCATAAATAACGTTGGGTTTGGGCCATCGTAAGCCCAAACCGTTATTGCAATAGCCCATATCGTGATGGGCTGGAGTCCATTCGTGATGGACTTGAGTATGGATCAGGTTTGTGACCCGAATACGGACTATACGTCATCATGTCCCCCTAGTCTAGTGTGCGCAATGCGAAATTGCGGATGCTAGACTAACAATTGGAACTAAAAATATTTCTTGATGCGTAGCGGGGAAGTTTCAAGTATTTCCCGCCAAAATTAGCAAGTTAACCTAGTCCAAGTATCTTCTTCGAAAATCGTGAGGGTGGGTGAAAAAGTGCTTTACCTTTTGGGTTCCCAACCATCCGATTGGAACAAGTGGGGTACACATGTCGTTCAACCACGAATATGTGTGACCCTTTATAAACTTGAGCCGTCATTTCACTGTGGTTATCACAGTAAAAAATCATCATCTTCCGCCATTGTTAAACCTCCAAACAACAATAAAAAAATCAACAAAAAACTAAGGTAATAGCGCGTGCGCTTATAATAGTTATTGAAGGGTAATCATGGTTCTTCAATTGTCTGATTTTACTTCTGAATTATCTGAGGATGAACTTCGTCAGTTCACTTCAGATTATTACATCCCTCTCGCATTGCATCCGGTAGTTCCGGCCGCAAATGCGTCGATAGCGGATTTCCCGCAAGGGAAAGTAGGGGTATATACGCGTTTTTTTGAATTTGCTAACCAGCGTGCGCCCATCTCCCTCTTTTTGTGCGATATTCTAAATCACTATCGCCTTCATATTTCCCAGCTGCACTATATAGGTGCAGCAAAGATAACCAATTTTGAGGTGAATTGTCGCTTGTTAGCGATAGAACCAACAATTCATCTTTTCCGCGCGTTTTACCACACGTCGTGGTCAAACGGGTGGGTTTCCTTCTCTAAGCGCGCAGGGACACTGCAGTGCTATACTGAGAAGTTAGATGCACTGAGGGATTGGAGAGAAAAATTCTTTTGGGTTTATAGTCCATTTTCCCATCGATCTTTGAGTTCTATACTCGAGAATTATTACCGAGAGACGAGCGCCCCGACCCCGGATTGTACAATGTAGCTGATGCGGATACGATAAACACCAATCGCATACCGATCAAAGCGTATCCCAAAGAGTTTTTGGTGCACATGGGCATTAGCCGCAATTACTTAGGTAGTCCAGAAGAAGTGCCAACCTTTCTGGATGAAAATAGTCGGGGTGGGTGCTTGTCTCTTCCTTCCTCTTCGTTTAATAGCTGTAAGCGTTCTCCCTTTGTAGCTTATTAACACATTTTGTGTTTGTTTGTTGTTTGTTGCGCAGAGATGGATCTATTCCGCGTTGTGCATTTGGAGAAGCCGAAGCAGGTTATTGTGGGTGTACGCCCTTTGAGAGATGGTGAGGAGCCCATTCTACAGGCTACCGCAGGACGCACAATGGCGATCGCGCAGGGGGAGCCAGAGGGGACAGATGAGACTGTGGAGATCCCCGCAGGTGTTACTATGGCTACTCCTCTGCGTAGCTTTCCCGCTCCTGGGTCGCAGATCCCTGTGGAGTTATTGCATGTTGACTCGTCGGGGAGTGCTATGGATGAGTCTGAGGAGGAAGACCAAGGGTTAAAGCGCAAGAGGTCATCTGGTGATGATGGCGCAGGGACATCAAGTAAGCGCCCTGCTATTTTTGTCAAGCGACCAACTGAAGAGGATGCGTCATCGTATAAAACTCCTCCCCCCAAGTAAGTACTTGTACCTTTAGATCTTTAGTTCTTTAATCCGCTATTAGTACTATAGAGTAACGTTGTTATTTGCGTGTAGTGCTGAAACTGCTGTTGATGATGATGCGCATGTTGAGAATTCGCCACCCAAGACTGATTTTGGGCCTGAGAGTCCAGTGGATGAGGAAAAATCTGCTGGAGATGCGCCAAGAAATAGCCTTCTAGAGGAGTTAGCGTTGGCTGCTGCGCACCAGGCTTCATTGGTTGCGCGGCTACAGGCTGAGTATGGTGGTGAGAGTAGCCTGGTTGCGCAGAAGGATAAGGAGATTGACCTTCTAAGGGCGCAGTTGGCTGATGCGCAGGCTGAATTGAGGGCATCTGCTATGTATGACCAGAAAGTTGCTGATGAGAAGATGTCGCTCATGGCCGAACTGACTAAAGAGCGCACTGGAGCAAAAGAGTACAAGGCCTCCTGCCTTTGGGCCTTGAGATATATGGAGCTGAACAAGGGGAAACTCATGTCTGATTTGGATGAATTCCGCAAGGCTGTGGAGAGTTTGTTGGAGAATCAGGAGAGCAAGCTGCGCAAGCTCAGCATTGAGTATGATGAGGAGTTGTATCCTCATTTGGTGTCAACCATAGCTGAGCGCAGGTGGCTTATCAGCCATGGTTTACGCCTTGCCGCTTTGGGTACTTTGGAGTCGCAGGAGGTGACGGGGGTGTTTGGGGAAGTTGTTGAGCGCGCGTTGGCACGTGGCCAAGCGCAGGCTATAGAAAAGCTTTGATGAGGCGAAAAGTGTACCGCTTTTAAGGGGTCATTTAAGCCCGAAATCGAATTTATTTGATCAAATATTGCCCTAAATCGTTCCTTTTGTCATTTTAGGTACTTTTGAGGAGAAATCTGGAAAAGGAGGCATTTTGGACGTTTTTGGAGCATAAAAGTGAAGAAAACGGCAAAGTCTCAAAATTGTGCTGAAAGTCACCTTTGACGGCGTCAACATTAACTCCAGACGGCGTCATGCCTTGGCAAGAAAAGTTGGATGTGAAATTTACTCATGACGGGCCAGTGAGTTTGCATGAGAATTCTGACGGCGTCACGCTTTAACTAAATCAAGGGCGTCACGGCTTAAATCATAAGGGGACGGCGTCACGTTATAGGTCCGACGGCGTCAAGCCTTGATAAGCCAGAATGGATTTTTGAAGAGCTAAAGAGGGACGGCGTCAAGATGGTCATCCGGGAACCCTAAAAGCGGCGAGGTGACGGCGTCACAATGCATAAGGTGACGCCGTCAGATGTCAAAGTCTATATATAGTTTTCTAATTTTTTGTCATTAGGGAGAGCTTAGTGTGTGGAATTTTGGGATAAAACCCTAAGACGATTTTAGCTACTTTTTCAGGGCTTTTTGCCTTGAGATCTTCCATGTTTCATTGAAAGATAAGTTATCAATTAATCATTCAATATGTCTATGTGTTGTTTGATTCTATCTTATGCTTGTCTTTTGTTTAACATGTTAGGCTAATTTTATCTTGTGTTTGCTTAGATCTAATGAAACCTAGCTATTGATTATTGGTTGTTAGTGTGTTATTAGTTGTATTGGATGATTGTTTATCTATGTTAGGCTTAAGAAAACTGGCTAACTTCCTATTCGGTAACTTGCTTGAACGTCTTAAGAAACATGAACCAAACGCGTACTAAAGGTTTTTATGGTTGTATTTAATGCACAAGCGAATTCTAGTGATCCCATGTTAGGAGCTTCCTAGCCGGCTCGACATAGGAGTGAAGTAGGAGCTTGTAGAGTTTGGGGAAGTAAGTACGCCACCCCACGAATGGTATTAAGGAATACACCCGTCATCCACGCGACTAATGCACACTAATTAACCGGTAAAAGATAGTTAGGGAGTAAGGAAATCTAAGTAAACACATTTCTCTACACATAAGTTTCTCACCACTTTTCATTTTTGTTATTTTATTTTATTTGCATTTGTAGTAATTTGGGTTAGTTGACTAGCAACTAATTCCGCCCACTCCTTCAAAACCCGAGATTTTACTTGCTTTCATAAAATTATAAAAACATAAAAAGAATCTTCCTCAACCCTTAGACCTAATTAGAGTAGCCTTTCACACCTAACGAACACTATTCCCTGTGGAGAACGATCAATCCCCCGTACTTACCACTACACTATACTACATCGGTCAGGTACACTGCCTGGTGGGGTTGTAAGCCTCTTGAGATCCCTCGAGAGGTAAAACCTGTTGTAAGGTTGCAAAACCCACGCATCAAGTTTTTGGCGCCGCTGCCGGGGAATAGTTATTGTTTAGGTTGAATTTTTATTTCTATTAGGTCTACTCACTAGATTCCTTTCTAGTGAGATTTTTATTTTATTTTTCTAGGTTTTCTTTAGTCTATCTATTTTCTTCGTGTCTTTGTTCGTAACCATTACCGTCCGACATCATGGAAGATGGTAATATCCTTAACCCACACAACCCACCACCACAACAACCACCACCACCTCCTAGAGCCCGTACTTTAGGAGAGTATTCCCGTCCTAGCCACCACGGCTATCGAAACACCATTGAGCTCACTCAAGGAGCCAATATCACACCCTTGCGATCCGACACCATCCGGTTGGTGCAAAGCGGATGCGCATTCCATGGACTTCGTTCTGAAGATCCTAATCAACATCTCAAGGACTTTCTTAAAATCGTTGATTCTATAGACCTTGATGTTGCCACTCGAGAGACGACCCGATTGCGTCTCTTCCAATTCTCTCTGCGGGACCAAGCTAGTCAGTGGCTAGAACGTCAACCCGCAGGATCCATCACCTCTTGGGACGATCTCACCACTCGTTTCCTTGCTCAGTTTTTCCCACCGGGGAGAACTACCAAGCTAAGGAAGGATATCTTGATGTTTGAACAACGTCGAGGCGAAACCCTCTACGGGGCATGGATTCGATTCAAGGACTTACTTCAAAAAGTCCCTCATCATGGCATAAATCTATGGCTTCAAATCCAAATCTTCTATGACCATGTTGATTACCACACCAAGCGTGCCATCGATCGAGCCGCCGGGGCAGATTGCGCGACAAAAGCGCCGAGGAATCATGGGAGATCATTGATGAGCTTGCATCCGACGATGATGAACTGTGGCAAGTCTCCCACGACGTGCGCTCGGCAGTCATGACATATTCTTCGCCCGATACAGCCAATCAAATCACTGAGGAAAGCGTTAGTGAACTTGAGAAAAGGGTTGCATATCTTATGGAAAAGCAAAAGAGACCCTTAAGTCCACAAAAAGCAACAATTAACTCAGTCTTAAGCGTTAAGCAAATACCATTGTCCGAATCACCCCGTAGGGAAAATACTAAACCCTTCCATAAGCACGCTCCACCCAACTCACCACCTCAGGAACTCAGTCCAACATTCGAAGCTCGAATGAGAGAGTACATGTCGAAACACTCCGAACGGTTGGCTAAATTTGAGGAAGCCGTCTACAAACAAAAGGAGGAAATGGAAGAGAAAATGGCGGAGATGATGAATCTTTTGAAGGAATACACAAATACTAAAGCCCCTGAAAAAGTGTTGGTGAGGAATGACGCTGATGTTCCTAACACTGAATTTGTCAAGGCCACCTCCGTCGTCCAAGAGGGCGGAAATGATGGAAGAGGGAAATCCATAACTATGGAAGTTAACAAAATTGACCTCATCCCACTTAATAAGGGAAACACCAATGCTTACAAATGCGATTCCGACAAGGGAGAGGAGGCGCCCTCTGAGGAGCGCCAATTGGTTGAACCGCCAGTGTCACAACAAGTGAAGCATTATTTGAAGCACGAAATAAACAAGGAGACCATAAACGATTGGGTGAGAAACTATCGACGTACTCATCTACCCAACAAGGAGTCCAAGAAGGTGGAACCGGATGATAAATCTGACACATTACCCGGTGGGCAATTGTATGAATGCCTCATAGGACAAAAGTTAGTGGAAAAGCAGAAATTCTACGGGGTCTTTGAAATACCATGCAGCATTGGAAAACATAAGTATCTGGATGCGATAGCTGACCAAGGTTCCGACGTAAATTTGATGCCTTTATCCATTTATGTCCAGTTAACCGATGAGTTGCCATCCATCACCCATACTAAACTCTCCTTTGTGAAACATTCTTATGAGTACCCGTTTGGAATTGCAGAAGATGTATTGGTCAACGTTGCCGGATTTCTGTATCCGGTCGACTTCATGATCATTGAGAGAAATGATATGAATATGCCAATAATCCTTGGGGCACCCTTTCTCGCTACCACTAGAGCACAAATCAATTACGAAAATAGCACCATCCAAATGAAGAAGGGGAAGAAAACAATAAACTTCCCAACGATCCCACGACATATACGAGATGTTGCTCTGCAGAAGAAGATGGAGGCTAACCCCAATATAATCCGTGGTAATGTTCGAGAGAAAATTCTTGCATGGGAGGCGAGGATTAAGAGTTATATGGAAAATGAGATTAGAGAATGTAAAGTTGGAAATTACGATTACATTGAGGCTGAGGAGCAAACCAATAACCCCGTTGAATTTACAAAAGGGGACTTAGTGCTCCTAAGGCATTCAGAAACTGAAGCACCTACTAATGAACCAAGTCCCTGGTGGTACGGACCGTTCATAATTAAAAGTTTACACCAAGATGGGATAGTAAGCTTGACCAGCAAAGGAGGAGGTGAAGTGACCGCGAATGTCGAGCGACTGAGACACCACCACCTTGATAACAAGGATCATATCTATCAGGGATACGTCATTATGAATGATGGAATTACGTAATGTACGTGACTTTGAGTCTAGCTACAAGACTCGTTAATAAAGAAAGGCGCTTCTTGGGAGGCAACCCAAGCTTTATTTATTTTATTTGCTTTGTGTGTTCATTTGTTTATGTGTTTGTTTTATTTGCTTCGTATGTATGTTTAATTTTTATCATTATTGATTCATGTTCAAAAGTAATTTGTGAAAATGCTTTATGTTGTTTTTAACCTCGTCTTAACTACATATAAAGGTATTTTGCAAAAGATAAGTGTAAGGGAAATCTAAATCGGTTTATTAGAACACAAATTAACATGAATCGTAATAATATTGAATTAACATACATATTCGTATTTGTTTGAGTCAAATGCTTGTATCGAGTCATAATGATGTTTTGCAGGATTTCCAGGAAGTAAGGTAAAGGTTTTTCCAGAAATTTTCCGGAAACTTAAAATGAAAATTTTTGTCAGGTCATTTCTGACGGCGTCAGGGGTTATAACCTGACGGCGTCAGATTTAATTTACAGAAATTTTTGAAATTTTTGTTTTTAAAAAGTTTTTATTAAAATCTCCAACTTATAATCTCCAGGAATCTGCAAAATTATCATTCCACAAGCATTATATCCTTATATATAGATTTTATCCCGCCGATGTTATGCAGGTTTTCGTGTTTGTTTTCTCAGGTTTAACAGGTTATTTTGGACAAGGAGATGTTTTTTGGAATCAAGCTTATGGCGATGCATTAGTCATGGAGCTTCAACATTCTCTTTGGAGGAAGATTTAACCGTGTAATTTCATTATCCAACGAGCGAATCAGGGGAGTATTTGATTTCATTCTTTTACTTTATGCTTTTACATTTTTCATTTGAACATTGGGGACAATGTTCATCTTAAGTGTAAGGGGAGGGTAAAGTACGATTTTAGAGAATACAATTGCGCTTGATTTTTGTTTGTTTGATGGTAGATGTGTAATAAAACTGAGAGAAATACTTGTTAAGGTAATTTTAGTGCCAAATTTAAAATTTTTTACAACATATAGGAGTGAAACTTTGATCCTAATAAGCGTCTCACGGATAGGAGTTATATGACTAGCACAAAAACCGTACCACTAAAAAATTTTTCCACCCCCAAATATGTGAGGTTCACCCCTAGAATTGGTAGGAAAAGCATTTATGCTATGATGTGTGTACCGGTAGCACTTAGATTCTAGAACTTGCGTTAGGACCATTCCAAGGCCACAAGTGAGACTACATTCGTGTAGTTAGATTTACTACATGATAAGAGGCATTAGGATTAACCCATTGTTTTACACCTGTGTTTTTGTTATAATTACATTGGCTACATTGGTCAAGTAATTCTCCCACACCCTTTGCGTTGTACTCATTTTTAGTACACGATACCCCTAGTACACCCCTCAGAGCCTATCTTTTCGTTTCGACCTTTAAGCATTTTACTTGAAGGAAGAATTTGTTTACACCCCACTTAAATGTACACCCAAATCGCCTTAGCCTACCTTGTATGCACACATCTTTAGTGCATTATTGTGACAACATTTGTTTAAACCCAAGTTAATTATCTAGTTGATTGCATGGTTGCTAAGTCGAGTCATATCCTTGTACATATTGTTTTGGGACGATTGGGACTCATGGGTAAAGTACTAGTGTAATGGAGTAATGGGGAAGAACATCATTTATTACCCCCATATGTGCTAAATGTTTTAAAAGTACTCCAAGTTTTTCAATTATCTTAATTCGAGTCATTAGATTAGTATTTGTAAAGTTATGTAAAAGTTCAAGTGTAAGGGGATGCAACGCCCCTATGATGTATTATTTTGGATGGTAGGGTAAAAGTGTATGCAAAAAAAAAAAAAAAAAAAAAAAAAAAAAAAAAAAAAATCAAGAAAAATACAAAAAAATGAGAAAAAAAAAAAAGAAAAATAGAAAAAAACATACGGACTACCATCCCGTTTCATTTTATGTTTATTTTATGTTTATGTTTTGTTATTTTCTTTCATTAGCTTAAGATCGAGTCTAGTCTTGGCTTAGCAACGTTGTATAGTACATGTAATTGATCAAGATTTTTAACTCGCCACCAGTAAAATATCCCTTATCCAACAAAACCGTGTTTTCCTTTTCCCTACACCTAACGTTATAACCCATTTAAAAGCCCTCTTTGATAGTTTATCTTAGGTGCTTACGCCTAGTGGAGGAGGTTTTCGATCCTTTCCCAAGCCTATGGTAATCTATTTGCTATGACAGGTAGTGAGAGATATTTTCCGTTTTCATTTATGAGATTTATTTTGATGACACTTGAGAGATGTGAGTATCTAAACACTACTTGTGAGGTGCTAGTATATAATCTCCGTGCTTATTATGATTGAAGTGGAACGATTATTTGTTGTAATTACTTTTATGTTTGCATTAAATGACCCCTAACTTGTATTTTGATTAGAATAAAAGCGCATTTGCTTGAGGACAAGCAAATCTCAAGTGTAAGGGTATTTGATGAGGCGAAAAGTGTACCGCTTTTAAGGGGTCATTTAAGCCCGAAATCGAATTTATTTGATCAAATATTGCCCTAAATCGTTCCTTTTGTCATTTTAGGTACTTTTGAGGAGAAATCTGGAAAAGGAGGCATTTTGGACGTTTTTGGAGCATAAAAGTGAAGAAAACGGCAAAGTCTCAAAATTGTGCTGAAAGTCACCTTTGACGGCGTCAACATTAACTCCAGACGGCGTCATGCCTTGGCAAGAAAAGTTGGATGTGAAATTTACTCATGACGGGCCAGTGAGTTTGCATGAGAATTCTGACGGCGTCACGCTTTAACTAAATCAAGGGCGTCACGGCTTAAATCATAAGGGGACGGCGTCACGTTATAGGTCCGACGGCGTCAAGCCTTGATAAGCCAGAATGGATTTTTGAAGAGCTAAAGAGGGACGGCGTCAAGATGGTCATCCGGGAACCCTAAAAGCGGCGAGGTGACGGCGTCACAATGCATAAGGTGACGCCGTCAGATGTCAAAGTCTATATATAGTTTTCTAATTTTTTGTCATTAGGGAGAGCTTAGTGTGTGGAATTTTGGGATAAAACCCTAAGACGATTTTAGCTACTTTTTCAGGGCTTTTTGCCTTGAGATCTTCCATGTTTCATTGAAAGATAAGTTATCAATTAATCATTCAATATGTCTATGTGTTGTTTGATTCTATCTTATGTTTGTCTTTTGTTTAACATGTTAGGCTAATTTTATCTTGTGTTTGCTTAGATCTAATGAAACCTAGCTATTGATTATTGGTTGTTAGTGTGTTATTAGTTGTATTGGATGATTGTTTATCTATGTTAGGCTTAAGAAAACTGGCTAACTTCCTATTCGGTAACTTGCTTGAACGTCTTAAGAAACATGAACCAAACGCGTACTAAAGGTTTTTATGGTTGTATTTAATGCACAAGCGAATTCTAGTGATCCCATGTTAGGAGCTTCCTAGCCGGCTCGACATAGGAGTGAAGTAGGAGCTTGTAGAGTTTGGGGAAGTAAGTACGCCACCCCACGAATGGTATTAAGGAATACACCCGTCATCCACGCGACTAATGCACACTAATTAACCGGTAAAAGATAGTTAGGGAGTAAGGAAATCTAAGTAAACACATTTCTCTACACATAAGTTTCTCACCACTTTTCATTTTTGTTATTTTATTTTATTTGCATTTGTAGTAATTTGGGTTAGTTGACTAGCAACTAATTCCGCCCACTCCTTCAAAACCCGAGATTTTACTTGCTTTCATAAAATTATAAAAACATAAAAAGAATCTTCCTCAACCCTTAGACCTAATTAGAGTAGCCTTTCACACCTAACGAACACTATTCCCTGTGGAGAACGATCAATCCCCCGTACTTACCACTACACTATACTACATCGGTCAGGTACACTGCCTGGTGGGGTTGTAAGCCTCTTGAGATCCCTCGAGAGGTAAAACCTGTTGTAAGGTTGCAAAACCCACGCATCAAGCTTGCCGAGAGCAATTTGTTGACCGTGCCTATTACTCAAGTACCGGGTTACAACGCCAGTGCCTATGATGAGCTCGTCGCCACCATGGAGAAGATGAAGCTTTTCGAGCTTCCTCATATTGCTCGCCTAGAGCGTGACCAGGATTTTCCTATCAGTGTGATTATGGAGGGGCTGACTTTGGCTAGGCACTCTTCTGAAGACGCTGAGGAACAGTTTGATTACTTCCTGAAGCCAGACGTGTCGCAGCTACATGTGCCTATTTTTGCTCGTCCCCGTGACATTCTCAACCCTTTTGCTCTTGAGAAAGAAATTCCATTGAAGGCTTCCTTAGAGGCCCATGAGATGAGACTTGCCAAGAAGAAGGGCCAGAAGGGGAAAGCCATTCTGTGTGGTCTTGGTGCGGCTCACATTCCTAGATCTGATGGGGTGCCCGTTAGCGTGCCAACGGTAGCACCCAAGGATGCTGAGTTGTTGCAGAAGCTTAAAGATGCTGGTCGTGTGGCGCACCAAGCAGGTAGCTCAGGGCTCAGGCGTACTCGTAGCATGTCTTGGTAGTTTTGGTGTAGTGATTTTTTGTGGTATGTCCACTTTTTGTTGTACATATGCGTGTTGGATGTGTACTTTTGATGAACTTGTTATCCATAATGAAGCGTTGATTTTGAAAAATACAATTGTATGCATATTGTATCAAATTTGGCTGTGGTTATAACGTTTGTACTTTGTCTTTGCGTAAAAGATGTCTAAGAATCAAACCGCTTGTATAAACACATTTAAAGAAAGTTACAAGGATTTGTAATCATTCATATCATAATTGTGTATGAAATTTATGACATAGTCGTGTATGACATGATTGTATATAACATAATTGTGTATGAAATTTACAAGTTGTTGTGTATCCATCGTGGGGTGCACAAGTGTATGGATTGCAGCGTGCTACTAATACCATACTAGGGGGTTAATTGTCTTAACTCCTTATTTGTTAAACGCGCACAGTGTGCATTGATGTGTATCCGTCGTGGGGTACGCATGGAACTTACTCCAACGTCTTGAGAATAAGGTGTTTAACAAGGATGCGTGATCCGGTGTTGATGGGTTTGCAACCCTCTTACTCAACGAGTCATTTATTAGGTTTACTCATCCTTTTACCATCGTGGGTTTTTAATTAGTGCATGCACGCCATGTAGGCAAAAGATAATATAACAAACTATATTGAGACATAAATAATATGTAGACAATAAAGTAAAGTGTGTCGCGGAGTTAGCTAGAAACCGCAACATTTTATTAATACTTGCAAGTTTTTGTAAAAATATAAACATTTGTCTAAATGAAACAAAAAATGTAAATACACGGATATTTATTGGGCACTTACTAAAGTGCGAAATTGTCCGTGTGTTGGGTCGTAACCTTTCCTAAAGATAGCATCTCTTGAGATTGCAGATATTCCATGTGCGTTGTAGCTCACGGCCATCCATGTCACGCAGCTTGTACGCGCCTTGTCCTAGTGCTTCAATGACCTCATAGGGTCCTTCCCACTTTGGTCCAAGTTTACCTGTATCTTCTGCATGGCTTGCATCATTAGCGCGGTACACAAAGTCGCCAGGTCTGAATGAGGTGCTTCGAACTTTAGCATCGTAGTATCCCTTCATCTTTGACTTGGTTTTTGCCTCTCGTATAGCTGCGCGCTCGCGCCTTTCTTCCAATAGGTCCAAATCTATCCGTCGTTCGTCATCATTGGTCGCGACATTAACTTTCGCGGTGCGTATAGTTGGCATTCCAATTTCAGCTGGTATGACAGCTTCTGTCCCGTAGACAAGGGAAAAAGGAGTGTCTCCATTGATAACCTTGATTGTCGTGCGGTGCGCCCATAAGACATGCGACAGTTCGTCCACCCACCTTCCTTTGTGTTTATCCAGGCGCGCTTTAATCCCTTCGCCTAGACTACGATTTGCGCGCTCAACTAAACCATTGGTTTGTGGGTGTTTAACTGATGCGAAGTGTTGTGTGATATTTAGCTCTGCGCACCAGTC
Organism: Artemisia tridentata subsp. tridentata; assembly: GCA_021014915.2. NCBI lineage: Eukaryota > Viridiplantae > Streptophyta > Magnoliopsida > Asterales > Asteraceae > Artemisia > Artemisia tridentata. Next base: position 135,868,891 of record CP139506.1, on the reverse strand, counting down.
TTTGAACGGGTTATCCCGGAATTGTTTTCCGTTGTCCGAAACAATCTCCCCAGGTAGTCCAAAGCGGCATACAATATTTTCCCAAACGAAGCGTTTTACTTGATTACCTGTGATTGTCGCTACTGCTTTTGCTTCAATGCACTTGGTGAAGTAGTCTATTGCGACAATAAGGAATTTCAGTCCTCCTGCTGCGACAGGGAAGGGACCCGCGATGTCGATACCCCACTTATAGAATGGCCATGGAGAAGTGATAGGTGTTAGCTCTTGCTGTGGTCTGCGCGGGATGGGTCTATGAACTTGGCACTCGTTGCATTTCTTTATCACATCGCGCGCATCACGGTGCATAGTAGGCCAATAGTATCCTGAGCGTAATGCGCGCGCTACGACGGACCGTGGTCCTGAATGCATACTGCATGAACCAGCGTGGATCTCTCGGAGTACGTAATCCGCCTGAAGAGGTCCAACGCACCGAAGCCATGGTTGTAGGAATGAGCGCCGATATAGGATACCATCTCTAAGTTCGAACCTCTACGCTGTGCGCCGTATCCGTCGAGTGTCCTTTTGCTCATCGGGCAATTTGCCCTTGCTTATAAATTCGATAATAGGGGTCATCCACGTAGGATTCTCTTCCTCTATTACCGTGGATATCTCCATCTCCGAGATGGATTTGTTCTTTATGATCTCCACTAAAACTTGTTTTGACAGGTGCGCGAAGCTAGTAGATGCGATCTTGCTTAGCGCATCCGCTTTCTTATTTTCACCTCTAGGAATTTGCTTAATGGTAAACCTGTCAAAGCCTTGTATTAGCGATTTGGTCTTGTCGAGGTATTGGACCATGTTATCCTCTTTAGTCACATATTCGCCCAACACATGGTTGGCTACCAATCGGGAGTCCACATTTTCTTCTAGGTTACGTACACCCATTCGATTTGCAATGCGTAATCCAGCGATTAGGGCTTCATATTCTGCCTCGTTGTTCGTGGCTGTGAATTCAAAACGCAGTGCGTAAGTGAATTCCATTCCTTCTGGATTAGTGAGGATAAGGCCAGCGCCCGATCCATCTACGCATGAAGATCCATCTGTGAACAAGACCCATGGTTCTTGTAATTCTACTTTGCTCGGTGGGGGTGCGTCATCGGTATCTGGTTTTTCGATGATGAAGTCTGCTAGTATTTGCCCTTTAACCGCAGTGCGTGGTCTGTAAGAGATGTTATACTCGCCTAGTAGCACACTCCATTTTTGTAATCGCCCCGATGCGTCAGGTTTAGAGATAACTTGTTTGATAGTTTGGTCGGTAATTACTGCTATTGGGTGCGCTTGAAAGTATCTACGCAGTCTTTTGGCAGCAAATACTAACGCCAAGACCAACTTCTCCATTGAGCTGTAATTAATCTCTGTCTTCTTGAGTGCTTTGCTTACAAAATACACCGGTGTTTGTACGGAATTCCTATCCGTCAATAGCACTGCGCTGATCGCTCCATGGGTCGCAGATAGGTAGACGATTAACTCCTCCTCTGGTCGGGGTGCAACTAGCTTAGGAAGCGCAGCTATATGTTGCTTAAGCTGTGTGAAAGCTTCTTTCGCTTCCGCAGTCCAACGAAAGACTCCCTTTTTTGTACACTTCTTGAGTGTTTTAAATAAAGGAAGTGACTTATCCGCTGATTTGGACAGGAATCTGTTCAAACCGGCTAGCTTTCCATTTAGAGATTGAACTTCTTTCAACGTGCGCGGTGAAGGAAGTTGGATGACAGCCTCTGTCTTTTCTGGGCATGGCTTAATGCCATCTGGTTCTATCAAATATCCTAGGAACATGCCTTCTGTAGCGCCAAAAGTGCATTTCTTAGGATTCAACTTCATTTTGATCTTTCGTAGTGTTGTGAATGTTTCTTCAATGTCGCGCACCACTTCATCTTCAGTATGGCTTTTTATGACAAGGTCATCCACATAGACCTCTAGGTTGCGTCCCACTTGCTTCTCAAACGCATTATCTACCAGTCGCTGGTAGGTGGCGCCCGCATTCTTCAGGCCAAAAGGCATCTTTGTATAACAAAAAACGCCTTGGCTTGTGTGGAAGGCTATTTTTTCCTCGTCTTCCCTAGCCATTTGGATTTGGTGGTACCCTTTGTATGCATCTAAGAAACATTTAAAAGGATACCCGCACAGAGATTCCACCTTCCAGTCTATTTCTGGTAGTGGGTAGCAATCCTGTGGACATGCTTTATTAAGATCAGTGAAGTCTACGCACATCCGCCAACTGCCATCGCTCTTTTTGACCATTACTGGGTTGGAGAGCCAATCGTGGTAATAGACTTCTCGCATGATGCCAGCGTCCACAAGTTTGTGTACTTCTTCCAGTATGGCTTTTGCGCGCTCTGGAGCCTGGCCGCGCTTTTTCTGCCTTACTGGGGAATATCCTTGTCGGATTTGTAACTTGTGTTCTGCAATCGAGCGTGGCACACCAGTCATGTGCTTTGGTTCCCATGCGAAGATATCCAGATTCCTCTGCAAGAGTGCGCACACGGCCGCTCTTCCTTTGTCAGACAACGATCCCCAATCGATACTTCTTGCTCCGGGTATTCAGGGTGAATTGCAACCTTTAGGTTTTGATACTTTAGCTGCGCTCTGTTCTGGGGTATTCATTGTTTCGCATGTAATCGTGTTACATTCTTGAGGTGGTGCGGCGCTATTGTAGATGGTGACAATGCCACCTTCTACTAGGAATTTGAGCATCCCATGCGCTGTGGAAGGTACTGCGCGTATTGCCGAGATTCCTGGTCTTCCGATAATGCCATTGTATGATGAAGGAGATCTGATCACCATAAATTCATCCAGGCTGTCGCGGAGTGTTCCTTACTACCAACAGCGACTAGTAGGCGCAGTTGCCCCATAGGCCATATCTTTTCTCCTGTAAAGCCAGTAAGCACAGTCGTGGCTGGACTTAACTGTCTTTGTATCTCAGGACGCAATCTCTTGAAACAATGTTCATACATTATATCCGCTGATGCGCCTCCATCAACATACATGTGGTGGATGTCGTGACCCCCCGCATTTATTTCAATGGTGAGTGGTTCTGCCACTGCGTTGTCCGCGGCCAAGGTGAGGAAAGAGATTTCGCTTCCATGAGAGAATTTCTGGCTCACCTTTTGCCTAGTCTTTCGCTGCCATGATTGTATCATGTAGATAGTATCAGCTTTTTCCTTAGGCACTTCTTTCTTGCCTCCGGTTCTCTGCTTGTCTTTCCCATCCTTAATATTTTTAACGAGGTGGTCCAATCTGCCTTCTTTCACTAGTTTCTCAATTAGTTGGCGTAATTGGACACACTCATTAGTGGTATGGCCCTTCTGTGCGTGATACTCGCAGTATCCGTTCCCTACGCGCCGATCTTCAGGGGTGCGCATAGGTGGGGGTCTTGGAAAGTTCGCACCTTCCGTCGCAAATATCTCCTTTGGAGTTTTTGTTAGTGGGGTGTACTTGTCGTTTCCCCGTCCGCCCCCTTGGTTGCGATAACTTTTGTTACGATTGCCACTCTGGTCATTGGATTGTCTCCTTGGCTCTTCTTGTGACCTATGGTTTGAGTAGCCTTTCTTGCTATCCGCAGCGGCTGCTTCTCCTTGGACGAAGGATCTCGTGCGCTTCATGAGTTCGTCAAAGGTTTGGGGAACCCTATCGTTTAACTTTTTTATCAAATCTGGGTTATTGATTGCGTTCATAAACCCCGATATCTTTAGTATTTCTGGGCACGCCTTGACCAGCATGCATTCGTCCTTATAGCGCTCCATGAAAGCGCTTGTGGATTCCCCTTGGCGCTGTTTTACCCTAGCGAGCTCGACAGCGTTTTTGGCGCACTTCTTTCTTTGAGTAAAGTTTAAACGAAACGCCTTTCGCAACTCTTCAAACCCACCGATGCTTCTGCGTGGAAGTTTACTGAACCAGTTGCGCGCATTCCCTACTAATGTAGAGTTAAACATGTGGCACCACACAGGTTGTGGCCAATTTTCGATAGTAGCTGCTGATTCGAAATTTTTTAGGTGATCATCAGGATCACCTGTCCCATCATATGTTTTGACATTAGCAGGCATGCGCCTTCTCTTATTTTCCGAAAAATCGCTGATGCGCCGAGTGAACGCATCAACTTTTTGGCGGCGCCAGGGACGAGACATGTCTTCGTCTTCCTGGTCGCGGTATTTTCCCTTTGATTTCCAGTGTCCTGTTTCTTTGTCCTCGTTGTCCGAGGAGTCACTTGAGGATGTGCTTACTCTTTTGCGACGCTTGCGCCGACTATCATCGGAATCTGAGCTTGCTCCTCTGCGGCGCTTGCGCCGACTATCCTCGGAATCAGAGCTTGAAGAGCTTTCACTTGGGGAGCACCGTCGCCCAAGCCTATCATGAACCCTGCGACTGCCAAGCCTAGTGTGGACATTGGCGCGCCGTTCCCCATCTTCATGCTCTTCCAGATACTGAAAGTCAGCTGCTTCGTCATCCACAACCTTCCTTCCAATCCTAGTGAACACTGGGTGTTTGCGGCTATCCTTCTCGCGTCTTTCCTTTCGGTAGCGCGGTGGGGATGCCTCATGCTCAGGGTCGAAGTTGAGCCTGGCGTGCAGACTTTGGCTTGACCTCTTTTTCGCCTCCTCTCGCATGAGCGTAGCCAAGGCTTTGTAGTTTTGAGATACGAAATCACTTGGCGCTAGTTCAGGCGTGACTCCTTCTAGCGCGAGGGAGTCTGTTTCCAAAACAAGATCCTTGTTTCGGATAGGCGCATTTGGTGGCTCAGTGAAGTTTACTTCTAGCATGATGAGAGGAGTGCGCTGTAGGTCTACCGCGCTAGTACTTGTTGTAGTAGCTGTGGAACGGGTTTTGTTTGATTGAGATATTTATGTATTGAATGTGTTTAGCATGCGGAATCTACTACAACACACTTAAAAGAACACAAGGTGGTGAGTTTAAGTAAACGTGAGAATGCAATGAACAAAGAACACAACTTTGGTTTAACACAATACGATTCAATATTATTGATGAAATAATACGGATGATCTAAATATCACCGGGATTACAAAGTAATCTTGAATCTTAAGATTGTAAAAGGATTTGTGATTTGAAGTAACTAAGTTACTTGAGAGATAGTTTGGTTTTTTTGGTTATTGGTTGTCTAAGATGCATGCATGAAGTAGTGACTAAGATATCCTTTTATAAGATAAGGATATCTTATTACATGTTGTCAAGTGGAAGAGTATTATACTATACTTTGACTATATTGGCGCCTACAATTAAATACAACTACCCATGTACAACTCTGATAATATTCTTCTGTCACCACAGAAGACTAATCTACTTCTACATAACGTATAACAATGTACAAAGACTAATAATTCAACTAAATATCTATTACAAAATATCTAATCGACTTGACATAAGCTTGGCAGGCTCTTCATCAACCAGCAGTACCTTCTACCCAGAAGGTACTGGTAGAACATCTTTATATACTTCAAAATCAACTAGCAGGCTCTTCAACATCTTTGGCAGGCTCTTTGACTTTGATCATTTTATTCCCAACAATCCTCCCCTAAACTTGTTATTTCCATTAAAATACACAAGTTTCTGATGAATAAAATACATACCTTGAGGATTTGAGAGAACTCTTCCAAAAACCTTCACTCTCTGTTCTTCCTTTTTCTTTCATATTGCTCAGATATGCTCCTTAGCAAACTCTGAACAATTTCTGAGTTCTCATCATCTTTGTCACACCTTAATCTCTTGGAGATCATGGTTTTAAGCACTTCATAACTAAGTGGATACTCTTTCTCAGCCAACATAAAGAGTTCTATCCCACTCTGTGTGAAAAGGTGATGAATGTTGCTATGGCTTAGAAATTCCCAAGTTGTTGAAGGATCATAATAGGGAAATTTCCAATGAACATCTTTGGGTTTAGGATCAAACATCCTATTGAATTCTACCCATAGTTCCTGTTCCTTAGCATCTGAACTAGAAGTTGTGTCTAGCCTAATCTGCACTAGATTCCACAATTCTTCCAAGTCTGCTCTATCACATGCTGTAACTAAATTTTCAAAATTCTTGAAGATAGCAAACTGACCCCCAACCCTTGTTACTTTCCATGATTTTCCTAATCTATCATGGTTGATCTCCCAATCAATAATAGGTCGTCTACAGCTAATTGGATCAGCATGTATGATTGTAGGCAAAGTAATCAACAATTTACTTACTTGCTCTGTGTCCAATTTTGCTACTTCTTTCTTCTGAGCATCCTTCTTCTTCATTGAGGGGTGTACATCAGATGGAACATTGTAGTAAAGACTTTTGTAGGCTTGTAGATACAGGAAGAAGATTTCATCAGCAGATTTCTTCTTTAGTTGATAATCAGTCCAATTTGCCTGATTCTTCAGAAACCTTTTCATAAAAATCACCTGATCTTTCTGAGTTTGTCCTACCTTAAAACCTCTCTTCTGACTTTCCTTCATCTTCTCAAAAATGTCAGCCAAAGCTGCTTCTTTATACTTCTTGTTGATGAAAGATTCAAGTGCTTCTGTTTTCTCATCAGAATTGAGAGTCTTGTCATTTACTATATTTGCTGCTTGACCTTTCACAATTGGATCATTATTGATAATCCATAGCATCTGTGCATCAAAGGTCTCTTGAGCAATTTGGGTATCAAGAAGAGTCTGAGCAGCATCTTCAGCATCTTTCTGCTCTTTCATTACTTGAAGCATTCTTGAAGCTTCAATAGCTCTTAGCTCTTCTTCATGAACTCTTTTGGCCTCTTCTTCTCCTAAATCCATCTGAATTTGCTGAGTTCTTTTCAACTTCTTGGACTTTGGTTCATCTTCAGTCATAATACCTTTGCCCTTATCCTTTGGAGTTGATGCTTGTGATGGAGCAGAAGATTGCTCATCAGCAGCAAAAATCCTCCCCTGAACAAACAAATTCCCTTGAGGCTCTAAATCCCTCTTTCTCTTGTACACTTTCTCAGCAGACCCTTTATACCCCATAGCCAATAGCCTTTCTATCCTAGCAGGCTCTTCTTCTGGCCTAGCAGGCTCTTGCCCTGCTCCAACAGGCTCTTCATCATAAACTTGAGTTCCATCATGGAATTCAATTTGAGCCTCTTCCTCATCTTCAGAACTATCCTTCCTCCCCTTTTTGGAAGAGTGACCTATCCTATCATCATCTGACTTTGAAGAACTAGATAAAATAGTCTTTGCAGATCTTTTACCCTTCAACTTCTTCACTTCACCCTCCAATTTCTTTACCCTTTTGACCAATTTGATGTTGATCTCAGAAAACTTCTTGCTTTGACTTTTAAGAGCATTTTCTAAGAACTTCACCTTGTCTTTCAGTTCTTGCATTGTCTGAGGTGAGTGGGGTTGTGATACATGATGTGATGATGTTGGTGGTGTTGATGATTGTACTGGAGATGGTATTGGTGATGTTGGATGTGTTGGTGAAATGTAACCATGTGAAGAACTAGATGATTGTGTTTCAGCTGATGGTGTTGGTTCTTCTGGATGTTGTGGTAACATTTCATCAAAAAGTGGTATTTCTTCCCCTCTAAAACCAATTCTCATATTTGAAAATACTTTGTGAGAAAGTTTTGGTGTATCATAAATTGAGTCTGTGGGGAAGTAACAAATGTTTCAATTTTGCAATGATGCATCCAATAAATCTTGGATACATCAGAAACTTTGTTTTACTTTTCACATTGGTAATCAACCCTTCAAAAATATGTTTAGAAAAATTGTATTTTCTGTTTGTAGCTAAGCAAATGAGAGCAGAAGCCATGTTTCCACTAAATTACTCCCAAGAGGTTTTCTTCTGGCTCAAACAGTGAAGGATTGTGTGAATCAAAAATCTCCATTGTGGAGTAAGATGCTTTTTTAGAAAAGTGAGTTTGTTAGACTCAGCATGATACCCCATTCTTTGTAAATTTTCAAAAATTTCAGTATCTGGTAACTGACTAATACCATCAGAATCATCCAAATGAAGATGTCTTCTTATGGATGACTCAGTAAGAGTCAAATGTTTACCATCCACTTTGGCCTTAATTCTTTGTTCCCCATTTTCAGAAGTTTTAATTTTAGCAGATTGCCAAAATTGTAAAATTTGATTTTCATAAATAGTGGGATTGACTAGCAAAGCAAACCTGATGTAGGAGTTGTTTAAAAAGTCCACTACTTGATGAAATGAGGCATTATCCTCTGACTTTTCCAAAAATGCTAACTGATTGTGACGTTGGACAAAATCTAGAACAACTGTGGAAGTCATAATGAAAATTTTGAATATGATGGTGGGATTTGTTGGTAGTACTGGTAGAAGATGAAAGGTGTATGTGAATTATGATAATGACTGATGAAAGAAGATATGAGAGAATTACTTTTAACCGACAATAAGAAAGATTATAATAAGTAAATGAAAAGGCGGTTAAAAAGATCTTTTATATGTGAAATATAATATAATATAATCATCAGTAATTTACATAACTACCCCAACGGCTAATTTTAACTACCAGGCCTAATGGCTAAAACTTTTTCTGACAGGCTCAACGGCTATATAGCAGTACCTTTTTATACTAGCAGTACCAATTTTGAACTACCAGTACCTTTGAAAGTTTTATAAAAATCCCTTATAGTTTTTAGCAAACTATCAGCTATCAACGGATTTGAGTTGTCTTTACCAAAAGCCGTTTGCTTAAGGACTAGCTAACTATTTACAATTAAGTATGGTTAGTTAACAACCATATAGTTTTTGGTAAACTATCAACCATTAACGGATTTGATTTGTCTTTACCAAAAGCCGTTTGCTTATGGACTAGCCAACTCTTAAGTTTGTAAAAACTTGGTGAGCTGAATACCAAAAGCCATATTGGCCTAAAGATGGTGCAATTTCCTTGGATGGAGGAAATTTAAAAAGGCAATGATGCTGTGTATCTTGGATGATTGGTTCAACAAGTGAAATCATCTAATGTCATGCCTTTGAGTTGAAACTTTCCTTAGTTTGATCTAGATAGAACTTTCTCCTTGAGAAATGCTTCATCCCTTCTAGATATGTGATCTAACTTTCTCTTTTTCAACTCTGCATCATCTTGTATGCTCTTGTCTTTCCTTTCATTAATTGGTTTTTCTTCCATTCTGGGCTTTCAATTCCTCCCCTGAGATTGTTATCTCTCCTGAAATGAATATAACTTTTGTTGCTCCTTTCTGTTTGGAAGAACTCTTGCTTTGTTATCAACCTGAAATGTGTTAGTTGCAAACCAAAAGAACAAAGTGCAAAGCACTTGATCTAAAGCATTTTAAACATTCAAGCCTTTATATGAACAAAACATAGCAATTTTATATCAGCAGGACCAATTATGAATTAACAGGACCTTTTGACTAACTAGCAGTACCATGTTTAAAATCCAATACCAGTTAATTTTATGAACAAAAACATATGATTTTCAAAGATTTATCATTCCAATACCTCCTACAAGATATTTGAATCTACCTAAATCAAAAGCTTTGGTGAGAAGGTCTGCATAATTCTTTTCAGAATCAATTTTAATTACTTGAATTAACCTCTTCTCATTGCAATCCCTTATGAAATGGTGTCTGATTTCAATATGTTTTGTTTTTGAGTGTTGAACTGGGTTTTTAATGATACAAATAGTACTGCTATTGTCAATATAAATAATGGTGTTAATAAAATTGTACCCATAGTCAAGCATTTGATTTTGGATCCAAAGAACTTGCCCACAACAACTTGCACCAGCAACATATTCTGCTTCAGTTGTAGAATTGGCCACCATTGTTTGTTTCTTGCATTGCCAAGAGATTAGTCTGCAACCAAGAAATTGACATCCACCAGTTGTGGATTTTCTGTCTAGAGTTGCACCAGCATAGTCACTATCCGAATAAGCCACCAATTCAAAAGATGATTCTCTTGGATACCAAAGACCCAACCTAGGTTGACCCTTAAGATATCTAAAGATTCTTTTGATTGCTGTGAGGTGAGAGATTTTGGGATGTATTTGAAACCTTGCACATACACATACTGAGAACATGATATCTGGTCTTGATGATGTAAGGTACATCAAAGACCCAATCATTGATCTATAATTGTGCAAATCCATATCATCTCCTTCAGCATCCTTGAGTAGCCCTTTGTCTGGATCCATTGGTGTACTTGCAACTTTAGAATCAGTAAAATTAAATTTCCTTAGGATCTCTGCTACATACTTATCTTGGCTGATAAATATGCCTTCTTTGGATTGTTTCACTTGGAGACCCAAAAAGAAAGTAAGTTCCCCCATGGAACTCATTTCAAACTTACTGTGCATAAGTTTTTCAAATTGTACACACAAGTCTTGGTTTGTTGATCCAAAGATTATGTCATCAACATAAATCTGCACTAGCAAGATGTCTTTCTTTGTTCTTTTGATGAACAAAGTTGGATCAATCCTGCCTCTTTAGAATCCACTTTCTAGTAGAAAACAAGCCAATGTTTCATACCATGCCCTTGGAGCTTGGTGTAGGCCATACAAAGCCTTGGTAACCTTGTAAACTTTGTCTGGATACTCTGCATCAATGAAGCCTGGAGGTTGAGATACATATACTGGTTCTTCAATTTTACCATATAAAAATGCACTCTTAACATCCATTTGATAGACAGTGAAGCCTATGAATGAAGCATAGGCCAAGAAAAGCCTAATTGCTTCAAGTCTTGCAACTGGAGCAAACACTTCTTCATAATCTACCCCTTCTTCTTGAGTATATCCTTGTGCTACCAATCTAGCCTTGTTTCTGATCACTATACCCCTTTCATCTTTCTTGTTTCTGAACACCCATTTGGTTCCAATTGCCCTATGACCTTTAGGCAAATCAACCAATATCCAAACCTTCTGAATCTTGAATTGGAGAAGCTCTTCTTGCATTGCTTCCACCCAACTTGCATCATCTAAAGCTTTGTTTATGTTTTTGGGTTCAGCCTGAGATAGAAAACATGAAAACAGGCATATATTGGAAGTATCATTATTCTTTTCTTCATAAATAGAGGAGATAATCCCTTCTTCATCTGAAGATAAGACTTGAGATAAACCAACTTGAGATCTTGTTCTAACACCAGAATTTATGCTTCCAATCACATCATCAGTTGAGTGATCTTTGAGAATTCTAGTGTTTGGTGTTTTAGGAACTTCATATGTAGTTGGAAGATTGCTAATCCCCACTTCTTCTTGAAAAGAATCATCTATTTGAACATTCAATGGCTCAGCAGTACCAATACTTGAACTAGCAGGACCGTCTGAAGAACTAGCAGTACCATTGAAATTAGCACCACTTTCTTGATTCTCTTGATTCTGAGTTCCTTGATCTTCTTCATTGCCTTCATTTGTTGTGTTTGAAGGTTTTTCTTGACTTGAAGATAGATCCATACTTTTCCAAATTGGCATCCAGATGTAATCTTGATCTTTAGGAGTTTTAACATTGTCTTTAAAACCTGCATCAACATTAGTATTTGTACCTGTAACAAGCACATAATTCATAGATTCTGAAAGCCTATCAACATCAAACATCCAATCTGGTCCAATTCCTTTCACATTAGATAGTTTCTCTTGAAACTCTATGTGAAGATTCTCTTCTACTAGCCTAGTGCAAGTGTTAAACACTCTATAGGCCTTACTCTGCAAGGAATACCCTATCAAATAGCCAACATATGCTTTTCCATCAAATTTGCCTAAATGATCTTTGGTATTGAGAATAGTGACATGACAACCAAAAGGTCTCATAAAACTTAAAGATGGTTTTCTACCAAAGAAAAGTTCATAAGGTGTCTTTCTATGTGGCTTTGTCACAAGAACCCTGTTTTGTACATAACAAGCAGTACCAACTGCTTCAGCCCAAAATGAAATAGGTAACTTAGAGTCTACTAACATAGTTCTAGCAGTCTCTATAAGTGTTCTAATCTTCCTTTATGCTACTCCATTTTGCTGAGGTGTTCTAGCTACACTAAATTCCCTTTTTATGCCTTTTTCCTTGCAAAAGTCATCCATTACTCTATTCTTGAACTCTGTCCCATTGTCACACCTGATGACCTTGACCTTCTTATCAGATTGGTTTTCTACCTCAGTGATATAGGTTTTAAGTATCTCACTAGTTTCATGTTTAGATCTTAAGAAGAAAACCCATGAAAATCTGCTATAATCATCAGTAACAACCAGACAATATCTTTTTCCATTCAAGCTGCACACATTAGTAGGACCAAAGAGATCCATATGAAGCATATGTAAAGCCTGAGAAATAGAGTTTTGGGTCTTGGGCTTACAAGAAGCTCTATGTTGCTTGCCTTTTAGACAGTCAACACAGGATTGGTCGTTTTGGAAAATCTTTTTGGGTAAACCTCTTACCAAATCATATTTTGCAATAGTGTTGATTGTTTTAAAGTTTACATCACCAAGCCTTCTATGCCAAAGCATAGATTCATCCAATGAGGCCTTTGCTACCAAACAAGTTAGACTCTCCTTAGGATCAATGTTCTTTAAATTGACACTGTACATATTGTTCCTTTTTGGAATTTTAAGAAGGATCTGACTCTCATCAGGCATCTTAAAATCAGAAGAAAGAACCATACATTCATTGTCAGTAAATAGAACATTGTTCTTTTTGTCACACATTTGTGAGACACTAAGAAGATTAAACTGAAGTTCTTTCACAAAATACACGTTTTCAAAATCTAGTTTACTGGTTTTGATAGTACCTTTACCAGTGATCTTTCCTTTTATTCCTCCCCCAAAGGTAACATATCCTCCATCAAATGTTTTGAAGTCTGAGAGGAATGACATGTTGCCTGTCATGTGCCTTGAACATCCACTATCAACATATCCTTGATCTCCAATATCAGTTGAATGTTCCTGCACATGAATAAACATATTAGTTTCCTTGGGGTACCCAAGCCATGACAGACTTGGGTTTGCCTCTTGCATCAATAAAGTCAAACCTTTTCAGGATTGTTGATGCACCTTTTGATTGGATTGGTTTCCAAATCCAACATGCTGAGGACTTAACAGCACTTTCCCTTTTAATCCATTGTGTGGTCTTTGGTCTATCAGTACCAATTTTGGCAATACCAATTTTGGCAGTACCATTTGGTCTAGCAGGACCTTTGGTTTTTGGTGTCCAAATTTTTGTTTTGACCACAGATTTCTTTTGAATAGGACTCTTCTCAACTTTTGGTACACTTTTGAAAGTGTTTCTTGTACCCTTATCAGTTGGTTTTGCAATAACAGGCTTATTTTGTCTAACAGTATGTTTAACATTTGTGGTGTTAGACTTAACAAAACTTTTTCTGGGGTGAGTAACATTTGTTTTAGACTTTGATTTACTCCCAGAAACCCATTTATTACAATAAGCATGAAGATGATTAAAGCTACCACAATAATAACAAGCCTTATTGAACATAATAAAGTCATCACCTAGTTGTTGTGACTTAAGGTTGTTCCAATTTCTTTGGCTTCCCCTAGGTTTGTTATTACATTTTTTTACAACTTTCAACTGTCTTCAAAACAGCTTTAGCCTTAGCTTTAACTTCTACTTTCTTAGGACTGATTGGTCCTACTTTTATTCCTTTGATAGGAATAGTCTGATCTTCATCATCATCAGATACCCAATCTTCAATAATTAGGACATCTGGTCTCTTATCAGTGAGCACTTTAGAGAGTGGGGCATTCTTAGCACTCTCAGAAGGTTCACTTATCACTACAGGTTTAGCTAGTGGTTTGATAACAAATTCATGTAAACCTGATGCAGCTAAATCTGATCCTGGAGGACAAGGAATTCCTCTATAAGGAGGTGGACATTCATTGTATCCTATCCCTGATTTTATTCTCTTATTCATCTGATTCTCTACTATGCTCCTAGTACACTCAGAAGCATTTTCCAATCTAGTAACAGTCAGTTGAATATTATCTCTAGCCAAAGTCACTTTAGTGCACTCATTCCTCACCATTTCTATTTCTGAATCTTTCAAAAATATTTGTCTATTAAGAGCAGCTTTAGTATCAGAAAATGTGAGTTCATTTTCTCTATAGTGAATGAGTTGTTTTTCTAGTTTGGCCATACCACACTGATGGTTAAATAAGGTTTGATTGGTTTTTCTTTCTTCTATTTTTAGCTCATCATAAGATTTTCTTATAACTTCTAATTCTTTAAGAAATTCACAATTGCTAGAACATTTGATAGTTTGTACCTCAGGGGTGGAGAATGCCATCAAAGCCAATTCATCAGAAGTTGACTCATCTTCACCCATGAAACTCCAATCAAAACCCATGCCATCAATAGCAACCATTGCTTTTGGCTCAGCAACTTCAACAACCTTACTCTTTCTTTCAAAGCTTCCTCTCTTCTCAAAGCTTTCTTTATTTCTGTTGTCAAACCCTCTACCCTTGTCATCCTGCTTCTTAGGTCTTCTACACTCTCTAGAGTAGTGACCTTTCATGTGGCAGTTGTAACACTCCACCTTTGACTTATCATAGCCAGCAGGCTCATTTCCATTTATCATTATCTTCTTGCCAGTCCTCATCATCAACTTCTTAGCTCTAATGCTCAAAAGTGAAAGTTGCCACTTTATGTCCATCTCTTCAAGATCATCAGGATGAATCTCTTGAATATCTTCAAATGTTAGTATGGACCCATTGAGTTGAGATGTGAGAAAAGCACATCCAATTGTTTCATCTAAAATGGATTTGGTACTACCAGAAGTACTAGCAGTACCAAAGGTTGTGTTGGCAGTACCTTCTTCTCTGCCACCTTGTTCTTCATTATCAACCTTTGAGATGCTTGGGGATGAAACAAAAGCCATATTTCCTGAGCTTGACCCAGTAGTCTTCTTTACTTCATGTTCTACAATTTTGAAATTGTTGTAGAGATCATTGAGACTCATCTGGTCAATATCTGACTTGTTCTTCCATACAATGACATGCATAGACCATTCTAAAGGTAAACTCCTAAGAAATTTAGAGTTTAGGTCTTCTTGAGTTATCATCACTTCATGGATGGCTAACTGACTTGCAAGCTTCTGAAGTCTATTGAACATACTGTCCAAAGACTCATTGGTTGTGGCTGTGAAGTTCTCAAATTGTTGTTTGAGAAGTGTTTTCTGTGTTTTCTTGGTAGCATCATTACCACCAAACCTAGCCACAATAGCTTCAAAAAGGGTTTTGGCATCTTTGTATTTGTTAAAGATCAGAAGTTGATCATTTGGAATAGTCATCAGTAACATACTCCTTGCTTTTAGATCATTTCTCTTCTGAATCTTTTCATCTGCATTTGGTGGTTGGTCTTGTATTCTTGTTACAAGAGCATCATTTACTGTTGTAGTGGTGATTTGGGGTTTAAATGAATTGCCTTGTTCAATGATCTCCCAAAGTGCATAGTCCTGCACTTGAAAGTATTGTTCTACCCTTAGTCGCCACATTTCAAACTCATTTTGCTTAAGTAATGGAAGTTTAGCTGCAACATTTGTTTGAATATGTTCAACATCCATTGTTCTTTTAAATTAGTAAATATCAAGCCTATCTCTGATACCACTTGTGGAACGGGTTTTGTTTGATTGAGATATTTATGTATTGAATGTGTTTAGCATGCGGAATCTACTACAACACACTTAAAAGAACACAAGGTGGTGAGTTTAAGTAAACGTGAGAATGCAATGAACAAAGAACACAACTTTGGTTTAACACAATACGATTCAATATTATTGATGAAATAATACGGATGATCTAAATATCACCGGGATTACAAAGTAATCTTGAATCTTAAGATTGTAAAAGGATTTGTGATTTGAAGTAACTAAGTTACTTGAGAGATAGTTTGGTTTTTTTGGTTATTGGTTGTCTAAGATGCATGCATGAAGTAGTGACTAAGATATCCTTTTATAAGATAAGGATATCTTATTACATGTTGTCAAGTGGAAGAGTATTATACTATACTTTGACTATATTGGCGCCTACAATTAAATACAACTACCCATGTACAACTCTGATAATATTCTTCTGTCACCACAGAAGACTAATCTACTTCTACATAACGTATAACAATGTACAAAGACTAATAATTCAACTAAATATCTATTACAAAATATCTAATCGACTTGACATAAGCTTGGCAGGCTCTTCATCAACCAGCAGTACCTTTTACCCAGAAGGTACTGGTAGAACATCTTTATATACTTCAAAATCAACTAGCAGGCTCTTCAACATCTTTGGCAGGCTCTTTGACTTTGATCATTTTATTCCCAACAATAGCATTGGTAGTCATAGTGAGCGGTTCTATTGGAGTAAAGAGCAGATCTGAGTACGATCCTAAGCTTCTGGGCGCACTGGTTGTTCCAGAGGCCTGCTTAGAGGCCGCATCAGTTTGCTATTTCTTCCCTAGTAAGTCGTCATACGTTTTCTTCGCATGCGGAGTCCGCTGATTTCCGTGTTTCGTCATTCTAATTCTTTAGCAAAGTTCTTAGTGTAGGGTCCCACGGATGGCGCCACTTGTTGATACAAAAGTTGGGCGTTCCTTGATTCCGTATCAATCAGATCTTAATGCTTGAGACCTGCGCACTAAGAAAACAAAAAGACACCGTTAGGCTTATCGTGGGATTGTCTCCCACGATTATCCTCCGGCGTGAGAGTAAGTAATCGGTTTTTAGGGTTTAGTTGAAGAGTTAGGGTTTGTGAATCGTACCTTTGTGAGGGCTGAGGTGCCCTCTATATATGGACACGAAATCCTTATTGGTTTCGTGTTCCCCAATCTTCGGTCTATCCCGCGTAGGGCGGTTAATTGATATATATCCCATAATTAGAAGATATAACTATCAAAGCCATAAATAACGTTGGGTTTGGGCCATCGTAAGCCCAAACCGTTATTGCAATAGCCCATATCGTGATGGGCTGGAGTCCATTCGTGATGGACTTGAGTATGGATCGGGTTCGTGACCCGAATACGGACTATACGTCATCAGGGTAAAAAGAGTTGGAGGCTTGGATTGGTTAACTTTGGTATTTTCTTGAGAAATATTATCACTACTTCATACTTTGTTTCTTTTTGTAAGTCTTTTATTTTTCCTATGTTCATACATATTATTTTTATTATTTCACACATATTATAAGTCACCATATGTGTTTGTGTATATTTTTCAAGAATAAAAAAAAAAAAAAAAAAGACAAATAACTAATAACATGGTTTCACAAAAAAAAAAAAAAAAAAAAAAAAGTACTTTATGATGTTACATTATTTATTTTGTTCTTGTATATATTTTCTTATATTATTGTACATTTGATATTGGTGAGAATAGTTGGAAGAGTATAGGACTAGTTGTGGCTCGCAACATCTTGGTTAATGGACATACTAATTATATAAGTAAAACTAAAAATAAAATTTTTGCACTTAAAAGACCCATTATAAGTATATCTTAAAAAGCGATGGCCACGACGTCGTTTTGCGTCGTTTTACTGTTGCCAGGAACAGTGGCTGGCGAAATTGGCGAATTGCCGCAGAAAACGTTGTTAGGCCTGCATCAGCCCACAATCAGCCGGCCTGTTTGGGTAAGTTGGCCCGTATTTGTCAAAATAGTACTTTCCTACCTAACTACACCATCGTACGGTGGCCATAGTATTCGAAGTGCATCGAAACATACACGTGCACTTTCCCTGCCATTTTTTCGTATGTCGGTCCGTATTTGTGTGTTTATACAAAGTAGTGCTATGTCGTATTGCTTACATAGTACTTTTCCACCTAACTATAGCATCGTATGGTGGAGATTGTGTTCTTTTGTTGTTGTTATTAAGCCATTTGTTATAGGTACAGTGTCGCTTTCTTTATACCCACATCTTTGGATTTGATCTTATCTAGATTTACCAATTTATAAGCTTATCTTATACACATCGCACTTCTATATTGTAGGTTTGATTTTTTCATTATAATTTTTTTTTCAGCTAACTTTTTCGCTATTCATGATTCTTTAGTTTTAGATTTAGGGTTTTGTCTCTGTAGTTGCTGCTATTGGTTCTTAATTGGTAATTTTTTTGCGTTAGATTTATGGTTTTGTTGTTGATCTAGGGTTTTGTTGTTGTTGCTTTGTTCGCGGTTTGTTTTGTTGCACTTTATGCTTTGAAGTTTGAGATTTTGTTGCACTTAACTGTCGGTTTTGCTGATTTTATGCTTTGAGGTTTTGGATTTTGTTGATGCTGTTAGTCGATTTAGGTCTGTGTGTTTTCGCTTGATTGATCATTTTTGGACTTTATACTTAGGGTTTTGTTGTTGTTATTATTTGACTTCACAGTTATTGCACTATGGTATATATACTTATAGTTTTTGGCATTTTATTTATCATTCCACTAGATCAGTTGGTTGATTGTGTTTCATTGCCTTTATTTTTAGCTTCTTGTAATTGATATTTTTTTTCTTCAAACAAATGGAATACCTTATGATGCGTGGTTTTGCGACATTACAACAGGTTTTACCTCTCGAGGGATCTCAAGAGGCTTGCAATCCCCACCAGGCAGTGTACCTGACCGATGTAGTATAGTGAAGTGGCAAGTACCGGGGGATTGATCGTTCTCTAGGGGAATAATGTCGTTAGGATTGAAAAACTACTCTAATAGGTCTAAGGGTGAGGGAAGATTCTTTTTGTATTTTTATATTTTTATGAAAGCAAGTAAAATCTGGGTTTGAAGGAGTGGGCGGAATTAGTTGCTAGTCAACTAACCCAAATAACTACAAATGCAAATAGAATAAAATAACTGAAAATGAAAAGGTTGTGAAACTTATATGGAGAGAAATGTGTTTACTTAGATTTCCTTACTCCCTAACTATCTTTTACCGGTTGATTAGTGTGTATTAATTGCGTGGATGACGGGTGTATTCCTTAATACCAATCGTGGGGTGGCGTACGTACTTTCCCAACTCTACAAGCTCCTACTTCACTCCTATGTCGAGCCGGCTAAGAAGCTCCTAACATGGGATCACTAGAATTCGCTCATGCATTAAATACAACCATAAAAACCTTAGTAAGCATTGGTTCATGTTTCTTAAGACGTTCAAGCAAGTTACCGCATAGGAAGTTAGCCAGTTTTCTTAAGCCTAACATCGATAAACAATCATCCAATACAATTAATAACAAACTAATAACCAATAATCAATAGTTAGGTTTCATTAGATCTAAGCAAACACAAGATAAATCTAGCCTAGCATGTTAATTAAAAGACAAGAACAAGATATAATCAAACAACACATAGACATATTGATTGATTAAATGAATACTTATCTTCAATTAAACATGGGAGATCCAAGGGTATGAAAACCCTTAAAAATTGGTAGAAATTCGTTTTAGGGTTTCTCCTCACAAAGTTGCACACTAATGACAAAAAATTGCAAAACTATATATAGAACTTAGTAGCTGACGGCGTCACGTTATAGATCTTGACGCCGTCACCTCGCCGTGGCTAGGGTTCCCGGATGGTCTTCCTGACGCCGTCCCTCTTTAATCCTCCAAAATCCGCTCTGGCTTATCAAAGGTTGACGCCGTCAGAAATGGGCTTGACGCCGTCTCTCTTTAACTTAAACCGAGATGGCCTTGATCACCTCAAAGGGTGACGCCGTCAGACTTTCCATTGTAAAATTCCCTGGCTTATCATGTGTATTTTTCATATCCACCTCTTTTGCCAAGCCATGACGCCGTCAGGAGCAATCCTTGACGCCGTCAAAGGTACTTTTCCAGCCGATTTTGAGACTTTGTCGTTTTCTTCACTTTTATGCTCCAAAAACGTCCAAAATGCTTCCTTTTCCAGATTTCTTCTCCAAAGTACCTAAAATGACAAAAGGAACGATTTAGGGCAATATTTGATCAAATAAATACGATTTAGGGCTTAAATGACCCCCTAAAAGCGGTACACTTTTCGCTTCATCAAATACCCTTACACTTGAGATTTGCTTGTCCTCAAGCAAATGCGCTTTTATTCTAATCAAAATACAAGTTAGGGGTCATTTAATGCTAATATAAAAGTAATTACAACAAATAGTCGTTCCACTTTAATCATAATAAGCACGGAGATTACAAACTAGCACCTCACAAGTAGTGTTTAGATACTCACATCTCTCAGGTGTCATCAAAATAAATCTCATAAATGAAAACGGATAATATCTCTCACTACCTGTCATAGCAAATAGATTACCATAGGCTTGGGAAAGGATAAAAAACCTCCTCCACTAGGCGTAAGCACCTAAGATAGACAATCAAAGAGGGCTTTTAAACGGGTTATAACGTTAGGTGTAGGGATATGATAAACACGGATTTGTTGGATAAGGGATATTTTACTGGTGGCGAGTTAAAGATCTTGATTAATTACATGTAAAATATGGCGTTGCTAAGCCAAGACTAGACTCGAATTAAGCTAAAAACAAAATAACAAAAACATAAAATAAACATAAAATGAAACGGGATGGTAGTCCGTATGTTTTTTCTACTTTTCATTATCTCATTTTTTTGTATTTTTCTTGATTTTTTTTTTTTTTTTTTTTGATTATACACTCTTGCCCTACCATCCAAAATAATACATCATAGGGGCCTCGGTTCTCCCCTTACACTTGAACTTTTACATAACTTTACAAATAATTATTCTAATGACTCGAATTAAGATAATCGAAAGACTTGGAGTACTTTTAAAATATTTAGCACATATGGGGGTAATAATGTTGTTCTTCCCCATTACTCCATTACACTAGTACTTTACCCATGAGTCCCAATCGTCCCAAAACAATATGTACAAGGATATGACTCGACTTAGCAACCATGTAATCAATTAGATAATTAACTTGGGGTTTAAACAAATGTTGTCACAAAAATGCACTAAAGATGAGTGCATACAAGGTAGGCTAAGGCGATTTGGGTGTACATTTAAGTGGGGTGTAAACAAATTCTTCCTTTAAGTAAAATGCTTAAAGGTCGAAATGAAAAGATAGGCTCTGAGGGGTGTACTAGGGGTATCGTGTACTAAAAATGAGTACAACGCAAAGGGTGTGGGAGAATTACTTGACCAATGTAGCCAATGTAATTATAACAAAAACACAGGTGTAAAACAATGGGTTAATCCTAATGCCTCTTATCATGTAGTAAATCTAACTACACGAATGTAGTCTCACTTGTGGCCTCGGAACGGTCCTAACGCAAGTTCTAGAATCTAAGTGCTACCGGTATACACATCATAGCATAAATGCTTTTCCTACCAATTCTAGGGGCGATCCTCACATATTTGGGGGTGGAAAATTTTTGAGTGGTATGGTTTTTGTGCTAGTCATATAACTCCTATCCGTGAGACGCTCATTAATATCAAAGTTTCACTCCTATATGTTGTAAAAAATTTTAAATTTGGCACTAAAATTGCCCTAACAGGTATTTCTCTCAGTTTTATTACACATCTACCATTAAACAAACAAAAATCAAGTGCAATTGTATTCTCTAAAGTATCGTACTTTTACCCCCCCCCCCCCTTACACTTAAGATGAACATTGTCCCCAATGTTCAAATAACAAGGTGTAAAAGTAAATGAGGTAAAAGAATGAAATCAAATACTCCCCTGATTCGTTCGGTGGATAAAGAGGTAACATGGTTAGATCTTCTTCCAAGAGAATGTAGAAGCTTCAAGACTAAAGTATCGCCAAAAGCTTGATTCCACATACATCTACTTGTCCAAAATAACCTGTTAAACCTGAGAAAACAAACACGAAACCTGCATAACATCGGCGGGATAAATTCTATATAAGGATATAATGCTTGTGGAATGATAATTTTGCAGATTCCTGGAGTTTATAAGTTAGAGATTTAATAAAAACTTTTTATGAAAACAAAACTTTCAAAAATTTCAGAAAATTAAAACCTGACGCCGTCAGGTTGTAAAGCCTGACGCCGTCAGAAATGATCTGACAGAATTCTCATGTTAAGTTTCCGGAAAATTTCTGGAAAAACCTATACCTTACTTCCTGGAATTCCTGCAAAACATCATTATGACTCGATACAAGCATTTGACTCAAACAAATACTAATATGTATGTTAATTTTTGTTCTAATAAACCGATTTGGATTTCCCTTACACTTATCTTTTGCAAAATACCTTTATATGTAGTTAAGACGAAGTTAAAAACAAGATAAAGCATTTTCACAATTTAGTTTTGAACATGAATCAATAATAATAAAAATTAAACATACATACGGAAGCAAATAAAATCAAACAAACAAATAAATAAACACACAAAGCAAATAAAGCTTGGGTTGCCTCCCAAGAAGCGCTTGTTTTTGTTCGAGTCACGAGCCTGACTCTACCCTTATTTAACGGATAAAGGAGAGGTTTTTCCTACACTTAGGATTAAGTGCGGGTGATAGTAGCGATACACACCATCTCGGTGGAAGTATGCCGCGTGAGGAAAGAGTGGTGGATGAATTATATGCTCAAAGATGTGGGATCCAATCATCATAACCTTACTTAGTTCAATTGGGTCAATGGGTGAATTGAAGTTTTATCCTAGAAATGGATCATCTTCTATCAACTTCGAGAGATTCCTAGTTGGGAATCCATCGTGACCTAATAAACCCGGTTTAAACCCATAATGTTTCTTGTGATCAATCATGAATGGGTGATGTAAGTATGTAAGGTCATTTTTCACTCCTATATTGTCTTCCTCACTACAAGGCTTAGAGTCTACTACCTTCAACATAAAACTACCCGGACTATATGGTTTGATGGGTGGATCGGGACCTAATTCAATTCCTAAGTTCACATCTAAGGATGGAAGATTAGGTAACGGTTTTGGTTTAGGCTCCGGTTCATCAAAACTAGGAACTTCCATAGAACTAAAAGAAAGGTTATGACCACAAGTATTCAAACCTATTTCTTCTAGTTTTGTTTCTTCCAAAGGTTCTACTTCAATTGGGGTTCCTATAGTCCCTTCTACTTCTTCCGGGTAAGTCACGGGTGGTGTGTATGCCTCGAATGATGGTAGGACTTGTGGGGTACTTTGTAGGTTTGTGTTATTTACCTCATCCTTCCTTGTCTCTATATCAATTATATCCACATCATGTGTTTTAGTAGAATCTAACCCAAACATGTTCCTAAGTATCTCAAATCCTACTCTAGCCATTTCAAGTTCTAAGTCCGATTCATAAGAATCTTCCCCGATAACATGATTACTATGTTCAATTTGCCTAAAGGATTCATCATGTGTTCCTTGAGATTCAAAGTCATTGATCATAAAACCTAGGTATTTTTGCTCAATATGCTCATGTTCGGCTAAATCCTCCTCAATTGTTTCCTCAAGTTGTGATGTATACGAACCCATTAATTCATTAAACTTATGGTTCACGGTTAGGAGGCTTTCCTCAAATTTTTTCCAAAGGGTTTCACTAAAAGGAGTTGATCCTAACAATGATTGTTTAATAGAAGCCGCACATACACATAATTCATCAAACCTATCAAACTTTACACCCATCTCCTCTTGTATATATCTAAGATCACTTAAAAATTCATTGGAACAACAGGAAGCAAATCTATACGTGTAAAGTAATTGTTCCTCTATTGTTAATGATCTAAATGGAATTTCATCCGCCATGGTGACAAATGAAAATGGTTTTACAAACAAAGGGCACAAAGAAAAAGATAGACTAAAGAAATCTAATAAAAAGAAAATAAATATCTCACTCGATAGGAATCAAGTGAGTAGACCTAATAAAATAAAAATTCAACCTAAACAATAACTATTCCCCAGCAGCGGCGCCAAAAACTTGATGCATGGTTTTGCGACCTTACAACAGGTTTTACCTCTCGAGGGATCTCAAGAGGCTTGCAATCCCCACCAGGCAGTGTACCTGACCGATGTAGTATAGTGAAGTGGCAAGTACTGGGGGATTGATCGTTCTCTAGGGGAATAGTGTCGTTAGGATTGAAAAACTACTCTAATAGGTCTAAGGGTGA
Organism: Artemisia tridentata subsp. tridentata; assembly: GCA_021014915.2. Lineage (NCBI taxonomy): Eukaryota > Viridiplantae > Streptophyta > Magnoliopsida > Asterales > Asteraceae > Artemisia > Artemisia tridentata. The sequence goes on along the minus strand of CP139506.1, from coordinate 135,844,900 downwards.
GGGAAGATTCTTTTTGTATTTTTATATTTTTATGAAAGCAAGTAAAATCTCGGGTTTGAAGGATTGGGCGGAATTAGTTGCTAGTCAACTAACCCAAATAACTACAAATGCAAATAGAATAAAATAACTGAAAATGAAAAGGTTGTGAAACTTATATGGAGAGAAATGTGTTTACTTAGATTTCCTTACTCCCTAACTATCTTTTACCGGTTGATTAGTGTGTATTAATTGCGTGGATGACGGGTGTATTCCTTAATACCAATCGTGGGGTGGCGTACGTACTTCCCCAACTCTACAAGCTCCTACTTCACTCCTATGTCGAGCCGGCTAAGAAGCTCCTAACATGGGATCACTAGAATTCGCTCATGCATTAAATACAACCATAAAAACCTTAGTACGCATTGGTTCATGTTTCTTAAGATGTTCAAGCAAGTTACCGCATAGGAAGTTAGCCAGTTTTCTTAAGCCTAACATCGATAAACAATCATCCAATACAATTAATAACACACTAATAACCAATAATCAATAGTTAAGTTTCATTAGATCTAAGCAAACACAAGATAAATCTAGCCTAGCATGTTAATTAAAAGACAAGAACAAGATATAATCAAACAACACATAGACATATTGATTGATTAAATGAATACTTATCTTCAATTAAACATGGGAGATCCAAGGGTATGAAAACCCTTAAAAATGGCAGAAATTCGTCTTAGGGTTTCTCCTCACAAAGTTGCACACTAATGACAAAAAATTGCAAAACTATATATAGAGTTTAAGGGCTGACGGCGTCACGTTGTAGGTCTTGACGCCGTCACCTCGCCGTGTCTAGGGTTCCCGGATGGCCTTCTTGACGCCGTCCCTCTTTAGTGCTCCAAAATCCGCTCTGGCTTATCAAAGGTTGACGCCATCAGAAATGGGCTTGACGCCGTCTCTCTTTAACTTAAACCGTGATGGCCTTGATCACCTCAAAGGGTGATGCCGTCAGACTTTCCATTGTAAAATTCCCTGGCTTATCATGTGTATTTTTCATATCCACCTCTTTTGCCAAGCCATGACGCCGTCAGGAGCAATCCTTGACGCCGTCAAAGGTACTTTTCCAGCCGATTTTGAGACTTTGTCATTTTCTTCACTTTTATGCTCCAAAAACATCCAAAATGCTTCCTTTTCCAGATTTCTTCTCCAAAGTACCTAAAATGACAAAAGGAACGATTTAGGGCAATATTTGATCAAATAAATATGATTTAGGGCTTAAATGACCCCCTAAAAGCGGTACACTTTTCGCTTCATCACCTTATGTCAAAGGTATTTTTGCTTTTGGCGAACAGATATGATAACTATTGTTTTATAATCATTTGATGGGGGCGCGATTGGGTTACATTATTTTGTTGCTTGATCACCAAATTGTCATGTGTTCATTCTATGTGGTTTGTAAAAGTTGTTAACTGTTTATCATGTTTCTTTTGTAGGTTTATCTTATGTTGGAACAACGGCTTTTGACAAACCTTCTCATTGCGTTGTCAATGGGTTTGATGGTATAACATCGATGGTTGTTTTTACAAAGGTGTATAGACCTTATTGCACTTTGTCAGTCTACAAGATAAGAGGATTAAAGTTTAGTTGGTCCATATCTAGGCGGGGCAAGTCACTAGATTTGCAGCCATGGTGGCCATGTCCTCTTTGTGGAAAACTAGAAGGGCGGTTGAATAGTTTTACCGTTTAAAATTAATTCGCTTTGTTACTTATCGTGATTTCAAAGTCAAGTAAACAATCAAGCATACAAACAAGTGATATAAGTAAATAAGTAAAGAAAGGAAAGATCAAACCACACAACACAGTCGTTTATAGTGGTTCGGCTACAAGGACTCTCTTCCTTGCCCTACTCCACTCCTCGAGCCTCTAACTCGAGAGTTTATCTTCACTAAGAAACAAGCTCCCTTCTAGGCGGAGAAAACCTTTACACGTCGCTTAATCTTTTTCCGGTACTAAGCTAAACACCGAGTTCTTTACAAGGGTACAACCACTCCCGTTTGGTTCTTTACAAGGGTACAACCACTCCCGTTTGGTTCTTTACAAGGGTACAACCACTCCCGTTCACTCTATGTGTTTTGAGGACTAAAACACTAACCGGACTCTACTGTATGAATGATACTAACTATGATGTGTCACTAATACAAGAACACACATACTCTATGTTAGAAGGAAGATAACAGACTGTTACTCCTTATATGTTGAGATCTTCTTTGCTACAAAAGGAAAGATCTATAAAATGTTAGTAAGCTAAGGGTTAGTGATATGCAAATGAATGAGTATGTATTTTAAGCTGTATGAGTGATGAAATGGCCAAATGATCAGCTTGCTATTTATAGGCAAAGCTGATCAACAGGCGGCGAATCCGGCGGATCCCCAAAATTGGATCCGTCCGTGTATCACTTTGGATCCGCCGTGTCAGGCCAGTTAAGAGATCTTCAAATCTTTCCAAATCTTGCCATATCTTTCCATATCTTCAAATGTCAACTCTTTGGCTTGAAGATCTAAAAAAAATATCACAAAATCTTACCAAGATTGTGTACATGATGCATGCCATGATGTCATCCTAATATTTAACTAATTAAGTTTCCATTTTAAGAAATAAACATGTAAACTTGTATATGTCATTTCTAGAAAACTTTGTGATGTGAAAATGTGTTTGTAAAATGCTTATCACTATAAATGTAAAAGACTTAATCTTATTTATGCTTTGCTTAAAGATAAACTTTGTAATTGTCATTAATAAAACTAAGCAAAGATCGTAAAATATAAATAACGTTTTTAGGACGATATTTGTATTAACAATCTCCCCCTTTTTGTTGATGACAAAACATAAAGTGTATTTTTAAGTAGAGAGCTTAAATAAAGGATGAGTCTTTTAAAAATATAGATTAAGTTAGTTTGTGCAAGTTTTAAAATTTATTTTAAGTTAAAATGTATGTACTGTGATGTTTCACAGTTGATGCAAACTTAATCCTATCTCCCCCTTTTAACAATCTCCCCCTTTTTGTTGATGACAAAACATAAAGTGTATTTTTAAGTAGAGAGCTTAAATAAAGGATGAGTCTTTTAAAAATATAGATTAGGTTAGTTTGTGCAAGTTTTAAAATTTATGTTAAGCTAAAATGTATGTACTGTGATGTTTCACAGTTGATGCAAACTTAATCCTATCTCCCCCTTTTTGTCGAAACAGAAAGAAGATATGCTTAGCGAAATGCGATTTTGAGAACTTTAAAGCTCCCCCTTGATTTATACTCCCCCTAAATGGAGTAACAAGGATATGATGTATGATCCTACAAAATAAATGGTTAGAATATGCTATGCTCCTCTTTGATGTATACTCCCCATTGCTAGAGTACCAACGTACACATTTCAAGAGTATGATATGATGTATGATCCTACAAAACAAATGGTTAGACTATGATATGCTCCCCCTTGATGTATACTCCTCATTGCTAGGGTACCAACGTATACGTTTCAAGGATGAGAAATGCTAAAAATGATGAGATAGTATATGATATACTCCCCCTCGATCTATACTCCCCGTTGCTAGGTTACCAACGTACATGAATCAAGGTTGAGAAAAGATACAAAAGAAAAGTTAGTTACTTCAACCAAGAAGCAATATGCATATGCAATAGTCAACCAAGAAAAGTCAACCCATTTAACTTCTAGAAAGTCAAAATGAAGTGTCTGATCAAATTTTTGTACCTAATGTACAATTGATCAATGCAATATGTGGAGTTAAAACAACCACACAATGATGTTAGTATTCTAAAATGAGATAATATGCTTAATGTTGATCACCCACAAGCATAAACACATAACAATCATCCATTGAAAATATGTGACAAAAGTCACAAAAATGATGTTACATTACAACAATAAAAATAAATCCTAAAAAGTCAAATACTACAACACCATCCTAAAAAGTTCCTATAAGAGGAAACTAACAAAGCTCCTATTGAGGAGGATGAGAGATTGCATTGAGACGCTCGAGAACATGGTTCAAGATGAACCTCATCTCATTTTGGAGCTCATGGACCAAAATGTTGGTCCTTTGGGCCAAGTGAGCCGTTCTCTCACAATGTGAGCAATCATGACTCGAAAAACCGGGAGGAAGAGTAGTCTCAAGGTTTTGTGGTGGTGGTGGTTGTTGTTGTTGTTGGTTTGATGATGGTGGAGTGGTGATGGAGTTCATCAAGATGGTTTGGATATCCATTGCTTCACTAAGACGGGTATCAACCATATTAGAGAGAGTATAGAGGCGGGTGAGTTCATCACTAATCTCTTCTTGAGTTTGTGGTATATTCATCCACATTGCCTCATCAATGGCAACTAGAGTGGATGTGGGTGAGAGAGGTTGTGGTTGAGGTTGAGGTGGTGGTGCATCACGGTATAAAGGACCGTGGATATCATGATAAAGTGGGTGAAAAAGCATAGGTTCTTGACCTTCAAAGGTCATGGGTGGAGGATTGGTGGACCTTGGTGGAAGTTCTTCCAACTCATCAAGGTAAGGGTGTGGTGATGTTGGTGGAGTCCTAAATAGCTCCATGGGTTGAAGTTTAGGTGATTTTGGTGGTGATGGTGATCTAACAGGCTGTGATGGAGCCGGTGGTGGAGTAGTGGCTATTGGAGTAATGGTTGGTGGTGGTGTATGGATAACAACATTGGATAGTGTTGGAGTGGAAAGTGTGAGGAAATTTTCACTTGCAATGGGTGATGAGATATTTAGAGGAGATGATTCCTTTGATGATGAGTTTTCTAAGTTGATGAAACAACATGGTTTAACACTAATGCGGGCTGTTCGTTTTGGAGGTCTAGAGGTGGAAGAGTTGTTTGACTTAGTCATGGTGAAGTAAGGTTACTAAGATGTACAGGAGATAAAGTAGAGAAAATGGTGAGTGAGTGAGTTTAGTGATGATCCTAAGGTACTAATTTATAGGCAGAAGGTTTGTTGGTCTGTGTGTTTGGATTGGATGTAAATCCAATGGAGAATGTTGGTTTCTAATTATTTGGAACAAAAAATTAAGCTTGTCATGTCTCAAGGTCAATCCATTGAGATGAAGTTGAGTGATATGAAGTGGATTTGCAGTAAATGCAAGAAGATAGTGGAAATTCTGATGATAAGATGTTTCCACGGATTTGATGGATCCCTAAAAAGGGTTCCTTGCTTGTATTAGAATGGTAACTCACAAGAAAATTTTGAAAATTTAAATTTTGGTGGGAAATTGAGTTCCTAATGTTCTAAGAGTTTCCTAAAGCTTTCTAAGGAGTTTAATGATCAGTGAGCATAATCTAAAAAAAAGCTACAACCTAAAATCTAAGTGTCGGGATGAGTCGGGAATTTTTGAAAAAATGACTGTTGTACCCACGGATCCAATCGACAACAAAGGCGGAGCCAAAGTTTGGGAGCCGTCGAATCCGTGGGTCCTGGACTGGCGGAGCCAACTGATACACTAGGCGGATCCAAATTCTGGGATCCGCCGGATCCGCCGTCCGAATGTGCTAAAACTAACAGAGAGCTATGCAAATTTCTCATTTTTCGACCAAAACCCGAAATTTCTCCTATAACGTATGTAATAGCTAATATATAGTACAAATATACTAAATATATATATATTCTAACACACGTTTGCACATAAATAAATCCGATCATAATATTCTACCATATAGGGAGTTAAGCCAAACGGGGGCTTAAACTCGGAAAATTGATAACACTAAGTGCTATCGACCTGCAAATCTGAGTTAGTTCACATACACATCAAGTACTACCACAGTAAGTTAAGAACCATACATGTTTAACACATAATTGTCAAATAATGTCTAGACCCAAACACTCCTCTCATTTGAACTTCTTACTTAACTTCTTGTACCCCTTGTGAAGTTTCATTATCCAATGCCCCAAGTTCTTCATCATCCCCTTGGTTTGCTTGAACTCCGGTGATTCATTCGCAATCGGTGGAAGTTGATGCAAATATTCTGGTGGAGGGATCCTAGAGTTTGGCAAGCCGTCATCGTCACTCATTGATGATGATGTTGATGATGTTTGAGCACGAGGGCGTTTGCCTTTGTCAACCGCTACCCTAAAATCGCTTAAGGGAACAAAGGTGTGTTGAATTTCATCATAATCGGGAACAAAACCTAAGGCATTTCTAGGAATGGGTGCAAAAGCTCTATAGAGACGAGTCAAGAGCATTCCGTAAGGCATTGCCATGTTACCTTGAACCGGAATATCGGCCATTCGCTTGGCGATATAGAATGCAAGGTTGAAAGGTTGACGGGTGGACACACTATACATCATGTAACATAGACAAGCATTGATGTGATCTCGATTTCCTACCGTGCTAATGACGTTGGCACTTAAAACTTCTTCTAACTTCCTAAACTCGGGCTTGAGTTCATTTAGCTCCATAGCAAATGGATCTCTAGCCACTTGCTTACCACGATGTACCCTAGTTGGGTTATTCCTAGGTAAGAAAAGATGTTCCCTAATGGTTTCTTTGTCGGTCAAGGGAGTGGCATATGGTGCCGTTCTTTGAAGGTTTGATTCAAGAATAGTCAAAGACTATTTATTGGAGTAGACACATGTTCCATAATTTGGAACTCCTAAGACCTCACCAAATTGATCTAGGGGAATATTGAACAAGGTTCCATTGATACTAAAGTGAATGCTCATAAGACCATTGTCACTTGAACTAAGACCTATGGTGGCATAGAACTTAAGAATGAACCTAGGTACTATAGGTTCATCAATATCTAGGAGACTATCAAAATGAATTGCGGCTAATTGCTCGCGGAGATTGGTGTCTTCATAGAATGAGGGATCTACTACCCTACCCTCATGGATGTAATGTTTTTCTAGTGCCTTAAAGATGTTGACTTGGGCATCGGTTAGACCCTTGGTTTTGTGATGTTTGGGAAGGTAATTGAGAGTCTTTTGTGATCGTAATTGGTTGCGGTAGGTATAGTTATCCTAGACACGAAAAATATATATACTTTAGTTAAAATTATCAAAAGTATATATATATATATATATATATATATATATATATATATATATATATATATATGTCTAGTGTGTGCCTACATGGGGACAATGTGGAGGTGCGGTTATCTCGACTCCTTTTGATGCATGAAAATTATGTTTATGCAAGTTTTATGATAAAATGAGAGATAACCCAAACGCTCCTACTTCAATGTAGCTACGATTGAATGTACCCAAAAATACATATTAATTATGTATTCCCTTTAGCATTCAAGAGACATTATGCAAGTGATGCTCAAAACATAACATTTTTTGTATTTGTATGAACAATGTCCAAAAAACCATTTTTCCTAGTCGTGAGAAGATTTTAGCAAAAATTTCTCATGGGGTTTTTGATGAATAATGACAATGTACTACAAGATGCAATTCCTAACTATGAAAAACATGATTTGTTATTCAATTTTGTAAATATGCTCCATGATTTTTCAAGAATTATGCATAACCCCAAGTTTTGGTTTTGTGCATGAAATAGAAATCCTAGACGCAGATCAGGAATGCAAACATGTTAAGGATACTTACAGTGATGATTTGAGCACAATTTGGTTGAGAAAGATGGCCTAATTTGTGAGTTTGGTGAATTATGGGTCGTATTTCCAGTGGGTGATATGTTTTGGAGTGAATGATGAATAGTACAGGAGTTTATTGAATATAAAAACCTGGTCATCATGTGACGGATCAGGCGGATCCCAAACAAGGGTTCCGCCCTTGTTGTCATTTGGATTCGCAGGATCAGAACACAAGGTTTGGCTTTTGCCGTGTTTTGGTTAATCTAAGGTTTGAGCTAACGTCTAATCTACTCACTAGGTTCCATTAATCCTAAACCAAGTCTAAGATAATTGAAAGGTTCTCTCTTGAGAGGTTTTGTGAGGATGTCGGCAATGTTGTCCTCTGAGGAAACTTTCTCAATTGAGATGTTTCCCTTCTGAACATTGTCACGAAGGAAGTGATGACGTATCTCTATGTGTTTGGTTTTAGCGTGTTGGACTGGGTTTTTGCTAAGACCGATAGCTCCTTTGTTGTCACAAAGAATGGGGATGTCGTTGAGTACAATTCCGTAGTCGACAAGAGCTTGTTTCATCCATAGTGCTTGTTGGCAAGCTTTTCCTGCTGACACGTACTCGGCTTCAGTTGTTGATATGGCGAGGGCTGTTTGTTTCTTAGCAAACCATGCGGTGAGACAATGTCCTACAAAAGTACAAATACCGCTAGTACTTTTCCTATCAACATAGTCACCGGCATGGTCTGAGTCGGCATACACTATGGTTTCTACACCTGTCCCTTTGGGATACCATAATCCTAAATGTGTAGTGCCTTTTATGTACCTAAATATCCGTTTAACGGCTTCAAGATGGGATTTTTGGGATCTTCTTGAAAGCGTGCACATAGACAAACACTAAACATGATGTCCGGTCTACTAGCCGTTAGGTAGAGTAAACTACCAATCATCCCTCTATATTTAGTGCTATCTACGGATTCACTTTCGTCATCCTTGGTTAGTTTGGTTTCGGAAGACATTGGTGTTTTCATGGGTTTTGAATCTTCAAGACCAAACTTCTTAAGCATATCCTTGATATACTTAGATTGGTTGAAGAATATCCCATCTTCTAATTGTTTTATTTGGAGACCTAAGAAAAAGTTTAGTTCCCCCATCATACTCATTTCAAACTCGTCATGCATGATTTTTGAGAAATCGTCGCATAACTCTTGACAAGTTGAACCGAATATAATGTCATCCACATATATCTAGACAATGATAATATGTGATCCCTTTTTCTTGGTGAAGAGAGTATTGTCTACTAGGCCCATGGTATACTTATGGTCAACTAGGAAGGTCTTAAGTCGATCATACCAAGCTTTTGGTGCTTGCTTAAGTCCGTATAATGCTTTCTTAAGTTTGTAGACATGATTAGGTTTTTCAAAATCGGCAAAGCCGGGATGTTGTGCTACATATACTTCTTCATTTATGAAACCATTTAGAAATGCACTTTTGAAATCCATTTGAAATAGTTTAAAGTCATATGCACATGCATATTGTCACAACCCGTAATTTCAGGTCACTTTCCTAACCTCGACAAATCACCATTCATGTCCATCATTCATCATTCATTTCAGCGTAACCGGTTTGGGTTAGCTGCAAAATTTATGCATCATCAGTAGGATCATTGCATACGGACTAGTAATAGTCTGCATATCATCATATTTACATTTTCATACTATTCCACTCGTAGGTTTATCAAATTAATATTTTTGTTACATTTGACGTTTTACGTATAATTACTTTTAATTAAAACGTTAACGCGCGATCGATAAATGTGACTAACACGTCCGACAATCCCCACGATGGTCCCGACATATTTTTATACTCATTTTAACATCAAGAAAATTATAAAATTCATTTACCCGGTATTTTGCGAATTTATTTAATTTATATCGTTCATTTAATATAATTACGACGGTTTTTGTAAAAACTAAACAATAATTACCCGAACACCCAATATTTGTACCCAACATATTTTTGTAATTTTTATGACTTCGTCAAGTCCCGGTTAACTCCGTTAAATTTTATTTCTAGCAAACACGGTACCCGGTTACACCTAAAACTAATTAAATTACACACTTAAACAAATGTAATCATCACATGGTTAATCAAAAGAGGCCCCCCCCCTCTTGTCCCTTTGTGCGCCGGCCTCACACCCCCCAAAACACCCCAACACTTGCTAACTTCCTATCTCAATTAATGCCCATCATATCTTGTCTAAAATACATACTTAACTTCCATAATACACTTCATTTTACATAATATCTCAAGAAAACTCTCTCATCTCTATATGTGTGTGTGTGTGTTCGGCAAAACAAGAGCAAGAGGAAGAAAACATCAAACTTTCAAGATCAATCCATAATCAAGTCCATCTAGTGTTCCTTTAAGGGTTTTGAAATACAAACTCAAAGGTTTCTTAGGTTTTCATCATCTTTTTATCACTAATCTTTCAAGTAAGTTGTCAAAACTCATTTTCATAATTTTACCAAGTTAATATAATGTTCATATCATTTTTATGCAAGATCTATATGTATATGTTAGTTATACCACTCCTTTTAAATCTTTTTGCAAGTTATGAGCCCTAGAAGTGTTTTATACTTAGATCCTTGTTAGATCTACATGGATGATGATGTTTAGGACCCTTGACACTTTAAAAAGATATATGGTAAGTTTTAGAAAGATTGGTTGTTGTTTGTGACATTTTTGGACAAGTTACTAACTAGAAAATCAAGTTTTAACAAGTATATAAAACATTCTGTCCTTAAAAGTGAAACGTGGGAAAATCAGTAGGTGTGAGATAATTTTTGGCCAAATATTTAGAAAATACATTCCGAGACGAAGCCGTGGCCGAAAACGGGGATAAAAACGAGTTAATAACGAAGGAGATATGATTTTTCAAAGTTTAACGACGAAAACTAATTTTCAGAAAATAACATGCTGTTACGCGACTTTCGACGGACAAACTGAGGCGTTTAACGCGACCTAGATGACCCGGGCTACTGAAAATATATTAGTACATGTTTATACGAACCCACGGATATAAAGAACGTCGAAAACGAGCTAATAACGAACAAGATACACGCGTTTAAACATCGATAATATACCTTTCATTTTGACAGCTTTTTAACTAGAAAATGTTTACGTACTAGAAAATATATTTTTCACGTAACGACTATGGAGAACCGTAATTCTTACCCGTTGGAACACGTGCGATCAAAGACTTATTAACACGACTATCATATTACATTTCATGTTTTCAAAACGCCGATACTAACACGAACATTTTATACACTTTATTACATGACTAGTTTTGACGAAACAAGTTAACATATTTATATCAAGTTTTGGAAGAACCTTACATATTAACGATAACTATTATTTTCAAAGTACGAGTGGTATAGGTTACATATACATGTACATGCACTACATTGCCTCATAATCTAAGTAGATTATGCTCATTCATGATAGGTAACGGCTAGTGTACGCGCCTTGTTGTTCCCGTTCATCACATACTCATAGCATTGTTGTACCATCACTTGAGGTGAGTTTTCATAGCCCCGTTTTTCAATTTATTATTTCATTTCAAATCCCACGGGGGAGAATACATTGCAACCATTTTTATATGCGAGCCCTAGTATCAAATTCCTTGTACATAGATTAAGTTACCTTGTTGCCATATGAAAGTCCCCTATATCATGAACCGTTAATTTACCTGTAAGCGAGAGTGAGTGGATAGATCTATCGAGGGTGACGCCTCCATCCGTGTTGGCTTTGACCAACAACCGATAGCGGATGCATTTCATGTCTTTTTATTAGAGTGCCTGGCAAAACACTCTGAGGGGCACCACAGATTCAGTCATAGTTTCGGGGTCATGAGCTTAAGTCTATTGTACACCATTTTTATGTGACTTATGTCATACACTTATACTTGTGGCTATCGTATACCTTCATTTTATTAAACCTATGATCTCTCACCAACTTTATGTTGACCGTTTTTAGCAATGTATTTTCAGGTAATTAGCTAGCGTGTGGACATGCATTTGGCTACTTTGGAGTCGCGGGGTCGACTTGCATCACTTATTTTCATGCACTTATGTAAACGTTTGATCTACTATGGTTTTGTTATAAACTTGCAACATCATTTGGGACCTATGTTTTGTAAACTCTGATTTTATTTATGATCAAACGTGTATTTTCAAAACGACACTTTAGGTCGTTCAATATATCCATTGTATGAGACGCCATGAAAGTCACACCAAGGTATTCATATCCGCTGCCATTAACAGGTAAATTCAGGGTGTGACAGATTGGTACCAGAGCAATGGTTATAGCGAACTAGGCTGTCCTCATACCCTAGACTATAACTACCCCAACGGTAGCGTCTCATCATTTCATCATAAGTGCATATTTATTATTTATGAGTTTCATTACATGAGTTATTCATTTCATTTTGCATTGTTTCCCCAGAGATATGTCTTCTAACTCCCGCCCGATTATCATACTTTCCGATGTGGACATTGAGGATGCTATGTCTTCCACTATACCCATGGTTACACCTGTTCAGCCTGCACCACTTTCACCATCTTTGGCACAGGATACCGAGGCTTTCTACGAGGATGAGGTTGCTCCTACTCCTCAGATTTCACCCATTGCACCACCTCTTGTTACCCGTCCTCTGACAGAGTCATCATCCCATACTTCATCAGTTCCCGCCGAACCTGTTCTTATGTTTCCTCGTCGCAAGACGATCATTGGTGCTCGTAAGAGCGTACGTCGTGTTACCACTACATTCAGGACACCAGCCATTCCTACACTACCACCATCATCAGATTTACCCACTACTACACCTGCTACTACTCCTTCACCTGCTCTATCTTTGCCGCCTAAAAAGCGTGCAAGATGCACTACCCCAGCCTTACCCACTACTCAGATTTCAGATTTACCACCACCTGCACATTACCACATTGGAGAGAGCTCGCGGGCTGCTGCTGCGAGGGTACCCACTGCTCTTACCTTGGATGCCCAGCTGACTGATCAGCAGGGGCAGTTAGCTAGATTGAGTTACCGAGTAGATGAGATCCTTGCGCCTCGACTAGATGTGGTTGAGGAGGATGTAGAGGATTTGGTTCAGGGTAGAGTTTCTATTGATGTGTCTTATCATGGACTGGAGACACGTCAGCTAGCGCATCAGGAGTTGATTGACCAGTTGAGGGATGAGTTACCCGAGATTCGGGACAGAGCCGAGCAGACTCAGGAGGAGCTACGCCGCCAGGCTATTGAGTTGGCATCAGTTAGAGCTGCTTTGACTGCATCACAGAGCAGAGAGACCGATCTTCAGTTGCGAGTGGAGCAGCTGGAGAAGGTTGCTATTTCCATGGCCAAAGTGGTCAAAACTTGGAAGCGTGGACCAGGTGGACCAGGTGGAGCACCAGGGAGTGCTTAGTGTTAGACTTTATCATGTAGCTTGTACTGTTATTATCCTAGTCCCGGGGTGTGGGACATAGTTATGAACTTGTTGTCTTTTGGTTGTAGTACAAACAAATGTATCAAGTATGACTCTACTATGTAGGATTTGGTTGTGCTATTATGATATCGGTCCACGTAGGCCGAAATTTTCATGTATGATATTCATGTGTTGTGATTATTTTATGAAATTTCATGTTGTGGTTGTTCTCATCGTGATTTCATTGTATTTATACATGTCGTGGTTGTATTTATACATGTTGTGTTTATATACATACAGGTTGTGGTTGTATATATTTTGTGCAATAATCATTTCTAGTATGATTGTGGTTGATGTATTCTGTTGTGATGTACCAGAATTATGGCACCTAGGAAAACAAGATCCAAGGCTGCTGCAACGGCTACCCCAGATATGACTCAAGCTGCTATCAGGAAGCTCGTTAGGGATAGTATAGCCGAAGCTCTAGAGATTGAAAGAGCCGCAGTTGCCGCAAGAGCTGCCGAAGATGCTTCTCGGATTGAAACATCGGGAGAAGCTAGCAACGGGACTAATGGAAAGAAATGTACGTACAAGGATTTCAAGAGTGGAGATCCTACTTTGTATAAGGGTACTGAAGGGGCTACTGCCATGGTTCGATGGTTCGAACATACCGAATCCGTGTTTATCTTATGCAACTGTCCGGATGATTCCAAGGTAAAGTTTGCCGTTAGTACGCTTCGTGATCAAGCCTTATCGTGGTGGAACTCCTATGCAAAGCCCATAGGGATGGAGAATGCTTACAAGGTCACATGGGACGAGTTCAAAAAGTTGGTAACTAAGAAGTTTTGCCCACGAACCGAAGTGAAGAAGTTAGAGGTAGAGTTTTATGATCTGGTAACCGTGGGGAATGATATCGAGACTTATATTAGGAGGTACCAAGAGTTAGCCGCTCTATGCCCATCTATGGTGCCTGATAATGAAAAGTTGGTTGAGAATTTCATTGGTGGCTTGCCCGAAAACATCCGTGGTGATGTGATTTCTTTTGATCCGCAAACTCTTGATGAGGCAATCAGGATGTCTCAAAAGCTCATAGCTCAAGTTCTGAAGAAAGTGACACCCGCCAACAACAACAACAACAATAACTCCAACAATTACCGGAACAACAACAACTACTCCAATAACCGAAACAACACCAACCATAACAACAACAACAAAAGGAAATGGGATAACAACCAAGGTAACAACGCCAACCAACCACCACCCAAGAGGCAAGAGACTGCAAAGGCCTATGCTGCTGGTCCGACAGAAAAGAAAGGTTACTCCGGTACTCTACCAAAGTGTAACAAGTGCCAAACTCATCATAACCCGGGAGATTGCCCTAGGCCTTGTCAAAATTGTGGGAAAGTTGGTCATCAAGCTAATGGATGTAGGTCTGCTCCTGGGGTAAACAATCAGAATCCACCGCCAACGTGTTATAGTTGTGGAGAAGTGGGACACTTTAGGAACAATTGCCCGAAGGTAAGGAATCAAGGAGGAATAGCTCGAGGGAGAGCTTACGTCATGGGTGGAGATGATGTCCGCGAAGACCCGAAGGTTGTCACGGGTACGTTCCTTGTCAATAATCGTTATGCTTCTATTTTATTTGATTCGGGAGCCGATAAAAGTTTTGTTTCACTTACGTTTGCACCTTTACTCAACATTACACCAACCGCACTAGACATTTCATTTCAAGTTGAACTAGCTAATGGGTCTTTAGTTAGCACCAATACAATTCTCCGTAATTGCACCATCAATTTCCTTAATCATCCATTCCACATAGATCTTATGCCCGTAGAACTTGGTAGTTTTGACATTGTCATCGGCATGGATTGGTTGTCCCGTCACCGTGCAAAAATTATTTGTGATGAGAAGGTTGTTCATCTTCCTCATGATGGGGAGACATTAGTTGTTCGTGGAGAGCGAAGCGGGACTAGACTTAGTATCATATCATGCATCAAGACCGCGAAGTACATCAAGAAAGGTTGTTATGCATTTTTGGCTCACATCACTGAGAAGAAGTCGGATGAGAAACGACTTGGGGATGTGCCAATTGTTAAGGACTTTCCCGAGGTTTTTCCGGAAGAATTACCTGGACTACCACCTACGCGTCAAGTTGAGTTTCAGATCGACTTAGTGCCAGGAGCCGCACCTGTTGCAAGAGCACCGTATCGCTTAGCGCCTTCCGAAATGCAAGAGTTGTCGAACCAATTACAAGAATTACTGGACAAGGGATTCATTAGACCGAGTTCCTCGCCTTGGGGAGCACCGGTTTTGTTTGTGAAGAAGAAAGATGGATCTTTCAGGATGTGCATTGACTACCGAGAACTGAACAAGTTGACGGTGAAGAATCGTTATCCACTCCCTAGGATTGACGATTTGTTCGACCAGTTGCAAGGTTCTAGTTATTACTCCAAGATTGATTTGAGGTCCGGTTACCATCAGCTTAGAGTTCGGGAGGAGGATGTCCCGAAGACCGCATTTAGAACACGTTATGGACACTATGAGTTTCAAGTGATGCCATTCGGATTAACTAACGCACCTGCGGTATTCATGGACCTCATGAATAGGGTGTGTAAGTCGTATCTTGATAAGTTTGTGATTGTATTCATCGACGACATCTTAATTTATTCCAAGAGTAAGCAAGACCATGAAGAACACCTCAGAACGATTCTAGAACTGCTCAAGAAGGAGCAATTGTATGCCAAATTTTCTAAGTGTGATTTTTGGATACGAAGGGTTCAATTTCTTGGTCATGTCATTGATAGTCAAGGACTACAAGTTGATCCAGCAAAGATTGAGGCAGTTAAAGATTGGGCTACGCCCAAGTCTCCGACAGAAATTCGCCAATTCTTAGGACTTGCCGGATATTACAGGAGGTTCATTGAAGGGTTTTCCAAGATAGCTAAGCCGCTGACCAAGTTGACACAGAAGAATCAGAAGTACGAATGGGGAGATAAGCAAGAGTCCGCATTTCAGTTGTTGAAACAGAAGCTTTGTAGCGCGCCAGTTTTAGCACTACCAGAAGGAATTGAAAATTTTGTGGTATATTGCGATGCATCCCACAAAGGGCTTGGAGCCGTGTTAATGCAGAACGAGAAAGTGATTGCTTATGCGTCACGTCAGCTTAAGAAACACGAGAAGAATTACACTACGCACGATTTGGAGTTGGGTGCTGTAGTTTTCGCACTCAAGATTTGGAGGCACTATCTTTATGGCACCAAGTGTGTGGTATTTACCGATCACAAGAGCTTACAACATATACTTGATCAGAAGGAACTCAATATGAGGCAACGGCGTTGGCTAGAGTTGCTTAGTGACTACGATTGTGAGATCCGATATCACCCGGGAAAAGCTAATGTTGTAGCTGACGCTCTTAGCAGGAAAGAACGACCCAAACCTTTGAGGGTCAGGTCATTGGGAATGACGATTATTTCACCTTTACCATCAAAGATCTTAGAGGCTCAGATTGAAGCACTCAAAGAAGAAAACCGACCACACGAGAAGATTTATGGTATGCCCGAGAGCGAGAATGGATTTGTAAAGAGATCCGATGGAGTGTTATGCTTCAAGGACAGAAGTTGGATACCCCTTTATGGTGGAATACGAGAGTTGATTATGCATGAGTCGCACAAGTCGAAGTACTCTATTCATCCAGGTTCTGATAAGATGTATCAGGATCTCAAGCAACTTTATTGGTGGCCCGATATGAAAGCAGAGATAGCGAGGTATGTTAGCAAATGTCTTACGTGTGCTAAAGTGAAAGCCGAGAATCAGAAACCGTCAGGGTTACTTCAACAGCCAGAGATTCCTCAATGGAAATGGGAGCGTATTACAATGGACTTTGTTACTAAACTTCCTAAGACTTCAGGTGGATTCGACGCTATTTGGGTCATAGTAGATCGTATCACCAAGTCAGCCCATTTCATACCGATTAGAGAGACTTATTCCATGGACCAACTCGCTAGACTTTATGTCAAGGAAATAGTCTCAAAGCACGGTGCACCAGTCTCCATCATTTCCGACAGAGATAGTCGTTTTACTTCAAATTTCTGGAAGTCACTACAAAATGCATTCAACACCAAATTAGACATGAGCACTGCCTATCATCCTCAGACCGATGGTCAGAGTGAGAGGACGATTCAGACATTAGAAGATATGCTCAGGGCGTGCGTGATTGATTTTGGACATGGTTGGGCTAACCATTTGCCATTAATCGAGTTTTCTTATAATAACAGTTATCATTCGAGCATAAAGGCCGCACCATTTGAGGCATTGTACGGTCGTAAATGCCGGTCCCCAGTGTGTTGGGCCGAAGTTGGTGAAGTACAATTAACCGGTCCAGAGATGGTACGAGATACAACCGAGAAGATTGTTAAAATTCGAGAAAGGCTCGAAACAGCTAGAAGTCGACAGAAAAGCTATGCAGATGTTCGACGCAAACCATTGGAATTTCAAGTTGGAGATAAAGTCATGTTGAAGGTTTCGCCTTGGAAGGGCGTGATCCGATTTGGGAAACGCGGGAAGCTAAACCCGAGATACATTGGACCGTTCAAGATTTTGGAAAGGATTGGTCCGGTAGCCTACAAGCTTGAACTTCCGCCAGAACTCAGCAACGTTCATAACACGTTTCATGTTTCAAACCTCAAGAAGTGTCTTTCCGACGAGTCGTCCGTTATTCCACTTGAAGAAATTCAACTAGATGACAAGCTTAATTTTGTGGAAGAACCTGTAGAAATCATGGACCGTGAGGTCAAGCAATTGAAGCAGAGTCGAATTCCTATCGTGAAGGTTCGCTGGAATTCTCGAAGAGGACCCGAGTTTACTTGGGAACGAGAAGACCAAATGCGACGCAAGTATCCACACCTTTTTCCTGAACCTGCTTCTGAAACCAACAACGATTGAATTCAGGGACTGAATTCCCTTTTGGAGGGGCGACTGTCACAACCCGTAATTTCAGGTCACTTTCCTAACCTCGACAAATCACCATTCATGTCCATCATTCATCATTCATTTCAGCGTAACCGGTTTGGGTTAGCTGCAAAATTTATGCATCATCAGTAGGATCATTGCATACGGACTAGTAATAGTCTGCATATCATCATATTTACATTTTCATACTATTCCACTCGTAGGTTTATCAAATTAATATTTTTGTTACATTTGACGTTTTACGTATAATTACTTTTAATTAAAACGTTAACGCGCGATCGATAAATGTGACTAACACGTCCGACAATCCCCACGATGGTCCCGACATATTTTTATACTCATTTTTAACATCAAGAAAATTATAAAATTCATTTACCCGGTATTTTGCGAATTTATTTAATTTATATCGTTCATTTAATATAATTACGACGGTTTTTGTAAAAACTAAACAATAATTACCCGAACACCCAATATTTGTACCCAACATATTTTTGTAATTTTTATGACTTCGTCAAGTCCCGGTTAACTCCGTTAAATTTTATTTCTAGCAAACACGGTACCCGGTTACACCTAAAACTAATTAAATTACACACTTAAACAAATGTAATCATCACATGGTTAATCAAAAGAGGCCCCCCCCCCCTCTTGTCCCTTTGTGCGCCGGCCTCACACCCCCCAAAACACCCCAACACTTGCTAACTTCCTATCTCAATTAATGCCCATCATATCTTGTCTAAAATACATACTTAACTTCCATAATACACTTCATTTTACATAATATCTCAAGAAAACTCTCTCATCTCTATATGTGTGTGTGTGTGTTCGGCAAAACAAGAGCAAGAGGAAGAAAACATCAAACTTTCAAGATCAATCCATAATCAAGTCCATCTAGTGTTCCTTTAAGGGTTTTGAAATACAAACTCAAAGGTTTCTTAGGTTTTCATCATCTTTTTATCACTAATCTTTCAAGTAAGTTGTCAAAACTCATTTTCATAATTTTACCAAGTTAATATAATGTTCATATCATTTTTATGCAAGATCTATATGTATATGTTAGTTATACCACTCCTTTTAAATCTTTTTGCAAGTTATGAGCCCTAGAAGTGTTTTATACTTAGATCCTTGTTAGATCTACATGGATGATGATGTTTAGGACCCTTGACACTTTAAAAAGATATATGGTAAGTTTTAGAAAGATTGGTTGTTGTTTGTGACATTTTTGGACAAGTTACTAACTAGAAAATCAAGTTTTAACAAGTATATAAAACATTCTGGCCTTAAAAGTGAAACGTGGGAAAATCAGTAGGTGTGAGATAATTTTTGGCCAAATATTTAGAAAATACATTCCGAGACGAAGCCGTGGCCGAAAACGGGGATAAAAACGAGTTAATAACGAAGGAGATATGATTTTTCAAAGTTTAACGACGAAAACTAATTTTCAGAAAATAACATGCTGTTACGCGACTTTCGACGGACAAACTGAGGCGTTTAACGCGACCTAGATGACCCGGGCTACTGAAAATATATTAGTACATGTTTATACGAAACCACGGATATAAAGAACGTCGAAAACGAGCTAATAACGAACAAGATACACGCGTTTAAACATCGATAATATACCTTTCATTTTGACAGCTTTTTAACTAGAAAATGTTTACGTACTAGAAACTATATTTTTCACGTAACGACTATGGAGAACCGTAATTCTTACCCGTTGGAACACGTACGATCAAAGACTTATTAACACGACTATCATATTACATTTCATGTTTTCAAAACGCCGATACTAACACGAACGTTTTATACACTTTATTACATGACTAGGTTACATATACATGTACATGCACTACATTGCCTCATAATCTAAGTAGATTATGCTCATTCATGATAGGTAGCGGCTAGTGTACGCGCCTTGTTGTTCCCGTTCATCACATACTCATAGCATTGTTGTACCATCACTTGAGGTGAGTTTTCATAGCCCCGTTTTTCAATTTATTATTTCATTTCAAATCCCACGGGGGAGAATACATTGCAACCATTTTTATATGCGAGCCCTAGTATCAAATTCCTTGTACATAGATTAAGTTACCTTGTTGCCATATGAAAGTCCCCTATATCATGAACCGTTAATTTACCTGTAAGCGAGAGTGAGTGGATAGATCTATCGAGGGTGACGCCTCCATCCGTGTTGGCTTTGACCAACAACCGATAGCGGATGCATTTCATGTCTTTTTATTAGAGTGCCTGGCAAAACACTCTGAGGGGCACCACAGATTCAGTCATAGTTTCGGGGTCATGAGCTTAAGTCTATTGTACACCATTTTTATGTGACTTATGTCATACACTTATACTTGTGGCTATCGTATACCTTCATTTTATTAAACCTATGATCTCTCACCAACTTTATGTTGACCGTTTTTAGCAATGTATTTTCAGGTAATTAGCTAGCGTGTGGACATGCATTTGGCTACTTTGGAGTCGCGGGGTCGACTTGCATCACTTATTTTCATGCACTTATGTAAACGTTTGATCTACTATGGTTTTGTTATAAACTTGCAACATCATTTGGGACCTATGTTTTGTAAACTCTGATTTTATTTATGATCAAACGTGTATTTTCAAAACGACACTTTAGGTCGTTCAATATATCCATTGTATGAGACGCCATGAAAGTCACACCAAGGTATTCGTATCCGCTGCCATTAACAGGTAAATTCAGGGTGTGACACATATGCAAGTAATATCCTAATTGACTCAAGTCTAGCTACGGGTGCAAAAGTCTCATCATAATCTATACCCTCTTGTTGATTATAGCCTTGGGCTACTAACCTAGCTTTGTTTCTAGACACAATGACATTTTCATCCATTTTATTTCTAAAAACCCATTTTGAACCTATTATGGTTTGATTTTTAGGTTGTGGAACTAATGTCCAAACGTCATTCCTAACAAATTGATTTAATTCTTCTTGCATCGCAATGACCCAAGATTCATCTTTTATGGCTTCATTGACATTTTTAGGTTCTATTGTTGAAACAAAACAAAAGAAATTACTTTCATTTTGAGCTTTAGACCTTAATGTTCTTTCGTTGAGTTTTTCTATGACGTTTTCTAATGGATGACTTTTTGTTTCTTTGATGTTGACTAAATCTCTTTTTACTGGTTCATCATCTTTATCATTTTCAACATTTTCCTGATTTTCAACCATTTGGTTTTCAACTAAGTCATCATCTACCAAAGGTGATTTCTTAGAGGGAGGTGGACTTTCATCGAATGTTACATTCAATGATTCCTCGACTCTTGAGGTTTCTTTGTTCAAAACTATGTATGCTTTACTAGTTTGTGAATATCCTAGAAATACACCTTCATACGACTTTGGGTCGAATTTGGTGAGATAATCCTTTGTGTTTAAAATAAAGAACTTGCTTCCAAACACTCTAAAGTATCCTAAAGTAGGCTTTTTGCCTCTGTATAACTCATATGGAGTCTTTCCCAAGAATGGTCTAATTAGAACTCGGTTTAGAATATATGTAGATGTATCTACAGCGTGACACCAAAACTTTTGAGGTATGTTTTGTTCATTTAACATGGTTCTACTCATTTCTTGAATTGTCCTATTTTTGCGTTCTACCACACCGTTAGATTGAGGGGTTCGAGGAGCCGAGAAATTATGAGTTATGCCATTGGCATCACAAAAAGCTCCGAATTGGAATTCATTGTCGAATTCACGACCATGGTCAGTTCTAATTGATACTATGTTACTTCCTATTTGATTTTGAATTTTCTTCCTTAAGATTTCAAATTTATCAAATGCTTCGTTTTTAGTTTTTAGAAACTTAGTCCATGTATACATAGAGTAGTCTGGTATGTGCTTAAACACATACCTTTTCTTGACCAAATTAAGACCAAAACGAAAAAAAACTAACCAAAATGCCAAAGATATTTGTGTTTTTGTGTTTGTGATCTTGCAGGTACGGATATTTAGAAATATGGACAAAATCAAGCAAAAACCGGAAAACACGAGCACGAGATTTGGAAGAAAATATTTAAAGCCAAAGCCGTGAAAGAAAAAATATATTTGAAGAAGAAGCCCTTGGATCATTACATAATTACAAAATCAGTCCCTTGGAAGCAATTTACAAACTTGGCAAGAACAGTCCCTCATAATTAAATCCCATTCCAAACCTAATCCCAACTTTAAAATTAAACCTTACACATCCAGATCACCCCTTAAAATACCCAACCCACCATTTCTATTAATAAAATCCAAACCGGATCTTACCCATCCGGATCACCCCTAAAAATACCCATTTCCTTTAAAAATAACCCGGTCAGCCTATTATTAATACCCAGTCAAACCCCCTTCCCCAACTCGCCAAAAATTTTACACAGTTACTGTTCTCCCTTCGTTCCCACAAGTTACCCTGCTCCACCCTTTTACGCACATCATTAAATGCTTCTAGAACATGCTGACACCACAAGGGAATGCCACGTTGGCATTTCCCAGCAATTTCATTGGCTGAAACAACACATTCTATGATCCAAGGGATGACAATGAATGATTGGAGGGCAAGACAAATCCAAGGGCTATGTTTGAGTGATCTAGGAGGTTCCTGAAGACACCCTAGAGCTCCTTGAGGCTATAAATACCCCCTCCTCCTCACAAGCAGTGTGCTAGATTTTATGTAATTCTTAGTTTTAGTTTTCAATTCAGTGTTTTTAAATAGTTGTAAGGGTCATTTGTATTAAGGTTTTAATGTTTAATGAAATATCAATTTGATTTTGTTCTCTTAATCTCTTATAACTCCCTGTCCTGTTTTCATTAGTGTTATAATAAGCTAAACTTAGCTTATTTTCTGTCTCATTTAGCTTTCTACAAGCTCTTTACAAGTTTTTACTTAACCATTTTCATTATTTCTAATTTTCATCCAAAAATCCAAAAAAATAGAAAAACACTTTAAAAATAAAAAAAACTAAAATATATTCAAAATAAGCTTTCACTAAGCTCTTTTTATTAGATTAAGTTCATATAAGCTGTCATAGCTTATTGTGAGCTTTAGATAGGGTTTAAAACTGTCTTGTCTCAAATTCCCAAAAAAGTCAACCAAAGTCAAATTGGGTCAAATAAGCTGTTGGAAGTGTTACACCCGTATCCTGATGAGGTACCAATTATGTAAATATTATACTATGTAAATATAAGTTATGTGTTATAGATTAGGTAATAACTTAATGTGTGGCCAAAATAGGAAGAATAGGACTAAAAGGACTAAATTTGCCAAGAGGCCAAACTTGTAACTAACAACAAATAAATATCCAAGACTTAGAAAAGTCTGGAAAGGTCTTTGAGGTTCTTGAAGTGTTGACATATAGAGGAGAAATAGGAGGGAAGAGCAAAATTGGCAATTGAGCTTAAATCCACCATCAAGAAGTGATCAAGAAGTACTAGAGATACCTTAATTGTAACCTCTTCATCTTGTAAGTATTTTTCCCCAATGTTAGAAATTAGGGTTCATATGGTGGGTTTTGAGGATTAGGGCAAAAGGTAGTGAAATGATGGTCTTTTTAGTTTGTTAGTCACTAATTGTAATTAATCTTGTGCTAGGGAGCAATTATAGAAGCCCAATCAAAGCCAAGTAGGAAGCTAGTAGGATTTGAGGTAAGTATATGAGTATTGTAACACCCCAACCCGACAAGGGTAGAGATGTCACAATAATGGTTTCACATCAGAACAAACACAAGCATATGACATAAATAATACAATAGAATTTCAATGGTTACAATGGAAAATCCGAAACTACAAGGTTACAAATGAGAAATACAATAATTACTAAGTCCGAGTATAAGCTCTTCTAGTCATCTCTAATCCAAATAGCTAATAAGGTCTTCTAAGTCCAAGGTACTCTCCACTCATACCCAGCTTCCAACTAAACCTGCCGCAGGAAAAGAAATGCGGCTGAGCTACGAAAGCTCAGTGAACAGATATAACGATAACAAAACAGTAATGATGGAATAGTGAAGTAAGTGAAACAATGCAAGGTATCACAAGAGTTAGGAAAGAATATAAAGGTTATGCAGAGATATCAGGAATTAAGAAACAGTTACAATAGATAAGAGTAAAGGGAAATAGTAATCCCAACCCGAGCCCAAGTCATATCAAGTCAAGTATGTATTCGGAGGGGTGACCTCGGAATACTAAGTACAAGGTTATAAGGTAAAGTAAACAGAAATCCACTACGAGCCCAAATCAAATCAAATATCAAATCAAATAGGTGTACGGAGGGGAGACCTCGGTACCAAACGCAATATGAGGGGATACCTCCAAAGGGTGGAGTAGCTAGCTCCCAAATATGTGAAAGACGTGTATCGCACACACCATCAGTCACCAAATATAACAAATAATATAATGGCAAAGCCCAAATAACAAATCTAGGATGCATCCATACGCCCCAGGTGGCCAAAGTCTGCCTCTACGTAACAAATCAAATCAAATCAAATCAGGGACGGGACAGGTCATCACTCTCCTGCCCTAGAGTCATGCCATCGGTGCATCAATGACATGGACATGAAACCCTCATGCCTAGTGAATGGCTCGTAGTCTCAAACTGTGGGTCAAGGGTCAAGTATCAAATGTCCAAGTATCCAAGTTCAAATTTCATATCAAGTGGTTCAAGTCAAATTTCCATTTCAATTATATCATAAGGTTCATATCAAATGGTTCATATCAAATGGTTCATATCAAATGTCTCATATCAAATGGTTCATATCAATTGGTTCATATCAAATGGTTCATATCAAATGGTCAAAACAAAAGGAATCATAGCAAAGGGTTTATATCAAAGGTTTATAAAGCAAAATTTCATAGCAACAGTTCATTTAAAAAGGTTTCTATTAAAAGTCCATTTAAAGCAGCCTTTCAATAATGTTTTTCATAAAAATGATCTTACAAAATAGTTTTCATAAAAATGGTCTTTCAAAACGGTTTTCATAAAGATAGTCTTAAAAATAGTTTTCTTAAAAACTCTAAGTAACTTTCATTTAAAAGTAGTATCACATCTTTTTAAAATAGCTTTTCTCAAACATTTTCATATATAATTAAGAAAGGTTTTCACATCCAGTTACCAAAATCAAATGAACCTTCAAAGTATCAAGTGATTCAAATATTCATGTTACAGGGTGACGAACGAGTCATATCAAGTATCAAGGGAACATGGCAAGGTTCCATTATCAAGGTTCACAAATCAAGGGAAACATAGCAAAGGCATAGATTAAATAAGAAAGCCCCAAATAAAAAGGCTCAGATCATAATCAAACCAATATAGACAGATGTAAGTGAAACATGAAGAACGAATCAAAGTATAAGGGAACATAGCAATGGCTTAGGGAACCCTATAGTGAATCAAGATCAAAAGTCATGAGAAGGACACCCTTACTGAGAAAGGGTAGAATATCTGTACCTTATTCGATAGCAAAACAAACTAAAGATAACTCACGAGACACCGGGTCACTCCCGCTTCATGGAACCTATACGAATTAATAATCATATATTACTTTAAGTCCAATTGAATTTGGTTACTCTTTTTAGTATACTTTCCCTTTTAGCAAGTTTCCCGAATTATTAAGTTTTCATATTTAGGAGGTTTCCAAAAATAGCATGTTTCCATATTTAGTAATTTCTAGTTATTAACATTCCCGTTTATCGACTTAAGGTATTAAAGATGACCATATTACTAGTTTAAGGTTCATAAAGTCATTTACATAAGTTTAGGGTTCATAATGTAGTCTTCATAAATTTTAGGGTTTAATATGCAATTATAACAAGTTTAGGGGTTATAGTGTCATTATGATAAGGTTAGGGCATAAAATGTAAATATTACCAAGTTACATGTTTTTACAAGTTAAGTCCTTTAGTTTTAGAAAAATGACCATTTAAACCCTTTAGTTTTAAAAATAAACACATAACACCCTTTTAATATCTTTTAAACTTCTAACAGATTTTACACCTAATTTAGTACTGTTTTTGTCGAATTTTTAACCTTATAAGAACTCAGAATAAAAATTCAAAAAAATTTACACACGTAAGAACTTGCCCTAATTTTTCTAGAATTTATTATTAAGTATAACTATAGTCCAAAAATCCTTTTAGTCAAGTCGCCCAGATTACTGATCAGTTTTAACATATGAAAAGTGTGCAGTTCAAGACCCCATCAAAATAATTTATAAAAATCCACAAAAATTACAGCAACTAACTTATATCCCAAATATTATCCTGAAAAAATTTTAGATCATAACTCGTTATATATTTCAAACTAAAAATCATAAACTACAGGTGAATTTTCGTAACCCGAAATACAGTTTTGACACCCGATCTCATAAATTCGAAAAATGTGCCTTCCCGACCTCTAAAAATTACAAGGTTAATTTTCACAGAAAGCTCTTTCCCTGAAATTACTCCTAGACTCAAGAAACACCCAAAAACACGTTCACATCATTTTTATCCAATCGATTAAATTTGATTAAAATTCCTGGACAGCAGCAGTTCTCATTCTTTTGTGTGATCAATTAGGGTTTTCATTCTTATCACTTAATTCTTTGATACAAACAATTATATTTAACATTAAAACAACCCTAGGTCAATTCATATGTGTTCTTAACATGTTCATAACCATTTTTGAAACAACACCAATTCATAGATCGATCATATTAGGGTTTCAACTTATTATTTCATGTGATAACTTATAATTTTATGAGACATCTTTTATCATCATATGCACTTTAAATGACCATAACATCAATGAAACGAAATAAGAATCAAGGGGAATGATACAATACCCTCGATGACCAAACGAAGCACAAGCACACCACCAAAATCAATCACCAACGATTTCCTTCCCTTCTTTTTCTTGGTGGATCGACAAAACAAAAACCAAAAGAAAGTTTTATGGATCGATTATGATTTGATCATGAACATGTCTTATAGATTGATAAAACATTTGATTACCTTGTGATATGAACAAAGGTCAAACCTTATTTGTGCCTTAGATGGATCGACCAAGCAATATTTTTAGGGTTCTTCTCTTTTTTTTTTTGAAACCGTATATGATGATGAGATGGAGAGGGATTTTCGGTATTAATAATTTCAAGGGAAACCGGTTATGTGATTTGGACAATTTAAGGAGAGAATCAATTGTTATTATGGGCCGGCTTAATTAATTTAATCAATGCATGCTTATCTCTAATTATTTTAGGCCGAAAATTTGTATGTATATGGCACAAAATGTCGACTAGTTATTTAGATGTGTAGGATTTTTATTTGTAACTTTTAATTATAGTGTAAGGTCTAATTAATTTAATTTGTTAGGTCACTTAAGGTTTTTAATTACATTAAGTTAAATTCAATTAATGCTCACTTATTTAATCTTCAAAAGTTTTCAAAATTTAAATTTGAGGGCATTTTAGTCATTTCGGATTATATTAAATTTTAGGTTTTACAAGTATAACTTGTTAATGTTATGATGTTAATGTTATGATTGTGTTAATGTGATTTATTATGGAGCTTGTGAATGTATGTTAGCTTGGATCCAATGCTAAATGTGTTAATGTTACATAATTACTTGCTTGGTCAAGGTGAGTAATAACCCCTTTTATGCTCCTTGTTAATGTTATGATTGGTGTTAATCACCAATCTCATGTAAATGTGATGTTGGTTATATCTTATATACTTACTAAGCGTTTTCGCTTACGGTTATAGTTAATGTCAATTTTGTAGGTACAAGTGGAGGAGCCAAAAGTAAGGAATTAGCCCAGTCGTAGCCTTGGAAGGAAGTATTAGCGTAGTTGTAGAAGGTAACTAGAAGACCGTAATCTTTTAGACCAAGTTTGTTGAAGTTGGAAGCCCCGAAGTGTCCTTTCGTGTTTTGGTATATTTCAATCCATGTGGTCATTTTGCTATTTAATGGTCTTGTTGTCATCCATGGTCTTTAGTCATGATAGGTCATGAGTCAAGTTTATGTAAATGTCAAGAAGTCTTAATGGTATGTGTTTATGGTGGTAATTAGGAGGGTGATTGGCAAATAGCCAATCTCACCCATTTTGTAAAAATATGGGTCAAGACTTTGTACCATCAACTT
The DNA here is from genome assembly GCA_021014915.2 of Artemisia tridentata subsp. tridentata. Lineage (NCBI taxonomy): Eukaryota > Viridiplantae > Streptophyta > Magnoliopsida > Asterales > Asteraceae > Artemisia > Artemisia tridentata. The sequence continues at coordinate 135,816,748 of CP139506.1, read as the reverse complement.
TGCAATATAATTGAAATGTTAAGTAAAATGTGTTTTAAGTGGTTACATAGTTGTTATGTGTATTGGGTAAAAAGTGGGTATTGTTAATGAGTTTTAAGGGGGTGTTTGGCATAAGTGGGTTCAAACCCATTTTGGAGTGTGAACGGGTCACGAGTTTATGAGTCAAGTTTAGTAGGTTAAGTTATGGATGTTGGTTAAGTATGGTGGGTAAATGAAGTGTTTTAAGTGGTTTGGAGCGTCAATGGGTCAAAACGGGTTATTTGCATAACCTGTCTAATTTGTAAAGTACCCCTTCGGGGTGTCGTCCGGTAAATATTTTTGTATGGAAATGAGCCCATTGACATACTAATGAAATCTGGAAAGTTTCATTAATTGTCGGGTCATAGAAGTCGTTTTTCGGGAAATGGGGTATTTTAAAGGTAAAAAGGGGGTAAATTATGCTAATACCCCCAGTTTTAAAAGTGAAAGAAAATGGGGTATTTTAGAGGTAAAAAGGGGGTAAATTAGACTAATACCCCCAGTTTTAAAAGTGAAGGAAAAATGGGGTATTTTAGAGGTAAAAAGGGGGTAAATTAGACTAATACCCCCAGTTTTAAAAGTGAAAGAAAATGGGGTATTTTAGATGTAAAAGGGGGTAATTTAGACTAATACCCTCCAGTTTTTAAGTGAAGGGAAAAAGTGTGTATTTTAGATGCAATGGGTGCATTTTAGACTAATACCTATGGTATTAGTATCTGTTTAAAAATCGAGTAACTTTTAATCCGTAAGCCGTCATGGGACGTGCCACCCATCGTTTCAAAGGTAATTGAGTCTAGTTTCAGTTAAAAATAGTCCAAAGGTATGAATGTTTATAAATTTTTGTCAATGGTCAAAAGAGTAACAGAAGGTCCGTTATGTTCAAAGCGTTTCCGTGTGTAAAGTTTTAAATTTTTGGTCTAAGTGGGCACGGGGTGTAACAGGAAGATAAGCTGATCATGGAAGAGCTTATGGGTTGTTTCTTGGCATATGAAATAAGCCTGGGTTGTGTTCTAGTTGGTTCAGATTTGATCTAAGCAAGGAATTTGTAAGATCTCTTTGTTATTATGTTTTTTTTTTTTTTTTTTGATAAAACTGCTTATTGCTTATTTTATACTTTTTCATTTGCTTATTTGCTTGATTAGTGCTTATTTAGGTGTAGTATAGTGATTCTGATCTTAGTTTACTAGTTTGAATTAGTTTAATCAGTTTTGAGTTTAAAAGTTATAAAAAGCCAAGAATAGTCATAGTATGGATTAGCTTATCAAGTGTTTATTTAGATATTAAAAATTGATAATCTAGGTTAAATCAAGCTAGATATTAAGTAGTAATCAGTATCAAAGCTTAAATCCGTTGTTTCTAGTGTAAAATTGCAAAATCAGTTTTATAAGTAGTGTTTGGAATAAAGCTTGTTTTGGGGTAAAAGCCATGTACTGTTCATTGACCATAGGTTGAGATTTTATTGAGCTATTTGGGAGTTAGATAAGCAGTTTTCAGCAGTTCTTAAGCAATTTTGAAGCACTTTTGAGGTTTTGAAGTAGATAAGTGCAAGCATATGATCTGATCTATCATATTAAGCTCCTATAAGCCAAAGCTTATTTGGTCTTCCTTTTTGGCATTCATAAGTGCATCTCAGTAGTTAAAACTAGTATCCTAAGTTTGGTAGCAATCCATTGTGATTTGAAGCAGTTGAAGCCAAATCAGTACAGCAGCTATATCAGGTTGCTGCTGCACAGTTTTTGCCCAACTCAGCCCATTCTTTTGATTTTTCATTTCTTCACTATAATTCCTTATAAGCTGAGATTTGGTATGGTAGATATTTGGTGGCTTAACTAGTTAGTGCACATTTTTTTAATTTTTATTAGTAACTTATACACAGCTTTTCAATAGCTCAAAAAGCCATCAGTGGGCTAGTTTAAGCCTGCAACTCAGAAGTATTTGGCTAATTACAAGATCATAAGTGCTTATTTGCTGAATTAGTATAGCTTAATCTGAGTGTTTTAAATAATTTAGAATAGAATTTGTTCACAGTAGCTTATTCCAAGTTTCTCTTTAGCTTAATCATAGCTTACTTGTTTTCCTTTAAAAATTTCCTTTTTCTTCTTTAAAAAAGCTACTGAGTTAATTAGATAAGCTAAAACTCAGCTTATTTATAGTTTTCAGAAAAAGTTTCAGTTTCAAAAATAGCTTATATTAAAGTGCTTATTAGGGTTTTACAAGAAAAACAAAAAAATAAAATAGAAAGAAAAAGGGCAAAACCAGGGATTGAACCCTAGTCACCCAGCACACAGCACACACACTCTTCCAGTTGCCCTTGGTACTTTTTCAGTCATATCTCTCACCCTTTATTCTCTTAAGCCCTCTTTTTCTAGTTAGCTTATTAAAACTGTTTGCTTAAAAACAGCTTATTCTCAATAGCGTTTTACTCCATTTTATTTTTCTTATATTTCATTTACCTTTAAGTAATTTCCAGAAAAGTTTCAGATTTTTCCCTTTTCATTTAATATTTTTAATCATTTATTTTCTTTAATTTAGTTTTTAATTCATAAAAAATTAAATAAAAAACAAAAAAATATAATTCTTTTTTCTAAAATTTTCTTTCGCTAATTAGGACTTAGGAAAATTAATTAGGCATCCCTAGGATTAATATTTCATTAATTTGACGTTTAAAGCTCGGGATTAGCCCGGGTTTTACGCGTTTTTAAGTTTCCTTTGCGTTTTTAGTTACGTAAGCCTTAGATCTACATTCCCCTAGCCTTATTAATTGTTTTTAATTAATATTTCATATTTTTAGTTTAAAATCCAAAAATCCCACTTTTAATCAATATTCACTACACGTTTCACGATCCCGAAATCACAATTCCATTCATCCTTCATCGGGACAACGAACCGGGGTCTTACATATTTCCTTTGTAATTTCTTGGAAGAAAATCTATACTATAATTGACAAATCAATTTTTGGCGCCGCTGCCGGGGAAGGTTGAAGTGAATTCGTGATTTCCGTTTATCGACTCGTGTTTTGAAGACCCTTCCCTGTGAAGTTACCGTTTTTCTCGTAAATAGTTTTCTTATAGAAAATCAAAACAAAAATTAAAAAAAAAATCATCAACACTTTTCCTAAAGTGTTTGCAATACCAAAAAAATTAAAAAACCAACAAAAAAATCCAAAAATATTTGTTTTTCAATTTTTCTAAATATAAAAACCAAAATGATTTTCTTTTCAAATTTATTTTCCTTTTTCTTTTGTGTTTTTCAATATTTCTTAATTATAAAAATCCAAAAATGATCTTCTTAATCCTCTTAACCGTTTAATTCTATCCTCTTATCCTTCTTTATTATTTAATTCTTATGGCGAATACGCGTACTATGTTGGAGTTGCTCCAAATACCTATCGTAGGTATTGAAAAAGCCATCGTTGTTCCAGCCATTCTAGTCGATGAGTTTGAATTGAAAGTCGAGTTAATTAATTTCATAAGTAGCGATCCTTTTTATGGTTCTGAAAATAACGATCCTCATTCACACATCAGAAGATTTTCCCAAATTACTCGAACTTTCAAAATCAATCAAGTGCCTCAAGATGTGGTGAATTTGATCTTGTTTCCGTTTTCACTCAAAGGAGCAGCCGAGACATGGCTTGATTATGAACCTCCTAATTCCATCACAACTTGGGATGATCTAGTATCGAAGTTCTTGAACAAATTTTATCCTCATTCTAAAACAATTGAGCTCAGAAAAGAAATCATGACTTTTCAACAACGTTTTGATGAGACTTTTGCCGAGGCTTGGGAGAGATTCAAAGATTTAAAAAGGAAATGCCTACATCACGGTTTTTCGGAATTGCAACAAGTTGATATATTCTATAATGCTTTAACTCAATCGGATCAAGATTCGTTTAATACAGCCGCCGGTGGCAATATCTATTATCGAAAACAAATCGAAAGTTTGCACTGCTCAAAACAAACCGGTAGTAAGTTCCCAATTTCAAAATAAAAAATCAATTGGAGAATTCCTATGAGCTCATCCAGTGTCATACTTGAAAGATCCATAGAGTCTTCAATAGCTGTCATCTTTGCTCTCCACTTCGGGTGGAGTGCTCTTAGAAATTTCCTGACAAAATTCTTACTAGAAAAAGATTCATCAAGTGCTTTAAGAGATGTAATGATAGTATTAAACCTAGAAAAAGCACTATCAATGGTCTCATCTTCAGAGATAACAAATTGTTCATATTGTTGAACAAGAAGATCAATTTTGTTATCTTTGACTTGTGAGTTCCCTTAATGAGTGATGATTAGTGATTGCCAAATATCTTTAGCCGTTTTACACATGAAAACTCTTTCATATTCCTTTTTAGGTAAGGCATTGTAAAGCATCATTTTGGCTTCATTATTTTTGGCAATCAACCTCTTTTGTTCATCACTATGACGAATAAAAGAGTTACCTATATCCCGACCACCTGAAATGTCACTACTTATGGGTTTGTAATCACCCTCTACAATAATATACCACAGATCTATGTCCTTTGACTTCACATATGTCTCAAAGCAATTTTTCCAATATATGAAACAATTTGGTTCAAATAGTGGTGGCCTTTGCATAGATTGCTTTTCTTTAAAGTTTTCAAAATCCATTGATCGTTTCAAGTTTTTAAAATACAATATATTTTGAAAATCTTGAGTAACACAGCTCTGGTACCAATTGTGGAAAACTAGAAGGGGGGTTGAATAGTTTTACCGTTTAAAATTAATTCGCTTTGTTACTTATCGTGATTTCAAAGTCAAGTAAACAATCAAGCACACAAACAAGTGATATAAGTAAATAAGTAAAGAAAGGAAAGATCAAACCACATAACACAGTCGTTTATAGTGGTTCGGCTACAAGGACTCTCTTCCTTGCCCTACTCTACTCCTCGAGCCTCTAACTCGAGAGTTTATCTTCACTAAGAAACAAGCTCCCTTCTAGGCAGAGAAAACCTTTACACGTCGCTTAATCTTTTTTCGGTACTAAGCTAAACACCGAGTTCTTTACAAGGGTACAACCACTCCCGTTTGGTTCTTTATAAGGGTACAACCACTCCCGTTCACTCTATGTGTTTTGAGGACTAAAACACTAACCGGACTCTACCGTATGAATGATACTAACTATGATGTGTAACTAATACAAGAACACACAGACTCTATGTTAAAAGGAAGATAACAGACTGTTACTCCTTATATGTTGAGATCTTCTTTGCTACAAAAGCAAAGATCTATAAAATGTTAGTAAGCTAAAGGTTAGTGATATGCAAATGAATGAGTATGTATTTTAAGCTGTATGAGTGATGAAATGGCCAAATGATCAGCTTACTATTTATAGGCAAAGCTGATCAACAGGCAGCGGATCCGGCGGATCCCCAAAATTGGATCCGTCCGTGTATCACTTTGGATCTGCCGTGTCAGGCCAGCTAAGAGATCTTCAAATCTTTCCAAATCTTTCCATATCTTTCCATATCTTCAAATGTCAACTCTTTGGCTTGAAGATCTAAACAAAATATCACAAAATCTTACCAAGATTGTGTACATGATGCATGCCATGATGTCATCCTAATATTTAACTAATAAAGTTTCCATTTTAAGAAATAAACATGTAAACTTGTATATGTCATTTCTAGAAAACTTTGTGATGTGAAAATGTGTTTGTAAAATGCTTATCACTATAAATGTAAAATACTTAATCTTATTTATGCTTTGCTTAAAGATAAACTTTGTAATTGTCATTAACAAAACTAAGCAAAGATCGTAAAATATAAATAACGTTTTTAGGACGATATTTGTATTAACACTCTTTTTGCTATTCTTAGCAGGCTTATTTGTTGTGGGTGCATCCTTTGTTGCTCCGCGTATGCTAGGGCTATGATGATTACCACCTATTTTTTGATACAAATGAAACGGGTGTCAAATATTGTTTCCATAACTTGGCAGGGCAAGAACCGGGTGGCATTACTATGCAACCGCGTTTCTTTGCAGCCATGGTGGAGTCAAGAATCTTTTGCATCGTATTTGGTTTAGAAATCTGAGCCTAAGAACTGCTACATACATACTTGATGTGTCTGTATGTTTAATGCTTGATTTATTTGTAATTGTTATGTCTGCTGTTGTTGGCAGCATAACAATTATATATATATATATATATATATATATATATATATATATATATATATATATATATATATATATATATATATATATATATATATATATATCTTATAGAGCGATGGCTACAACGTCGTTTTCCGTCGTTTTTCACTGTTGCACTGGCACGGTCGGTCCTTTGCCGCACAAACCGGCAATGGGCACGCATCAGCCCAAAATCAGCCGGCCTGTTTGGCTAAGTTGGCCCATATTTCTGGCTCTTGGATGCATTTAACCCGTTTCTGCATTTTTAAACTGGGTATGTAAAAACGCTTTCGTTTGCTTCATATGGAGCAGGGCTATGATGATTGCTACCTAATTTCTGATACAAATGAAGTGGGTTGTTAAATTATCTCTATAATTTGGGAGGGTAAGAACCGGATGGCAGTATTATGCAACCGTGTTTCTTTGCAGCCATGATGAACCCTGTAATTGTTTGCGCTACTTTTGATTTAAAAATCTGAGCCTAAAAACTGCTGCACATAAACCTGTTGAACCCATATCTTTAAAAAATCAATTTACTTATAATTGTTGTGACTGACGATGTGACAAAACGTCGTCGGAGTCGTCGCTCTATAAGATATACTTCTGCTATGCTACGTCACACTGTTATAAGTCATGTTGGTTACATTCGTTGGTTACAACGAAAGTTGTGCTTATAACTAATAGAGATATTGCATGCTTGCGAATATTGACGTACGATGCTCATCATAGTTGCCTATGATAATTGCTACCTAATTTCTGACACAAATGAACTGGGTTGTCAAATATTGTCTCAATAACTTGGCAGGGCAAGCACCGGATGGCATTAGCATGCAACCGCGCCGCTTTGCAGCCATGGTGGAGTCTACAACCTTTTCTGACGCATATAAACTCGGTGGAATGTATTTCAGTGTCTGATATGACAATGTATCTAAAGCTCTGATATGCAGAAGTTTCTAATGGCAGGGAAAGTGCACGTGTATCTTTTGTTGTACTTGAAACAAAATCTCAACTATAAGATGATATAGTTACGTGAGAGAGTACAATGTAAGCAATACGACGTACCACGGCTATGTGTTAAGCCAGTGAAAATGGGCCAAAGTAGCCTAACAGATCGGTGTATTTTGGGCTGATGCAGGCCCACGACTGTCCATTGCGCAAAATTGCAAAATTGTGGCAGCACAACAGTGAAAACGGCGCAAAACGACGTCGTGCCCGTCGCTTTATAGTTTTGTTGTGCTTGAAGTGCATTCTCCAACATACGATGGAATAGTTAGGTGGGAAAGTACTATCTAAGCAATACGACATAGCACGACTTTGTATAACAACAAAAAATGGGCCGACGTAGCCAAACAGGCCGGTGGATTTTGCGCTGATAGAGGGCCTTTTTTTTTTTTTTTTTTTTTTTGGGTGCCAAAATGCACTGTCAATCGACGTCGCGGCCGGCGCTTTATAAGATAGTATATAGACCTTATTGCACTGCATGAATCTGCAGAATAAGAGGTTCCGTACTAATGTCGGGCATGTATGTTGGCTGGCCAACCATCGACTACCATTATTATATACCCATGTTTCTTTGCATCCACTGCTTTGTCTGAAACATTCTTTGTTGCTTCATGTATACTAGGGCTATGATGATTACCACCTGTTTTCTGATACAAATAAACTGAGGTGTCGAATATTGTCTCCATAACTTGGCAGGGCAAGTACCGGATGGCATTACTATGCAACCGCGTTTCTTTGCAGGCGTGGTGGAGTCAAAAACCTTTTGCACCGTATTTGGTTTAGAAATCTGAGCCTAAGAACTGCTATATATATGGTTATTGAATCTATAACAAAATGCCTTGCTCCAGGCCAAAATCCGTCGACCTGTTTACGTTTACTGACCCATATGTCTGACTTTGAAATGCATTTAACCTGTTTGTCCTTTCTTAAATCGGGTATCTCAAAACACTTTTGTTTGCTTCGCATATAGCAGGGCTATGATGATTAGTACCTAATTTCTGACACAAATGAAGTGGGTTGTCAAATATTGTCTCCATAACTTGGGAGGCCAAGTACCGGATGGCAGTATTATGCAACCGTGTTTCTTTGCAGCCATGATGGAGCCTACAACTGTTTGCGCCGCTTTTGGTTTAAAAATCTGAGCCTAAAAACTGCTACGTACATACCTGTTTAACCTATACCTTTAAAACTCGGTTTACTTATAATTGGTGTGCCTATTGTTGTTGGCAGCATACCAATTGTTTTTGAATTTGAATATTTCAAAAGTGGGCAGCAGTCGGGCGACAGTCACATTTGTTGGTTACAACAAAAGTTGTGCCTATAACTAATGGAAATATTACATGTTTGAGGTATGCGTTACTTCAACTGTTTATACACAATGCAAAACACAAATGTAATATCTAAACATCGTTTGCCAATATTGGCAAATAAAGAACGTGGTACACTTTAAAGTGCAGAGTTTCCAGCCAACAACCTTTTCTTTTTTTCTTTTTTTTCCCTTTAGACATAAAATTTGAAAGGAAAAAGACCTGTTTGTCAGCTAGGTTCTTTCTGCTTTAAAGCCTACCACGTTCTTCATTTGCAAATATTGCCATGCGATGTTCATCATAGTTACCCATTCTGAGATCCCATATAGTTCCTTTTGGTTTTTCAACAATCTAGCAAATCGCTTGGTGCAGGCCTTTGCATAAAGGGAGTTGAAACGCCAAAGGGAACTGTAAGGGACCTCAGAAGGGTTAACTATGCTGCTTTATACCTGTGATGCCCAATGTACCTGCCTGCTCTTACCTTTCTTCTGCAGCTCCTTTTTCAGCTTGGTTATTCTCACTCACCTATTTTTCAGTCTAGCTGGTTTTTGCTAGACGACCATCTTTTATGCATCTTGGCAGGTTCAGTGGTACAAAGGCCTTTTATAGTCGGTCCTGTGCATTTGACCATAAGAGGAAATACAGATGTTCTACATCGTGTGCCAATATTAGCAAATGAAAACCATCTGGTATTTTTTATTTGCCGATACTAACAGTTAATGTTATGTGCCTGTGATGGTTATTTTTTTTTCGCATATTCATAACTGCAGTTCCACGAAAGCCCTTGATCAATAACAGGGTACAATTCTTAAAGAAAGATGCGAAACAGAAGAGAATGTTGTGACAAGTGATTTGGTGCAAATTCCTTCTTCGCAACGTCCTCTTCCGTTTCCTATCTTTCTTTCATAATTGTGTCATATTGTTGACCAGGACCTTTTGTGGAACTGCAGTTGCGAATGTGCGGGAAAAAATTGACTCTCACGGGCACAAAACATCAGCTTTTAGTATTGCCAAAGAAATAAAACTAAATGCTCTTCATTTCGTAATATTGCCAACCGATGTACATCATCTGTGGTTGTTGTCATGGTTAGATACGTACGACGAATGATCAGAACCTTTTGTGCAGCTGAACTTGCCAAGATGCATAAAACACAATTGTCTTTGCCATTAATCATATGCTTAAACTTAATAAGAAGTTGCCAATTTTTTAACCAACTCAAGCCAGTTTTATAAAATGTTTAATGACACCCTTTTTACATACTTAATCGATTATACTATATGAATCTACTTATATATATATTTTTATTTTTTTCCCCTGCTAACAGGTTTTGTATATTCAACAGGATAATTGTATTCTATGGAAACAAAGTAAATATCAAAAAATTGACGAAATATCAATGTTGGATGTACGGAGACCAACCTAGCCTATTAGTGTATTCACATGGTCTGTACATCCATTCTTAATACTTTGTCAATATTTTTACACGCGCCAGCTTTTCGCACTGACCTATGTCCATAAATTATGCTTCAACTCAGATCAAGATCGCTTGTTGCTCAGATTACACAACTTACTCTCTTTGGAACTCAAACCTTTTTATTTTGCAGTGGGTCGCTTCATTTGGCATGTCGCTATATAACTAAAATAAACAAAAGATAAGTGTTCATAGAATTTACATACTTAATCGATTATGCTACATGAATCAACATATATATATTTTTATTTTCTTTTTCCCTTGCTAACAGCTTTTGTATATTCAACAGGATAATTGCATTCTATGGAAACAAAGTAAATATAAAAAATTGACAGAATATCAACAATGGATGTAAGGAAACCAAGCCAACCTATTATACTATTGAGGCAAACTAAACATCAAAAATAAACAAAATATCAGTGATGGATGTACAGCGACCAAGCTGACCTATTATTGTATTGACATGGTCTGTGCATCCATCATTGATATTTTGTCAATATTTTTGAATGGTGCATGGATCTCATCGAAAATATTTGATGCTTCTTTGGGCTTCTTTTGCGATCGTGAAGACAACAAATTCGATATATATACTTCGTATGTCTGCTTTTCAAAGGTATAAAAGTTAATTTTAATGAATTTAAATTTGAAAATTAGCAATTGTGTAACCATAAAGTTAAATATTAATATGTGTTTAGGGGATTCAATTTATAGTCTCTTATTGCCATGGCAAACGTCTATCATATAAAGAACTGACTTTGTAAAACTTGGTGAAAGATTATAATTGTCGATTCTATAAAAGTGTTTCAAAGAGAAGCTGAGAATAACAAGTTGTGTATCAGATGACCACATTACTTTGTGGATGAATGGTTTAATTTAATAAATGAGCCTTGAATTTCAACATAGTTACTTATTCTAAATTCCCATACAGTTCCTTTTGCTATTTTAACAATCTAGCAAATCGCCTGGTGCAGGCCTTTGCACAAAGGGAGTTGAAACATCAAAAGGAACTGTAGGGGACCTTAGAAGGGTTAACTATGTCGCTTTTTAAATTCCGTTCTTTTTTATGAGTTAAAACCATCTATCTACAAAATAATGTGCGCATACACAGGTTCCTATATTCGACTTCACATTCAAAACTTCAATTATTAGGGCACATGTATCTAACAATGTAGCTGGGTTCCATTGGTTAAATTGGCCGAGTTCTCTAAAACTATTTATCTATCAAGCACGTCAATAGTTTTAGAGAACTCAGTTAAATTAAGCAATGGAACCCATATACATCGTTTGATAGATGGGCTCTAATAATTGAGGCGTGTTGATTGTGATAATGATATAGTGTGTGTTGTTCCTAACAAGTCACACTCCTTCATTATCCCATTTAACACGCATCCTAATACTCACATACTTTTCTAGAATCGGCATATTTTTCTTCAACACACCTTGGTACTTTGAGCTTCCCCTCGAAAACCCATTCCTATGTAACTGTCATTGCAATAGGTTTGGCACAAACCTTTATACATATTTCATTGACATGGGAATGAGATTTCGAGCGGAACCTCAAAGTACGAAAGTGTGTCGTGATATGAACAATGATCACATGATTACAGCCAAGGTGGTTGGTCTGACCTTCTCCTCGAATTCCTTTTGGTATTTAAATGGCCTATCAATACATCTGCTGCAGACCATTGTTTAAAGACCGTTTAAATAACAAAAGGGATTTGAGCAGGAGGTCAGAGTTTCCACCATGCATTCAATTATTCCATTCAACTTCATATTCTGGTAACGAGATATGAAAACACCTTATTTTATATATTTTCATCATTCAAAGATGGTGGAGGAGATGACAAAAATCCTAAGGCGTTCGTTAAAAAAACGATTTTTTACCATAAGAGCAATAAAGACTACCTGGAATTTTTCTATTTGCCGATACTAACAGTTAATGTTCTGCGCCTGTTATATTTAACTTTTTTTTTCATATTCATAACTGCACTTCCATAAAAGCCCCTGATCAGCAATAGGGTACAATTACTAAAGAAAGATGAGAAACCGAAGAGAATGCTGTGCCAAGTGATTTGAAGCAAATTACTTCCTCGCAGTGTCCTCTTCCGTTTCCCATATTTCCTCCATAATTGAACTATACTTTTGATCAATGCCTTTTATATAACTGCAGTTGCAAATATGCAAAAACAAATTAGCTCTTACAGGTACAGAACATAAACTTTTAATATTGGCGAACAAAAAAATTGCAGCTAATCTTCGGCGACTCTTAGGATCCAACTTTTTTTTTATTTTATCGCGCGTCTTAGGTTTTTTGTTATCTCCTCTGCCATCTTTGAATGATGAAAATTTTCTATGATCATCTCTGTTTCAGGTATTCGGAGAATCCTCTTTATTTCAGAACATTGATATTGCCCAATTAAGGTACTGCTAAATGTGCCATTATTGTGTAATTGTTAATCCCACTTTCCTTTTGCATGGTTACTTACACACTATTATTTTTGCTAAAGAGCTCTAAATTATTCACCTTAGATAACAAACAGCAGCTTTGCAACGCAGGAAACCTGTGCCTACTCAAAATCAGTTGGTTTGGGCAACAAAGTAGGTGCCAAGAGGCGTTGATTGGAGACAAGTTAAATATCAAAAATAGACAAAATGTCAATGATGGATGTACTGACACCGAGCACAACTGCTACTAATTTTGCATGCTATGTGCATCCATCATTGATACTTTGTCAGTATTTTGTGCCCTTCAAATTTTCACACTGACCTGCTTCAATACATTTCGCTGGCTGCCAGTTTATTTGCCATGTTTCCACATAACTAGAGCGAAGAAAATATAAGTATTGTTCCAATTTTTTTTATACGATGCTTCAACATTTATATTCTTTTATTTTTTCCCTGCTAACAGATTTTGTATATCCAACAGCCTATATCAAAAATAGATAAAATATCAGTGATGGACCTACAGATGCCGACATGAACTATTACTCTATTCACATGGTATGTGCATTCATCATTCATGGTTTGCCAATATTTTAAACTTGCTTTTAATACACAGGCACACATAAAAAAAACTGCTTTCATTTATTTGCCAATAATAAAACACAAATGTATTTAACATCGATCATACGCAACAAAACTATTGGTTTTTGACAGTATGTTCTTTTTTCGTATATTCATAGCTCCAATTCGTCAACAGGCCTTGATCAGCAGTAGGATACAATTCTAAAAGATTAGTGCCAAATGGAAGAGGATCGTGTGACAAGTAATTTGGTGCAAATGACTTTTTCGCACTATCCTATTTCATTTGCCACTGATCTTCCAGGATTCAGTCATATTGTTAACCACGACTTTTATATACAAGTGCGGTTACGAACACCAGGTAATCTTCGCCACTATTAAAGGCATAAATTATGTTACCGTTTATAGGCAATTCGTTGTTTGCTTATACTTTTACCAATTTATTACAGAAATTGTTATTACGGCGACATCATTCATACAAGATGTCCGAGAACTTAAAAGAAAGAGAAGAAAACACTGCAATTGAAAAGCCACGACAGAGTAGAGACCGATAAAGCAGGTATCGATAATTGTCTTTGCACCATCTCTTTTAACATTAGCACTGCAGACTCTATTTAATCATATTCTGCCTGTTTTGGCAGCCCTGCAAATCCGAATCACTAAACCGATTTACATATGCACCAGCCAGTCTGTTTGGATTGGAATCGTACAAATAGCCGAAAGGATATTGCAAAAGAGGTTAGATACATAACTTCCAGGATATTAGATACATTAGGCCACATAAACCAGGCACGAAGATTCTTGGTTTCACTATACATAGCAGAGATGCACCTGTTCAGATACTTGCAATGTACCTTCAGAAAATCCAGGTACGACGTTAACTGAATGGTTCAGATACAACACGTTACGTTAAATAACAATAGGATACAATTTACATAACACCTGCTAACTAAATGGTTCAGAAGCAAAACAACATTAACTGTTGTATCTGAACCATTCGATAGGGTTCAGATACAGCACATTCTCCACAGAAACCCTTGATCAACAATAGGACAAAAATCTGAAGAATTGATGCGAAACGGAATAAGATAGTGTCACAAGTAATTCAGTGCAGATTACTTATGCGCACTATCCTATTTCATTACCCACTAATCTTGCAGAACTCAGTTGTTTTGTTGATCATTTTTGCAACTCTAATTCCATAGGAGCCCTTGATCAACAGTAGGGTACAATTCTGGGAGATTGGTGCGAAACGAAATAGGATGGTATGACATGTAATTTGGTACACATTACTTCTCTGCACTATCCTATTTCGTTTCCCACCGATCTCCCATAATTCAATCGTATTGTTGACCACGACTTTTTCTCAAAGGAGCATACGACGTTCAATGTAACTTGCTGGTCTTACCTTTCTTCTCAAATTCCTTTTAACAAAATTAACTGGAAACAAAAGTCACAACTCCCAACTTGAAAACATTGTACGCCATATGCCATACGAAATTGCATGTGAATATAAAAACACAAAAAAATCTCCTGCTTATAGCTTTTGGTAATAACTTATTTTTTTACATTTACGACTTTCATACTGGTATTTAAAGGTAACCTAAAGAAATTTGGACGCATTTATGCAACCTACAATAATAACATATGATCTTATTCTTATTTCACGAGTTTTTTTGTGCAGAAGCAAATAACCCACGGTTATAAAATGGTGTTTATCATTCCGCTTAAAACAAAGAGCAAAAAGAACTGCAATTGAAAAGCCACTGGAGAGTCAAAACCGATGTAACGATATCAATTATTTTATTTGCAACATTTTTTTTAACATTAGCCCTGCAATTTCTATTTAATAATGTTCTTCCTGTTTTGGCAGGCCCGCAAATACAAATCACCAAACCAATCTACATGCGCACCAGTCAGTGTCTTTGGAGTAGAATTGCACAGCTTGCTGAAACCAACTTGCAAAAGAGGTGAGATGCATAACTTCCAGGATGCTAGATATATTGGCCCACATAAACCATACTGAAGGATTCTTGGTTTCACTATACATAGCAAAGATCCACCCGTTCAGCTGCTTCCAGTGCACCTTCGGAAAATGCAGCGTGTTATACCTGAACTATTCAGTTAATGTTGTTCTTTTGTCGTCACAACCATCTGTATTACGACGCTAACTGAATTGTTCAGATACAACCCGTTTCATTCATCATCCTGAAGACGAAATAATGTTTTTGACATACTTATGCAATAATAATCATGCATGAAAATCTGGAAAATTCTTTGGCAGATCTTCATTTCAGCTTGCTTCTTCCAGTCATCAGGTACAACAGCGAGGCAACATATGATTCAAAGACAGAACTGCTATATAGCAAATAATGAACCATCACATGCAGCCTTACATTTGACATGGAAATGAAAGAAGTGGACGAAAAACTAGATGTGAGAAAACCGAGCCCAGAAAGAGAACAAGAGGAAGGAAACTACGCACGAAGGACTAACCCAACACCAACCCAATAGAGCTAGCCAGCAAGGTCACGGTAAAAGAAAGCTTTCCTTAATCGAACTAGGGGCTACGAAGGCATATGAACTTGCGAAGGCGTGTAAACTTGCTTGATTATCAGTTGGACCAGCACACATTTTTTTCTCCATTCGAGTACTGACTATTACGAAAGTAGGTTTGGTGATATACTTTTTTCAGATGGATTCTCCATTCGAATATTTATTATTGTTGGTCACCCTAAAAACAGTAATACACCCTTGATTTTTCGACCAGCAATAGTCAATATTCGAATGAAGAGTCCATCTGGAAAAAGTATATTACCAAACCTACTTATGTACATATAGCTAATAAACATATACAATGTCTTTTATATATAGACTAGCTTTTTGTGCAAATTGCATGCCGTTTTTTGTTGTTGGTATATGAGATGATAGGAGCAAACAATGACGAAACTGAACAATAAAATCGATAAGCAAAATTCCAAAAATTCTTTGATCCTAGAAAACGTCCGAAAAACCCCAAGAAAACTTTATCAATTCTAATTCTTCTTTGGCGACAAAGATCCGAACCATAGAAACAAATACAGCGCAGAAAGAAATCCCGTGAGGTCGCAACGCGGCCGGCCGCCGCTTTACTTGTTTAGTAATTGTGGAAAACTAGAAGGAGGGATTGAATAGTTTTACCGTTTAAGATTAATTAGCTATGTGACTTATCGTGATTTCAAAGTAAAGTAAACAATCAAGCATACAAACAAGTAAGATAAGTAACTAAGTAAAGAGAGGAAAGATCAAACAACATAACACGGATGGTTAAAGTGGTTCGGCTACAAGGACTCTTTTCCTTGTCCTACTCCACTCCTCGAGTCTATAACTCGAGAGTTATTCTTCACTAAGAAACAAACTCCCTTCTCGGCGGAGGAAACCTTGATACACGTTGCTTATACTCTTTTTCCGGTACAAAGCTAAATACCGAGTTCTACTTCAAGGAAGAACCAACCTAACGTCGCCTATACAATTACCGACACTAAGCTAGATGTCGAGTTCTTTACAAGGGTACAACTACTCCCTTTTACACTAGGTGTTTTGAGGACTAAAACACAAACCGGATTCTACTGTATGGAAGATGTAATAATGATGCCTAGGCTCTAATGAGTTACACAGTAGGTAACTAACAAGTCTTACAACACAGTGTTGAAGCTTGATAATGCTTGATCTCTTTTGCTACAAAAGAAAGATCACTAAGTATGAAATGAATGATGTGGGATAGTAATATGATAGAATATATATTTTATACTATGTAAGTGATGAAATGGCCAAATGATCAGCTTGCTATTTATAGGCAAAGCTGATGAACAGCTGGCGGATCCGGCGGATCCCACAACTTGGATCCGTCCTTGTATGCAATTGGATCCGCCGTGTCAGGCCAGCTAAGAGATCTTCAAATCTTTCCAAATCTTGCCATATCTTTCCATATCTTCAAATGTCAACTCTTTGGCTTAAAGATCTAACAAAAATATCACAAAATCTTACCAAGATTGTGTACATGATGCATGCCATGATGTCATCCAAATATTTAACTAATAAAGTTTCCATTTAAGGAAACAAACATGTAAATGTGTATATGTTGTTCCTAGTAAACTTTGTAATGTGAAAATGTGTTTGTAAAAGACTTATCACTATAAATGTAAAAGACTTAATCTTATTTATGCTTTGCTTAAAGATAAACTTTGTAATTGTCATTAACAAAACTAAGCAAAGATCGTAAAATATAAATAACGTTTTTAGGACGATATTTGTATTAACAATCTCCCCCTTTTTGTTGATGACAAAACATAAAGTGTATTTTTAAGTAGAGAGCTTAAATAAAGGATGAGTCTTTTAAAAATATAGATTAAGTTAGTTTATGCAAGTTTTGAAATCTATTTTAAGCAAAAATGTATGTACTGTGATGTTTCACACTGATGCAAACTTAATCCTTTCTCCCCCTTTTTGTCGAAACAAAAAGAAGATATACGTAGCGGAATGCGATTTTGAGAACTTTAAAGCTCCCCCTTGATTTATACTCCCCCTAAATGGAGTAACAAGGATATGATATATGATGATGTATGTTCCTACAAAACAAATGGTTAGACTATGATATACTCCCCATTGCTAGAGTACCAACGTATACGGTTCAAGGATGAGAAATGCTAAAAATGATGAGTTAGTATATGATGTACTCCCCCTTGATCTATACTCCCCGTAGCTAGGTTACCAACATATATGATTCAATGTTGAGAAAAGCTACAAAATAAAAGTTAGTAATGAAATACTTTAATCAAGAAGCAATATGCATATGCAATAGTCAACCAAGAAAGGTCAACCCATTTTACTTAAAAAAGTCAAAATGAAGTGTCTGATCAAATTTTTGTACCTAATGTACATTTGATCAAAGCAATATGTGAGGTTAAGACGACCATACTATGATGTTAGTATTCTAAAATGAGATAAAATGCTTAATATTGATCACCTACAAGCATAAACATATAACATCCATTCATTGAAAGTTTGTTTGCGACATAAGTCAGTAAACATGATGTAACAAAAATAAATCCTACACGAAAATACTAGGATGAAACCTAAGAATGCTTATTGCGGAGGATTGGTTGGGTTTGATAAAGATGTGATGGAAGCAAGCCACATGGATTCGAATTCCTTTGTATCATGTAAGTTAGAGTCCACTATGTTTGAAGAGGAGTTGAGAGGATCAAGATCCTTATTGTTTTTAATGTTTGGTTGATTTAGCCACACTTGAGTACATATATATATATATATATATATATATATATATATATATATATATATATATATATATATATATATATATATATATATATATACATATATATGAGTCATCAATGTTTTGGAGTGTGGTAAGTAAATCATGGGGTTGCAAGTTTGGTGGTTGTGAAGATGTTGATGATTTTCCTATTTGAGATGATGTGGGTATTGGTGAGGAAGGTAATGGTGGTGATGGTGATCTTGGTTGAGATGGAGTTGGTGATGGTGTATTACCTATTGGAGTTATGGTAGGTGATGGTGACCTTGATGGTTGAGTTGAAACGGGTGATGGTATATTATCCACAGGAGTGATGATGGGTGTTGAAGTAGTAGTGGATATGGTAGGGAAGTTCACATTAGAGATTGGATTTACAAGCCAATATGGTCTAACACTAATTCTGGCAGTCCTTCTGTGTGGTCTGGACATGTGTGAGTTGTTGGAGTTGTGCATTGTGAAATTGTGCAGGATTGATGTGTAAAGATGATGATGATTTTGTGTGTTTAAGTTTCTAATTTATAGCACCAAAAGTGTATGGAAATTGGTGCTTGGATTAATGTTGGTTTCCAAAAACTTGGAACAAGATAAAGTGGTTTGTCCTATTGTAAAGGTCAATCCATAGAAATGGAGTTGTTATGAAGATATGCAGAATATGACTCAAAAGAATGAAATGTGATTGAATCACGGATTCCAAGGAACCAATTAAAAGGATCCTTATGTGTTATAGAAAGGTAACTTACACACAGATTTGAAAATTCAAATTTTGGTGGGAATTGATTTTCTTAAGGTTCTATGAGTTCCTAAATCATTTTAAGGAGACTAATAATCAGTAAACAATTTCTAAGAATACTTATAGTCTAAAATCTAAGTATCGGGATGAATCGAGAATTTTGAAAAATCTACTGATGAACCTGCGGATCCAATTGACACCAAAGACGGATCCATATTTTTGGATCCGTGGAATCCGCAGGTGTATGTTAGGCGGAGCCAAGGAATACACTAGGCGGATCCAAATTATGGGATCCGCCAGATCCGTCGTATGAAAACTTAGAAACTAAACAGAACATATGTCAAAATTTTCGTTATTCATTCAAATCCCGAAAATTCTCCTAAAACGTATGCAATAGCTAAGATATGATACAAAACTACCAAATATATAGGTTCTAACACATGTTATCATATAAATAAAACCGATCATCAGAGCTGTCCATAAAAGAAGTTAAGCCAAACAATGACTTAAAATTGGAAAATTTGATAACTATATGTGTTATCGTCTAGCAAAGTTAAGTTAACACACATAAAAGTTCAACACATACATAATCAGATAAAGTCTTGTACCACACATTCCTTAGATGTCATTATTTGTTCAACATCTTGATTATTTTCTTCTGACCCTTATGAAGTTTCATGATCCATCGACCTAGATTCTTCATCATTCCCTTTCTTTGTCGATGCTCCATAGATTCATTATCAACGGAAGGAAGTTGACGCAAGTATTCGGGTGGAGGAATCCTAGAGTTAGGTAAACCATCTTCGTCACTAGCCGATGATGAAGATGAGGTTGGAGAATATGCGCGTTTTCCTTTTACTACTGCTACTCTATGATCACTAAGAGGAACGAATGTTGGGTTTTATAGATTTGATGTGACAAAATAAATAAAAGAATGAAACAAGAAGGACTAAAGATGACAAAGAGAGAAAGCTACAATGATACAGGAAATAACTTATTCTTATCTCTTTGTAAACCCTAGCACTCTCTATTATATATAGAGAGGCAGGGTACGTAGTTTAATAGGTCTTCCACAATGTAAATATCAGAAAGGTGTGTGTGTGTGTGTGTTCTAGGGCATATGTCTTGTAAATGCCTAGAACTAGTTTGTGTTCGTATTCCTCTAAGGTCTGAGATGTCTTAGATCCCTGTTACAGTTAGGTAACATGTTATTATTCTGATCAAATAATAATTGGAGATGATGGTGTTTGGTAAAACTTTGTGTCAATAACAATTGTTTTGTTTTATTCCGCTGCATATTTGTTAATTGTTATTGTTGAACCCTAAGGCTCAAAACGATCCAAGAACTTAATTGATGATGACGTTCATAAGTTCTATCAGGTGGTATCAGAGCTTGGGGAGCTTGTTACCTAGGGATTCACAAAGATTCTGTTGGTGAAGAGAAGCAGATTCAAAGAAAAAGGTATAATTGTTTTATGTTTTTCTGAAGTAATCGGATTTTATGGTATCGAATGGTATTATTGAATTTATTATGGTTCGTTGATTCATCAGTAATTAATTACTGCTTTGGTTATCCTGAATTGTACTAATTCGAATTTGACGAGAATTGATAGTCAACTGTGGGGCCAGAATTAATCGCTCGATGATAATGAGTATTTGTTTTGTGGACTGATCGTTTATCTAACTGGTGGTCAAGGTTTATTTTTTTAATCTCTATTCGAGTGGGACTTGGTCAATGATCGGAGTAATATATTTGTCGTCTCTCGTACTGGTTTTAGGAATTTGGGTCTGACGTTTCAATTAATGATCATGGGTCAAATAGTATGCACTTTCATTCAGTATGCTGTTTTGTCGCTATATGAAAGATTAATTTAGTTTGTCGATTAGTTTATTGGTCATGAGACAGTCAAAGAGCAGACGTGGGGTCCATGGAGAGAGCACGTGATCTAGTGCTGTATGATTTTATCCTGCTGCTACGCTTATTACTCTGCTGCTGCATTTATTTTACTCTGCTGATATGTTATTTCACTCTGCTGTTTGTTATATAACTCTGCTGTTCGACATATATCACTCTGCTGTTACGCATATTGACTCTGCTGTTGAACTTACTCTCTGCTGTTACGTTATTGCTGGGTTTACATGATTGATAGTTGCATTATTTACGAGCAGTGAGGGGAAGTAAGTATGGTTATTGGTTTACACACACACAGGGGAAGTTCACACACACAAGGAGTTTGTTTATTTGTTCGTTAAAGTTTTAAAGGCTCGCATTAATTTTCTTATTGGAGGAGATGATTATTTATTATTTCTTTGATGATGCGGTTGAATTTATCAAGGTTGTGTCTTATCATATCTTAAACGTTCCCATTCGTTTTAAGATGCTTGTTTGTTCGTTCAAGTGACTCGAATTGACAAAACACTTGAAGGAGTTACATTGTAGTGCTCAGTGGTTGTTGTCAAGAGATTGCGGTCTCCCTATACGTTAAGTATACGTTCGAAGTCGTATTTAGTACAAGGCATAGGACACAGGGTTGGTTTCTTCTACTTCAACATCAAATTGGTAATGATATTTTTCTTCAACAATATATAAAGCCTACTGATTTGAAGAATCATTTTATGTACATGCATCACTCGAGGGGAAGTTTTTACGGTTTATTCATTCTCTATTTGTTGATAACAAAAAGGGGAAGAAATATTGTGATGGCATGGTTTAAGGGGAAGACAGTTTGTTTCATTCAGGGAGATGATTACATCTCAACTTCTGCTACTTCGTCTAGGGAAGTTCGTACACGACTTTGTTTGTTTTGTCATCATCAAATAGGGGAAGATTGTTGGGTTTTATAGATTTGATGTGACAAAATAAATAAAAGAATGAAACAAGAAGGACTAAAGATGACAAAGAGAGAAAGCTACAATGATATAGGAAATAACTTATTCTTATCTCTTTGTAAACCCTAGCACTCTCTATTATATAAAGAGAGGCAGGGTACGTAGTTTAATATGTCTTCCACAATGTAAATATCAGAAAGGTGTGTGTGTGTGTGTTCTAGGGCATATGTCTTGTAAATGCCTAGAACTAGTTTGTGTTCGTATTCCTCTAAGGTCTGAGATGTCTTAGATCCCTGTTACAGTTAGGTAACATGTTATTATTCTGATCAAATAATAATTGGAGGTGATGGTGTTTGGTAAAACTTTGTGTCAATAACAATTGTTTTGTTTTATTCCGCTGCATATTTGTTAATTGTTATTGTTGAACCCTAAGGCTCAAAACAATCCAAGAACTTAATTGATGATGGCGTTCATAAGTTCTATCAACGAAGGTGTGTGGGATTTCGGTGTAGTCTGGAAGAAACCCATACGAGTTTGGAGGAATGGGAATAGAAGCTCTAAACAGACGAGTAAGAAGCATTCCATATGGCATTGTGGTGGAACCTAAGACAGGTATGTCGGCCATTCTTTTGGCTATATAGTAGGCTAAAGTGAATTATTGATGGGTTGGCACACAGTAGAGCATGTAGCCTAGACTAGCATTTACATGATCTCTATTTCCAACAGTGCTAATGACATTTGCTCTAAGAATCTCCTATAGTTTCTTATATTGAGGTTTGAGTTCATTAAGTTCCAAAGCAAATGGATATCGATTTACTTGTTTACCTCGGATTTTCTTAGTCAAGTTGGTTCTAGGATTGAAGAGATGATCACGGATAATTTCTTTGGAAGTGAGAGGTGTGTTGTATGGGTGGTCACGACCAAGGTTTGACTCTAGGATGGATAATGGCCATTTGTCTGAGTAAAAACAAGTTCCTTGACTAGGAATACTTAAAACTTCTCCGAATTGATCCAAAGGGAAACTAAATTGATTTTGGTTTAGTTTAAAATGGATGCTCAAAAATCCCAAGTCGTCAGTGCTAAGTTT
Source organism: Artemisia tridentata subsp. tridentata (assembly GCA_021014915.2). Classification (NCBI taxonomy): domain Eukaryota; kingdom Viridiplantae; phylum Streptophyta; class Magnoliopsida; order Asterales; family Asteraceae; genus Artemisia; species Artemisia tridentata. The sequence goes on along the minus strand of CP139506.1, from coordinate 135,793,819 downwards.
TATGGAAGCATAAAATTCAAGTATAACCCTAGGAATGATAGGCTCATTTATGTCGAGGAGATGATCAAATTGGATAGCGGTTAATTGTTCACGGATATTGGTTTCTTCTAAGAATGATGAGTCTACAGTTCTACCTTCGTGAACATAACGGTTTTCTAATGACTTAAAGATTTTTATTTGAGCTTCTATGAGTCCTTTGGTTTGATGTTGTTTGGGTAGGTAGTGGATGGTCTTTTTGTGATCGTAGTTGGTTGCGGGAGGCATAGTTATCCTAGACACGAAAAATATATAGTTTAGTTAAAATTATCAAAATGCATATATATGTCTAGTGTGTGCCTACATGGAAACAATGTGGAGGTGCGGTTATCTCGACTCTTTTTGATGTATGAAATTTATGTTTATGCAAGTTTTATGATAAAACTAGAGATAACCCAAACGCTCCTGTTTGATGTAGCTACGTTTGAATGTACCCAAAAATACATATTAGTTATGTATTCCCTTTAGCATTCAAGAGATATTATGCACGTGATGTAAAAATTAACGTTTTTGTATTTGTATGAACAATGGTTGAAAACCTTTTTTCCTAATTGTGAGAAGATTTTTATACAAATTTCTCATGGGGTGTTTGATGATAATGCATTATGATATCCAATTCCTAGCTAATGAAAACATGATTTGTTATGTAATTTAATTGAACATGTTTCATGAATTTATGAGAAGAATGCATAAACCCCAAGTTTTGATTTTGTGCAACAAATAGAAATCCTAGACTCAGATTGTGAATTAGATTATGATTAGGATACTTACAGAGATGATTCAAGCACAAATTGATGGTGGTGAATGACCTAAGTTCTGGGTTTGGAGTGATGGAAATCGAATTCCAGTGGGATGTATATTTTTGGGGAAAGTTATAAATAGTACAGGGTATTTGTTTTAATAAATAAAAACTGCCTCAGCAGATGACGGATCTGGCGGATCCCAAACAAGGGTTCCGCCCTTGTTGTCGTTTGGATCCGCTGGATCAGAACTCAGGTTGGGTTTTTGCCGTGTTTGGTTAATCTAAGGTTTGAGCTAACGTTTAATCTATTCACTAGGTTCCATTAATCCTAAACCAAGTCTAAGATAGTTGAAAGGTTCTCTCTTAAGAGGTTTTGTGAGGATATCGGCAATGTTGTCCTCTGAGGAAACTTTCTCAATTGAGATGTTTCCCTTCTGAACATTATCACGAAGGAAGTGGTGACGTATTTCTATGTGTTTGGTTCTAGCGTGTTGGACTGGGTTTTTGCTAGGATCGATAGCTCCTTTGTTGTCACAAAGAATAGGAAATGTCATTGAGTTTAATCGTTGAGAGCCTGTTTATACTCTGCCTTGATGGTTGAAGTTGCGAGGGCTGTTTGTTTTTTTAGTAAATCATGAAGTGTAACAGTGTCTTACACTGCTTGTACTTCCCCTATCAACATAATAAACGGAATGGTCTAAATTGGCATACACTATGGTTTCTACACCTGTCCCTTTAGGATACCATAATCCTAAATGTGTAGTGCCTTTAATGTACCTAAATATCCGTTTAAACGGCTTCAAGATGGGATGTTTTGGGATCTTCTTAAAAGTGTGCACCTAGACAAACATTAAACATAATGTCCGGTCTACTAGCCGTTAGGTAATGTAAACTACCAATCATCCCTCTATATTTAGAGTTATTTATGGATTCACTTTCGTCATCCATGGTAAGTTTGGTTTTGGAAGACATTGGTGTTTTCATGGGTTTAGAATCTTCAAGACCAAACTTCTTAAGCATATCCTTGATATACTTCGATTGGCTGAAGAATATCCCATCTTCTAATTTTTTATTTGGAGACCTAAGAAAAAGTTTAGTTCCCCCATTATACTCATTTCAAATTTGTCATGTTGATTTTTGAGAAATCGTTGCATAGCTCTTGACAAGTTGAACAGAACATAATGTCATTCACATATATCTGGACTATGATAACATGTGATCCCTTTTTCTTAGTGAAGAGAGTATCGTCTACTAAGGAAGTATTAAGTCAATTATACCAATCTTTTGGTGCTTGCTTAAGTTCGAATGATTTGAGTTTGTAAACATGGTTTGGTTTTTCCAAATGGGCAAAGCCGGGAACAAGACCTAAGGCATTTCTAGGAGTGGGTTCGAAGGTTTTATAAAGATGGGTCAAAAGCATCCCGTAGGGTCCAAACGAGTTTCTTAGATGATAAGGATTGAATTAACCTCATATTGGCGTGACCTAAGTGTTGATGCCATAGGGTTGAGTCCAAGAATGTAAGACAAAGCTTGTCTTTTAGGAGTATTATTTAATTTCATAATGTAACCGTTATTCAAAACACCTTTTCCTATGGTTATGCTATCCTTGAGTATTTTACTTCCATTTTTACTGAAAAGCACGTTATACTTTTTACGGCATAGTTGACTAATACTTAACCGAGTTAAATCCTAAGTTGTCTACATGAGCGATATTATTAATAGTGAGAGAGTTATGAGAAATCGTACCTTTTCCGATGATTTTACTTTTAAGCTTGCTACCGAATGTGACAATACCTCTGTCGTACATTTGGTAGGTTGAGAAAAGTCTTTTGTTTCTCATCATGTATCTTGAACACTTACTTTCTTTAATCCACTTATCTGATTCTATCTAGACTTTTGAGCATACCTTAGTTTAAGAAAAGCTCAAACGTTTGGTTCCCAATATCTCATGGGTCCGTTTGGGTTAGACACAACATTACCATGGTTCACTGATATCTAGCATATAATCGAAGGGAATTGCCACAAGTTGTTTCCTAAGCATGGTTCCTTCATAGAATGAGGAGTCTACAGTTGTTTTGATTCTATACTTACTTTGATCTTTTTCTAAAGAGACTGATGGTTTTTGTTTGTTAATAGTTGTACTAGTGCTAGGTTTTCTAGTGACATTAACAAGATTTGTACGATCTAATTTACTACCTTTCTGTTCATCTTCTGTTCCCGCGGATCCTTTGGATACAACTGGCGGAACAAAAATTTTGGATCCGCCAGATCCGTGGTTATCAGAAGTAGTTGGAACAGTTTCTTTTTCTTTTACCGTTTGTTCCTGAAAATCACTTAAGTTTCCATTTTTCATAAAATCTGGTTTGAAACTTCCATGAGGTATTCTTTGCATTTTCATTATGTTATCAGTACAACTTAAGTGTTTATCAAACCTTTTGAATTTGGAGTTTTGTTTGATAAGACTCTCCTGTGTAGATTTTAGTGTATCTATTTCAAGTTTTAGTTTTTGACATAAAACACATGTTTCTCTAATACCTTTACTTCTTATAGCTTTCCTTTTAACTGATGAATTTTGTTTTCTAAAAATTCCTTTTTGGTTTTTAAGAACTTATTCTTGCTTATGATTTTTAGAGTGATTTCACATAGTTTGTTATATTCTATATCTAATGTGTCATCATTAATAAAAGAGTATGACGAGTCAGAATGTACCTCTTCTGCGTCATGAGCTATTAGAGCAACTTCGTCGTTCTTAGGCTTGTCGTCATCTCCTTCACTATCACTCCAAGCTCCACTGACAAAGGCTCTTTGAGACTTGTTCTTTGGAGGCTTTGGACATTCTCCTATAAAGTGACTAGAATCTCCACATCTAAAACACTTTCTATCTAACCTTTCCTTTCCTATCATCATGGTCTTTCCGAAGGATTTCTTTTCTTTATGAGGAGGTCTACCGAACTTTCCTCGTCTTCTAAAGAATTTCTTGAAATCTCTTACGGCCATGGCATATTCTTCATCTTCACTACTAGAACTAGAATCTACATCACTACTTGATTCTACCCTAGCTTTTAAGGCAATGGACTTCACTTTCTCCTTTTTGCCTTTGACTATTTCTGAATCTTCTTCCATTACCATCTCGTGAACTTTGAGATTTCCTATGAGCTCGTCCAGTGTTATTCTTGAAAGATCCTTAGATTCTTCAATGGCTTTCACCTTTGCTCTCCACTTCGGGTGGAGTGCTCTTAGAAATTTCCTGACAAAATTCTCACTAGAAAAAGATTCGTCAAGTGCTTTAAGAGATGTAATAATAGTATTAAATCTAGCAAACGCGCTATCAATGGTCTCATCTTCAGAGATAACAAATTGTTCATATTGTTGAACATGAAGATCAATTTTGTTATCTTTGACTTGTAAGTTCCCTTGATGAGTGATAATTACTGATTGCCAAATATCTTTAGCCGTTTTACACATAAAAACTCTTTCATATTCCTTCTTAGGTAAGGTACTGTAAAACATCACTTTGGCTTCATTATTTTTGGCAATCAACTTCTTTTGCTCATCACTGTGACGAATAAAAGAAGTACCTATATCCCGACCACCTGAAATATCATTGCTAAGGGGCTTATAGTCACCCTCTACAATAATATACCACAGATCTATGTCCTTTGATTTCACATATGTCTCAAAGAGATTTTTCCAATATATGAAACAATTTGGTTCAAATAGAGGTGGTCTTTGCATAGATTGCCCTTCTTTAAAGTTTTCAAAATCCATTGATCGTTTCAAGTTTTTAAAATACAATACATTTTGAAAATCTTGAGTAACACCGCTCTGGTACCAATTATGGAAAACTAGAAGGGGGTTGAATAGTTTTACCGTTTAAGATTAATTAGCTTTGTGACTTATTGTGATTTCAAAGTAAAGTAAACAATCAAGCATACAAACAAGTAAGATAAGTAACTAAGTAAAGATAGGAAAGATCAAACCACATAACACGGATGTTGATAGTGGTTCGGCTACAAGGACTCTTTTCCTTGTCCTACTCCACTCCTCGAGTCTCTAACTCGAGAGTTATTCTTCACTAAGAAACAAACTCCCTTCTCAGCGGAGGAAACCTTGATACACGTTGCGTATACTCTTTTTCCGGTACAAAAGCTAAAATCCGAGTTCTACTTCAAGGAAGAGCCAACCTAACGTCGCCTATACAATTACCAACACTAAGCTAGATGTCGAGTTCTTTACAAGGGTACAACTACTCCCTTTTACACTAGGTGATTTGAGGACTAAAACACAAACCGGATTATACGGTATGGAAGATGTAATAATGATGCCTAGGCTCTAACGAGTTACACAGTAGGTAACTAACAAGTCTTACGACACAGTGTTGAAGCTTGATAATGCTTGATCTCTTTTGCTACAAAAGAAAGATCACTAAGTATGAAATGAATGATGTGGGTTAGTAATATGAAAGAATATATATTTTATACTATGTAAGTGATGAAATGGCCAAATGATCAGCTTGCTATTTATAGGCAAAGCTGATGAACAGCTGGCGGATCCGGCGGATCCCACAACTTGGATCCGTCCTTGTATGCAATTGGATCCGCCGTGTCAGGCCAGCTAAGAGATCTTCAAATCTTTCCAAATCTTGCCATATCTTTCCATATCTTCAAATGTCAACTCTTTGGCTTGAAGATCTAAACAAAATATCACAAAATCTTACCAAGATTGTGTACATGATGCATGCCATGATGTCATCCAAATATTTAACTAATAAAGTTTCCATTTAAGGAAACAAACATGTAAATGTGTATATGTTGTTCCTAGTAAACTTTGTAATGTGAAAATGTGTTTGTAAAAGACTTATCACTATAAATGTAAAAGACTTAATCTTATTTATGCTTTGCTTAAAGATAAACTTTGTAATTGTCATTAACAAAACTAAGCAAAGATCGTAAAATATAAATAACGTTTTTAGGACGATATTTGTATTAACAATCTCCCCCTTTTTGTTGATGACAAAACATAAAGTTATTTTTAAGTAGAGAGCTTAAATAAAGGATGAGTCTTTTAAAAATATAGATTAAGTTAGTTTATGCAAGTTTTGAAATCTATTTTAAGCAAAAATGTATGTACTGTGATGTTTCACAGTGATGCAAACTTAATCCTTTCTCCCATTTTTTTCGAAACAAAAAGAAGATATACGTAGCGGAATGCGATTTTGAGAACTTTAAAGCTCCCCCTTGATTTATACTCCTCCTAAATGGAGTAACAAGGATATGATATATGATGATGTATGTTCCTACAAAACAAATGGTTAGACTATGATATGCTCCCCATCGATGTATACTCCCCATTGCTAGAGTACCAACGTATACGGTTCAAGGATGAGAAATGCTAAAAATGATGAGTTAGTGTATGATGTACTCCCCCTTGATCTATACTCCCCGTAGCTAGGTTACCAACATATATGATTCAATGTTGAGAAAAGCTACAAAATAAAAGTTAGTAATGAAATACTTTAATCAAGAAGCAATATGCATATGCAATAGTCAACCAAGAAAGGTCAACCCATTTTACTTAAAAAAGTCAAAATGAAGTGTCTGATCAAATTTTTTACCTAATTTACATTTGATCAAAGCAATATGTGAGGTTCAGATGACCATACTATGATGTTAGTATTCTAAAATGAGATGAAATGCTTAATATTGATCACCTACAAGCATAAACATATAACATCCATTCATTGAAAATTTGCTTGCGACATAAGTCACTAACATGATGTTACAAAAATAAATCCTACATGAAAATACTAGGATGAAACCTAAGAATGCTTATTTCGGAGGATTGGTTGGGTTTGATGAAGATGTGATGGAAGCAAGCCACATGGATTCTAAGTCCTTTGTATCATGTAAGTTAGAGTCCACTGTGTTTGAAGAGGAGTTGAGAGGATCAAGATCCTTATTGTTTTGAATGTTTGGTTGATTTAGCTACATTGAGTCATCAATATTTTGGAGTGTGGTAAGTAAATCATGTGGTTGCAAGTTTGGTGGTTGTGAAGATGATGATGATTTTCTTATTTGAGATGATGTGGGTATTGGTGAGGAAGCTAATGGTGGTGATGGTGATCTTGGTTGAGATGGAGTTGGTGATGGTGTATTACCTATTGGAGTTATGGTAGGTGATGGTGACCTTGATGGTTGAGTTGAAACGGGTGATGGTATGTTATCCACAGGAGTGATGATGGGTGTTGAAGTAGTAGTGGATATGGTAGGGAAGTTCACATTAGAGATTGGATTTACAAGCCAATATGGTCTAACACTAATTCTGGCAGTCCTTCTGTGTGGTCTGGACATGTGTGAGTTGTTGGAGTTGTGCATTGTGAAATTGTGTAGGATTGATGTGTAAAGATGATGATGATTTTGTGTGTTTAAGTTTCTAATTTATAGCTCCTAAAGTGTATGAAAATTGGTGCTTGGATTAATGTTGGTTTCCAAAAACTTGGAACAAGATAAAGTGGTTTGTCCTATTGTGAAGGTCAATCCATAGAAATGGAGTTGTTATGAAGATATGCAGAAGATGACTCAAAAGAATGAAATGTGATTGAATCACGGATTCCAAGGAACCAATTAAAAGGATCCTTATGTGTTATAGAAAGGTAACTTACACACAGATTTGAAAATTCAAATTTTGGTGGGAACTTTGAGATTTCCTAAGAGCTCGTTCCAGTGTTATTCTTGAAAGATCCTTAGATTCTTCAATGGCTGTAACCTTTGCTCTCCACTTCGGGTGGAGTGCTCTTAGAAATTTCTTGACAAAATTCTTACTAGAAAAAGATTCGTCAAGTGCTTTAAGAGAGGTAATAATAGTATTAAATCAAGCAAACGCACTATCAATGGTCTCATCTTCAGAGACAACAAATTGTTCTTATTGTTGAACAAGAAGATCAATTTTTTTATCTTTGACTTGTGAGTTCCCTTGATGAGTGATAATTAGTGATTGCCAAATATCTTTAGCCGTTTTACACATAAAAACTCTTTCATATTCCTTCTTAGGTAAGGCATTGTAAAATATCATTTTGGCTTCATTATTTTTGGCAATCAACTCTTTTGCTCATCACTGTGACGAATAAAAGAAGTACCTATATCCCGACCACCTAAATATCATTACTAATGGGCTTATAGTCACCCTCTACAATAATATACCACAGATCTATGTCCTTTGATTTCACATATGTCTCAAAGCGATTTTTCCAATATATGAAACAATTTGGTTCAAATAGTGGTGGTCTTTGCATATTGCCCTTCTTTAAAGTTTTCAAAATCCATTGATTGTTTCAAGTTTTTAAAATACAATATATTTTGAAAATCTTGAGTAACACCGCTTGGTACCAATTGTGGAAAACTAGAAGGGGGGTTGAATAGTTTTACCGTTTAAGATTAATTAGTTTTGTGACTTATTGTGATATCAAAGTAAAGTAAACAATCAAGCATACAAACAAGTAAGATAAGTAACTAAGTAAAGAGAGGAAAGATCAAACCACATAACACGGATGTTTATAGTGGTTCGGCTACATGGATTCTTTTCCTTGTCCTACTCCACTCCTCGAGTCTCTAATTCGAGAGTTATTCTTTACTAAGAAACAAACTCCCTTCTCGGCGGAGGAAACCTTGATACACGTTGCTTATACACTTTTTCCGGTACAAAGCTAAATACCGAGTTCTACTTCATGGAAGAACCAACCTAACGTCGCCTATACAATTACCGACACTAAGCTAGATGTCGAGTTCTTTACAAGGGTACAACTACTCCCTTTTACACTAGGTGTTTTGAGGACTAAAACACAAACCGGATTCTACTGTATGGAAGATGTAATAATAATGCCTAGTCTCTAATGAGTTACACAGTAGGTAACTAACAAGTCTTACAACACAGTGTTGAAAGTTGATAATGCTTGATCTCTTTTGCTACAAAAGAAAGATCACTAAGTATGAAATGAATGATATGGGTTAGTAATATGAAAGAATATATATTTTATACTATGTAAGTGATGAAATGGCCAAATGATCAGCTTCCTATTTATAGGCAAAGCTGATGAACAGCTGGCGGATCCGGCGGATCCCACAACTTGGATCCGTCCTTGTATGCAATTGGATCCGCCGTGTCAGGCCAGCTAAGAGATCTTCAAATCTTTCCAAATCTTGCCATATCTTTCCATATCTTCAAATGTCAACTCTTTGGCTTGAAGATCTAAACAAAATATCACAAAATCTTACCAAGATTGTGTACATGATGCATGCCATGATGTCATCCAAATATTTAACTAATAAAGTTTCCATTTAAGGAAACAAACATGTAAATGTGCATATGTTGTTCCTAGTAAACTTTGTAATGTGAAAATGTGTTTGTAAAAGACTTATCACTATAAATGTAAAAGACTTAATCTTATTTATGCTTTGCTTAAAGATAAATTTTGTAATTGTCATTAAGAAAACTAAGCAAAGATCGTAAAATATAAATAACGTTTTTAGGACGATATTTGTATTAACAGTAATAATATAGATTCTGTCCAGATTTTTGGATAGTGTTTTCAGATAGTAAACTTGACTTAAACTAACCAAAAGTTTAAAAATATCGAGGTACATACTAATACATTTACGTGGATATATTGTTCGCGAAAAACGGAATTAAAACGAATAAGTTACAACCACTTAAAGTTGACGTAATTAAATGTTATTTTCTGAAAAACTTCATGTATTATACATGCTGAACGATTTTGACCCAACTAAAAGACGAAAATATTATAATATTATTTTAACTTCATTTTAACACGATAAGAAGGTAAATACTTTATTTTCATGTGACTTAAAACACAAACAAGTACTGGTGATGAATACTTATACACATGCATTGTTTTTCATTACTATTTTTAGAACCTAAGACACACGTATATGTTTAGGTTGCTCGTAGGACTTTCACGGCGTATCCATCACTTACCTTTACTTTGATTGTTCACTTGGCTTACGGTGAGTTCATAGCCCCACTTTAACTCTTTAAACTGTTTATAAACCCATTGGGGGAGATACATGCTATTTTACAATTTGGACACAAGTGTTTTAAACTGTATGCTTATCAGAAAGTATTATTGCCTATGTACCATTAATGCCAAATAAGTCCCTAACATCATGAACCATTAATTACTTGCGAGTAAACGCGAATATTGTGAATAGGCCTATTGGGATTGACGAATCCCGTTTGAATATCTAGGTAAAATGGCAAATTACCTTTCAGGGCATTATTATTATCATCTTTATGATTCAGTTAACGTTTTGAGTTAATGAGCTTAGTGCAATAATAACTGTTTTATGACTATTTTGGGCTACACAATTGTCTCTTAAACTTGAAATCTTGTGGTCCATTATTTATTTATAAACCTATTAATTTCACTCAACCTTTGTGTTGACTTTTTAGCATGTTTTATCTCAAGTCCTTAAGGTATTTTGGCAAGCACGAAGTCGCACGGAGAATGTTTGATGGCTTGCATAATAATATCATTCGATATACCTTTATAAACTTTTATGTTATGTGTTATGTATTTTAAAACTGCTTGGGACCTCTTGTAAACTCTGGTGTTTTATTTGATCGAATGATAAACTTTTAAAACGTCTCATTTAGAGTCGTTTTCTATGCTTATAACTGTTGTATTAAGAAGTAGCACCCCAATGATATTAATTTCCGCTGCGATATTTTGGGGGTGTTACAGTTTTCGCCCGTTTTTATACGTTTTCGCCCGTTTTCATAAGTTTTCGTCCATTTTCTTACTTTTTTGTCCATTATGTGGAAAACTAGAAGGGGGGTTGAATAGTTTTACCATTTTTAAAATTTATTTGCTTTGAATACTTAGGTGAATTCAACTAATGCATATAACAAACAATAACTAATATGCAAGTAAAGAAAGAAACAATCAAACTACAACACGATTATTTATAGTGGTTCGGTCTACAAGGACTCTTTTCTTTGCCCTACTCCACTCCCCGAGTCTCTAACTCGAGAGTTTTTCTTCACTAATCAACAATCTCCCTTCTCGGCGGAGAAAACCTTTACAAACGTCGCTTACACTTTTTTCGGTACAAAGCTAAATACCGAGTTCTTTTACAAGGGTACAACCACTCCCGTCGCACTATGTATTTTGAGGACTAAAATACTAATCGATCACTACAGAGGTTTTATGATTGTTTGGTACAAACAATGATGTGTGAATAACAACAATTCACATAGTGACAGAAACAAACATCCTCTTGGGTGTCTCATTGGCCCAGCAGCAGAAACAAACGCACCCTTATGGGTGTTTCTTTTAGCCAAACCAAAACAAAACCTCCCTTTGGGTTGTTTCTGTCGCTAACCGAGAACCAAGCAAGACAATTATAACCCAAACTGAGCCATACTTGTGACCAAAGGGCTCGGCTCATAACTAAAACAAACACTTTCCTTGGGTGTTTTCCTTGGCTCGAATAAGAAAACGAACACGCTCTTGGGCTGGGGTGTGAACCGCGATAATGAACAACAAACAACCACCACGACAACCCTCTTAGGACTGCTGTGGCTTGGATCAAAAACACCCTACGGGTTTTTAGCTAACGGAGAATGAACCCAACATCCTCGGTGTAACTTAGTTTTACCCAAAACCCAATAACACGACTAACCCACGAATCCTAATTGAACCATGGTGGAGTCTAAGTCAAGACTAAAACATGACTCAAGATCTTATCCAAATCGTGAACCAGGACATACAAACGGAATGCAAATCCAAAAATAAGCCGATGAAAATAAGCAGATACAATAATATGTACTTCCATTAAAGCCAATATCATGTTCTAGTTGAGATTTCTTATTTTGCCACACATTAACAACAACAACAAGGAATTAAAACGAGCATAACTGTAACACCCCCAACTCGGAATATGGCAGCGGAACATAGTTAGGGGTATTGCTCGAGGGGTAGTGAGTCAAAATCATAGATAAACGATCTCATAACGAGACGTTTTTAATAAAACACCACATTCAATTACAAAGTTCAACTTTTAGAGTTCAAAAGACTCTTAGCACATTTAGCATCGGAAAATGAAATAGTTTGCAGTGGAAAAATAAAGTAGTTTGCAGCGAAAATTAAGATAGAAATAACAAAACATAACCCACAGATAGCCATCCAGAACCTCCAGCCCTTTCCTCGTGCACACTTCATAAATCAATTACCTGAGATAAACATGCTAAAAAGTCAACACAAAGGTTGAGTGTAATCCATAGGTTAAATAAAAATTAATTGAGCACAAGAATTTTAGTCTGGAAGATATAAGCAACAAATGCAAATATCGGGTAAGCGTCACATAATTCTTTGGATTTGCTAAGCACATGACACGCAAAACGTTAACTGGCACCAGAAACTCTGGCGTAAGTCGACAGTAACCGCGGAATTTCATAATCATAATAGTTGCCCCCAAAGTAGGTATCTTGCCAAATACCTAGGTAACTCAATTATAGTACATCACATGCTGACCGGCCTTAGTCAACATGGCGGGATGGTCAAATCCTATAGGCCTATAAACTACAATCGCGCTCACCCGCAGGTGATTAATGGTTCATGATCGAGGGACTTGCGTTTGGCAAGAAAGGTACTTAGCATTCATAGTGTCAATCAGGATATAGCATACAAGTAAACAATTGTGCTCAGAAAATAGTAAGTAGCATGCATCTCCCCCACGGGGTTTATAAACATTTAAAAGTATTAAAGTGGGGCTATGAATCACACCTTAGTCACAGAGAAAACGAGATAACAATCAGATGGTACGGCACAACAAATGAACCTCAGCACAACCTAATCAATTAAATGACATAACTCAGAAATAATACCCGAAATGATTTAATAAAGTCTCGTGTGGAATACAAGAAAGGTAAAGAGATAATAAGTCGGCGAATACGAACGGACACTCAAGAAAGACGAGGGAAAGAGAAGAAAGGAATATGGAAGAAAGAATAAAATTAGAAAAAGAATAAATAAACAAATAAACAACATCAATAGATAGTTTCGGCTTTTCCCCGTTTTTCCCAAAATAGATGTTATATTCGCTAAAACATAAGAGTTTTGAAAAGAATTTAGAACATTTAATAAATCATAAATAGTTTGAGTTTATAAAATATTTTACGAAATTTCGGCATGAAGTGCCCGTTTATAAGACATTCCCAAGTCATACGACTTATTTGAATAGTTTAATTATTGACAAGTTTTACAAGTATTAATATATAATTGGACATATCATTCGCGTGAATATTAGTTTTTAGTTTTATCGACCATTTTGTATAGTTCGGGTCCAGGTAGGTTAAGCTCTTATGAGTCTAACGCACCTTTCCGTCTCGTGTACCAAAGGGTCCATAATAGTCCAAATAACTAATACCGTAAATCCAATGCGTCCAATCCTTGTCCACAATGTTACAACATCACAATATTATTCAAGTCCAAATGATAAATATAAAGTATCTCATGTGTTGCAATTATATCCCATAACGTTTTCAAATAGCCGAAACTCTCATATCGATAACAAACGAATAAATAAATAATTATCGACTAACTAAATATTACGACTCAATGAAAATAAATAATAAATGACGACTAATAATAAATATAACTCGATGAGAGTAAATTTATAAACAAACAACGACAAGTTGTTAACCTTGGCCGTGACTCGCCACGAGTCACGGCTCGACTCAATCCGAGCCGATAAGGCTCTCGGCTAAACCAAATCCGAGACCAAGTCCAATAACACAAATCCTCATCCAAATCCGCAAACACAACAACTTATTCTAATCTAATTCTAACAAATCTTATACTAACTCTTTTAATAAAATCCAAACGACACAAACCAAAACTGAAACTGCCAACATGATCATTCTCAACACAAATCCAATCAAACACAACAACACTAACCCTACATATTCTCAACTCGCTATGACTCACCGTGAGTCACAGCTCGGCTATACGCCGACTGCCAGAACAGTGAACGACCAAACGGACCTAAATTCATATCAAACTTCAACAAAATGATACCACATCAAAACAAATAAACAAGAAATATCAAAATAAACAAACCCTCGCCTAGTCAACTGAGTTGACTCGGTGAGTTGACCGAGTTGACTGAGTCATCGAGAAGGGGAGGGGAGGGTTTTTTACATACGAGGGTTTCACTATTTTTAATACCATTTTTATTGTTAAAACACATTTAGCATTAATCGGATTTATAAAAAAAATATATTTAAGATTAGAGTTTTGAATAAATGAAAGAAAATGAAGAAATAAGGCGCGTGGGTAGGTTTTTACCGAGAAGAAGACGGCGAGGGTGTGTGGTGGTGGCTCGGTGGTGATGGCAGTGGGGGTGGTGGCGCGTGAGGGTGGTTGTGGTGGGAACCAAGGGCTCAAACTTTCCAGAAAGGGGTGAAATTGGCCGATCTATTGATTCGCTAAAAATATGCTCGCCGAAAAATTATTCCGGTGGCCGGAATAATCGCCGCAGTGGTGGTGGCCGGAGGTGGAGAAAGAGAAAGGGAGAGAGATAGAATGAATAGTGAATGGGAAATTATTATTAATATGAGGTATTTATATTTTTGAGGAGGGGTTGAGATTAAAAATGTGGGAATGAGGGGTGTGAAATGTAAATATGGGCGGAGGGACTAATCCTGCCACCTTGGCTATTCTTTTGCAATAAACACTGCGGGACCCATTCGACATACCAAACGAACTCGAAAATCAACGAAACTTGCGCCATTGTTCACGAAATAATTTTTCCAATAAAAACAAGTATAAATATGCAATACTTTCAAAAATTAATATTTTTGACAATTACGATACGTTTTGTGCTTTCTAGGTTGTGCCAGTTCACTAATAGGGACAATATTCTCGTTTATCGCAATATCTCTTGTTTCTCAAGCCCAAATAAGTGTAATGAAAAGTTTAAGTTCTCAGGTAATGCAAAGTTTTAAAATAATTGGCTAGAAAGATTTTGGAAAATTACCTGGTGTTACAGCACATACATCATATTGGGAAACCGTCCGATTTCAGTTCAACTTATCAGTCCTGGTTTCGAAGAGGTGAGGGTATTTGCGTTTGAACTGGTCCTCGCGTTCCCAAGTGAATTCGGGTCCTCTCTTGGAATTCCAGCGAACTTTCACAAGAGGAATTTGGTTCTTCTTCAGTCGTTTGATCTCACGCTCCGATAATCTTTACAAGCTCTTCAATAAAGTTTAATTGTTCATCAACTTGAATCTCATCGTGTGGAATCACGGCTGTCTCATCGCACAAGCATTTCTTCAAATTAGACATGTGGAATACAGGATGTACTCTACTGAGCTCATGAGGCAATTCCAGTCTATAGGCTACAGGACCAACCCTGTTCAGAATCTTGAACGGTCCGATGTACCTTGGGTTCAGCTTTCCGCGTTTGCCGAACCGTATCAAACCTTTCCACGGTGAGACTTTTAGCATAACTCTGTCTCCAACCTGAAACTCAAGGGGTTTGCGTCTCACGTCCACGTAACTTTTCTGATGGTCTCGCGCGATCTTCAATCGGTTTTTAATCTGCACAATCTTTTCTGTGGTCTCACGAACAAGATCTGGCCCAATGAGTTGAGCTTCTCCTACCTCAGCCCAACAAATAGGTGATCGACATTTCCGGCCATACAATGCCTCGAACGGTGCAGCCTTAATACTTGCATGATAGCTGTTGTTGTATGAAAATTCAACCAAAGGTAAATGAGTATCCCACCCATTTCCAAAATCAATCACGCAGGCTCGGAGCATATCCTCCAATGTCTGAATCGTTCTTTCTCTCTGGCCATCTGTCTAAGGGTGATATGCAGTACTCATGTCGAGGTTCGTACCAAAAGCATCCTGTAGCGACTGCCAAAAATTTGAAGTAAACCTGCTGTCTTTGTCGGAGATAATAGATATGGGAGCTCCATGTCTCGATACTATCTCCTTCACGTAGAGCCTCGTCAACTTATCCATACTGTAATTCTCCTTGATCGGTAGAAAATGTGCTGATTTCGTTAATCGATCGACTATGACCCATATAGCGTCGAAACCAGTTGTAGTCCTTGGGAGTTTCGTGACGAAATCCATCGTGATCCGTTCCCATTTCCATTCGGGAATCTCAGGTTGTTGTAGGAGACCCGACGGTTTTTGATGTTCGGCCTTAATCTTTGCGCACGTCAAACACCTTCGAACATAATCAGCAACTTCAGCTTTCATATTCGGCCACCAGTATAGTTCCTTGAGGTCATGATACATTTTGTCGGATCCTGGGTGGATATAATACTTTGACTTATGAGACTCATGCATAATCAAGTCTCGCAGTCCTCCATAACGTGGCACCCACCTTCTTCCCTTAAAACACAAAGTTCCGTCTGAACGCTTCTCAAACTTCTTCTGTATCGTGCCATAAAGACTCTCACTCTTGAGATCTTCTTGTTTCACTGCTTCTTCTTGAGCACGGAGAATTTGAGCGGGAAGATTCGAATTGATGGTCATAACTAAAGCTCGAACTCATAGAGGTTTCAATCGTTCCTTTCGGCTCTAGGCATCAGCCACAATGTTTGCCTTTCCTGGGTGATATCTTATTTCACAGGCGTAGTCACTTAGAGTTTCTAACCATCGCCGTTGTCTCATATTCAGCTCCTTCTGATCTAAGATATGCTGAAGACTCTTGTGATCGGTGTACACGACACACTTCATTCCGTATAGGTAGTGCCTCCATATCTTGAGTGCAAAAACCACTGCACCCAACTCTAAATCATGAGTAGTATACTTCTCTTCGTGGGTCTTAAGTTGTCGGGAAGCATATGCCATGACTTTCCCTCTCTACATCAAAACTGCTCCTAAACCATGATACGATGCATCACAGTACACCACAAAATCTTCTACTCCGTCTGGCAACGCCAAAATCGGTGTACTACACAGTTTTCTCTTCAGAATTTGGAATGCTTCTTTTTCATCGTTTCCCCATTCATACTTCTTATTCTTCTGAGTCAATGCAGTTAATGGTTTAGCAATCTTGGAGAATCCCTCAATGAATCTCCGGTAATACCCGGCTAATCCCAAAAATTGTCGGATCTCTGTAGCATTAGAAGGCGTTGGCCAATTCTCAATAGCTTCAATTTTCGCGGGATCCACATGCAACCCTTTGTTGTCAATCACATGACCAAGAAATTGTACTCTGTGAATCCAAAATTCACACTTCAAGAATTTGGCGTACAATTGTTCTTCCTTGAGTAATTTGAGAATTGTCGTCAGATGCTGCTTGTGCTCTTCTTTACTCTTGGAGTAAATCAAGATATCGTCGATGAAGACTATGACAAACTTGTCCAGGTATGGTTTACACACTCGGTTCATGAGGTCCATGAATACAGCCGGTCCATTTGTCAAACCAAATGGCATTACCTTGAATTCATAGTGGCCATAGCGAGTCTTGAACGCCGTTTTGGGAATATCCTCTTCCCGGACTCTAAGTTGGTGGTAACCTGACCTCAGGTCTATCTTTGAGTAGTAATCTGACCCTTGCAGCTGGTCAAATAGGTCATCAATCCTCGGTAATGGGTAACGATTCTTTACTGTCAGCTTGTTCAATTCGCGATAGTCAATGCACATTCTAAACGACCCATCTTTCTTCTTTACGAACAACACCGGTGCTCCCCACGGTGATGAACTAGGTCGGATGAATCCTTTATCCAACAACTCTTGCAACTGCTTGGACAGTTCTTGCATTTCGGTAGGAGCGAGTCGATACGGTGCACGGGCCACGGGTGCAGCTCCTGGGACTAAGTCAATTAGAAATTCCACTTGTCGAGCCGGTGGAAGTCCAGGTAGATCCTCTGGGAATACCTCAGGGAAGTCACGCACAATCGGGACGTCCTCGAGTCGCTTCTCTCCAGACTCTTTCTTGGTCACTTGTGCTAAAAACACATGACAGCCTTTCTCGATATACTTCAGAGTCTTAATGCAGGAAATGATACTCAAACGGGTTCCACTACGGTCTCCGCGGACAACCAAAGTCTCGTCATCAAGAGGGATATGAACAACCCGTTCACCGCAAATAATGCTGGCTCGATGTTTGGACAACCAATCCATTCCCACAACTACGTCAAAGCTTCCGAGTTCTATGGGCATAAGGTCGATGCTAAACGGGTGATCTAGAAGGTTTAGGGTACAGTCTCGGATTACAGTGCAAGTATTAACTAGGTTTCCATTAGATAGTTCGATACTATAGTTAGTGTCTAATGTGGTAGGGATGAGGTTCAGTAACGA
Organism: Artemisia tridentata subsp. tridentata; assembly: GCA_021014915.2. Lineage (NCBI taxonomy): Eukaryota > Viridiplantae > Streptophyta > Magnoliopsida > Asterales > Asteraceae > Artemisia > Artemisia tridentata. Next base: position 135,775,700 of record CP139506.1, on the reverse strand, counting down.
TGAAATATTAGAAGATACAAAGCTCATATCGGCACCAGAATCGAATAAGACTTTAACATGAAGGTTGTTGAGTAGAAACATACCGGTAATTACATTCGGGTCCTGATACTGTTCTCCATTGTCCATCTCATATGCTCTGCCACGAGAGCCTTTAGTTCTTCGCCCAGTGTTCTTTGGGCATTTATTCTTGTAGTGTCCACGTTCTCCACACCCAAAGCAAGTGACAACCGGCTTTGCATTGCTCCCTGTAGCCACAACCTTTCCCTTACAGTTCTTAGTAGCATGACCAACCTTGTTGCGTTTCTGACACCTAACAGTGCATGGTACAGGGTGATGTTGGTTACATTTGTCACAGTACGGGTGTTTCCCAGCATATCCTCCCACTTGAGTTGGGGCAGCTACATAAGCTTTGTCAACCTCTTGGCGTCTGTTCTGCTGATTGTGGTGATTGTTATTGCGGTACTAGTTATTGTTGTTGTTGGGGTGATGGTTATGGTGAGGGTGATTGTTGTTGTTACGGTTGTTGTAGTTGTTGTGGTTGTTGTTGTTGTTGTTGTTGTTGTTGTTGTTGTTGTGGTTGTTGTTGTTGTTGTTTCCTCCTGTAGTCATCCCAATTCCTCTTATGATCAAAGCTGTTACCTTTCTGAGCAGTTCCATTCTTGATTGCCTGATCCATTAGTCGTTCAATGATACGGATTGCATCATCCAAAGTTTAAGAATTGTATGACATCACATTCCCTTCGATACAGGCCGGTAAACCTCCAATAAACTTCTCAAGCAGCTTCTCATTATCCGGCACCATATGGGCACAAAAGACTTTCAACTCTTGGAATCGGCGAACATATGTAGCAAAATCAACACCTTTCACCATCAAATAGTAGAATTCAGTATCCAATTTTCTCATGTCACTACGTGAGCAAAACTCCTATACCATCTCCTTTTTAAGCTCCTCCCAAGAAATATTATAAGCATTCACTAACCCAATGTCCTGAGCATAAAAGATCCACCAGGACAATGCATGTTCCATCAAGGTTCCTGTGGCATACTTTACCTTGCAGTCTTCCGTGCAGTTACTCAACAGGAACACTGATTCCATCTTTTCAAACCATTGTGTTAAGCCGACAGCTCCTTCTGCTCCCTTGAAAGTAGTGGGCTTGCAGCTCATGAATTCTTTGTAGGTACAGGAACGTTTCTCCGGAACAGGCTGCACTCCTGCTTGTTCAACGTTCACTTGCCCCACATTCGCTTGCCCAGCATTCTGATTTCCAGCTCCTGCTAAACCGGAAACAACTGCAACTATGCCTTCTTCGATTAACTTCCTGATCGCAGCCGGGGTCATTCTCTTAGGTGGCATAATTCTATCAATCATTAGATATGTACAACACTGTAAGTATTTTGATTGACGTAACAGAATCATAACACAAAGGTAAATAATACAATGATACATCATAGTATAGCGTCGATTAAACATCATAATAGTACATCACCAGAATACATCGTAGATTCGATACTCGTCATCAGTCTTGCAAGATATGCAAAATGACTACAAGTTTCTTATCAAATCTACTAACCGATAGTCAGTTCAGTACGTACAAGGTAAACTACTACTACAATACTAAACTACCATAATAAAATGAACACTAATCTCTACTAACGGTCTCCTATCTCCTTATCATCATCTATTTCCTCATCATCCGGGTGAGGTACATCAATAGGGTGTGGGTCCATTTCTGGACTCGGTGGTGCAAGGGGGTGATCGACGGGTGCGACTGATAACTGACCAGTGGAAATTTCTAGCCAAATGTTTATAAAATAGTTTCATATAAAAATGAAATAGTAGTGAAAATCCAAACATACAGTAATAAAGTACTTACGAGTGAAGTGACACGGAAGGCTGATGGCTATCGATTTCGAAAAACATTTTGACTCACACGAAAAATGTTTATAGTCAAGTATGACCTCGTTCTCTATAAACCTGGCTCTGATACCATTCTGTAACACCCCCAACTCGGAATATGGCAGCAGAACATAGTTAGGGGTATTACTCGAGGGGTAATGAGTCAAAATCATAGATAAACGATCTCATAACGAGACATTTTTAATAAAACACCACATTCAATTACAAAGTTCAACTTTTAGAGTTCAAAATACTCTTAGCACATTTAGCAGCGGAAAATGAAATAGTTTGCAGCGGAAAAATAAAGCAGTTTGCAGCGGAAATTAAGATAGAAATAATAAAACATAACCCACAGATAGCCATCCAGAACCTCCAGCCCTTTCCTCGTGCACACTTCATAAATCAATTACCTGAGATAAACATGCTAAAAATTCAACACAAAGATTGAGTGTAATCCATAGGTTTAATAAAAATTAGTTGAGCACAAGAATTTTAGTCTGGAAGATATAAGCAACAAATGCAAATATCGGATAAGCGTCATATATTTCTCTGGATTTGCTAAGCTCATGACACGCAAAACGTTAACCGGCACCAGAAACTCTAGCGTAAGTCGACAGCAACCTCGGAATTTCATAATCATAATAGTTGCCTGATATTGATAATTTAGTTCCAAAGGAAACACAAAGAAAATATGTGTAACCCGGGTCGTTTTCCCGTCGAAGGATGAATGGAATTTTGTGATTTCGGTTCGTGAAACGTGTCGTGAATGGTGATAAAAGTGAGATTTTTGGATTTTAAACTAAAACTAAAAACAATTTATTAGGCAAGGAAAATGCTAACCTAAGGTAAACGTAAGTGAAAACGTAAAGGAAAACCTAAAAACGCAAATTCCCGGGCTAATCTCGAGAATAAAAGTGAAAATAATGGGATACTAACCCTAGAAATACCAAATTAATTTTCCTAAGTCCTAATTAACAAAAGAAAATTTTAGAAAAAAGAATTATATTTATATTTTTATTTTTATTTAATTTTTTATGAATTAAAAACCATTTTAAACTAATTAAATGTTTAAAAATATTAAATGAAAAGAGAAAAATCTGAATTTTTGTGGAAAAATACTTTAAAGTGAACTGAAGCTAGGAAAAATAAGAAAAAAGGAATCAGCTTATTTGAATAAGCTGGTTATAAGCTAATTAAATCTGAAAAGCTAAATTGAAAAGCAAGGTTAAGAAATAAACTTTGCAAGGATCTAATGAAAAAGACCCAAGGGCGAGTGGTAGTGTGTGTGTGGTGTGAGTGAGTGACCAGGGTTCGAATCCTAGTTTTGCATTTTGTTTTTTTTTATTTTTTTTTGCAATTTTCTTTTTTAAAAACTTAAAAAGCACTAGTAAATAAGTAGATTTTATGAAAACAACTATATTGAAACTTAACAATAAGCTCAGTTAAGCAATGGAATCAGATCAGTAAGGGTATAAGGAAAAAAATAAGAAAGAAATAAATTGCAAAAGGGAAAGAGGGTCTAATAATCTAATATAAGCTAAAGGGGAACTTGAATAAGCAGAATTAAGCTAACAAAAATCTAATTTAACTATAAGAATCATAATAAGCTAACTAGAGAAGCAGAATAAACTCTTATATGGGAATAAGCCAAAAACTACTGAGTGTGCAGACTAATAATGGCTACTGACCTAGTTTTGCAGCTAGAAAAAGCTGTTCAACAGCTAACTTAAAAATTCAAAAAAATGAGGGATAAGTGAATAAGCTACCCAAGATTAACTGTACCAAATTACAGCTTAATTGTGCTTATAATGAGCAAATTAAAAATAAAAAACACTAGCTGATTGAGGCAAAAATGAGTGCAGACTGAGTGAATGGTGGTTCTGTGCAGACTGATTTTGGAGAAATTTTGCTCAAATAACTACAAAACCCTATGACATGACTATAGATCTATGAAAATAACTTGGTAAACTAGATTTAACTCAAAAACACCAAAAGTTCACTCTAAACCATGATTGATCCAAATCAGCAGTGAAGAACCACCAAATCATGAACATTCAACTTAAAACTACCAAAATGCTTAAATAAGCTCAAATCTTCTAAAACTTAGCTGTTATGATTCAACTAAAGCTAATCAAAGTTGGATAAATGACCAATGCACAGTGAATCACCAGATTTAACCCATTTTGGGGCTTAACCCAAACACCCCTAACTGCTACTGATTTTGAGATTTAAACTGAAACAGACCACAATAAGCTATGAATCTGAATGCCAGTTGATTACCTAAGTATATTAAGCTAATACGAATGACTTTCAACTAGAGATAAGCACTGAATAAGCAATTTCTACTAATAAGCTATTTTTGGCTGGAAAATAAGCACTACAATAAGCTACCCCTAGTACGCACTGTTTTTGGCTTTTTATATGAATTTATGAAAACTAGAAACAAAAGAGATTATGCTATAAGTAAACAATCAAAAAGCAAAATCTAACTAGGATAAGCAAACAAAAGCTAGATTCAAGCAGATAAGCAGTAGAAATAAGCAAATAAGCAGTTGACTTAAAAGTATGAATTAAATTGGATCTTACACAAACCCTTGCTCAAAACAGGGTAAATTGGCTCGAGGAGCTACTCAACAGCTCCAGCTTGTCAAATGACAAGCTGGTGACAGCAAATAAGCTCATCCATGGCTAGCTTATCATCCATATAGCTTATTTGACCAAACAGTTGACTATCTTTGACTTTTGGATTTTTGAGATTAAAACAGTTTTAAATCAATTTTACTTCTACAAAAGCTATATTAAGCTTATATTAGCTTATAGAAACAGAAAATAGAAGCTTATAACCCTTTTTAAACCATAGAACAAGTAATTTAAATTCAATTAAAAGGAAATTTCTATTTCATTAATTCCAACACTGAGTACAACTGAGAAAATGATTACAAATTACTTTAAAAACTAAATTACACCAATAAAATTACTTAAACATAAATTCGACCCTAAAAACTACTAAAAAACTACTTTTTTAAAACTAGCCTCTAATGTGTGTGAAGGTGTCTCTATTTATAGCCACAGGGGAACCTCTAGGGTTTCTGTAGAAGCTTCAGGATCAACCAATCATGGCCCTTGGATCAATCTTGGCCTCCAATCTTCTCATCTCAGCCCTTGATCATGTGTAGTGGTGTTGTAGCCAATGAAATAGCTGGGATTTGCCCACGTGGCATTCCTCTTGTCTTGTCATCATTTAATGAGGTGGGTAAATAAGGGGAGCAGGGTAAGATAGAGGAAGAAGAAAGTGAATAGTAACAAGGTGTAAAAATGGCGGGTTGGGGTTGTTTGACTGGGTTAATTAATTAAAGGTTGACCGGGTAATTTGGTGGATCCGGTTGGTTTGAGATCCGACTATTTTATTTAAAAAGGGAATTGGGCTTTTGGTGTGTTGGGCTAAGTGATGGGTTGGAAGGATTGGATTTGGGTTTGGGTTTTTTAAATAATCAGATTTAGATTTATAGGATTAATAGTGAAATGGATTTAAGCACTTAAGGACTAAATCTGCCATATAAAGAAAGTTGATTTGAGGGCTGTTTTTGTAATTGTGGTAATGATCCAAGGGCTGATTTGACATATTAAGCTCAAATATAGTCCATATGTAGACTTTCTTCCCCGGCTTCGGCTTTAAATACTTTCTTCCAATTCCCGTGCTCGGTTTTGCCGTTTTTTGCTTGATTTTGTCCTTTTTTACATATCCGTTGCCTGCACAATCACAAACACAAAAACACAAATATCTTTGGCATTTTGGTTAGTTTTTTTATCGTTTTGGTCTTAATTTGGTCAAATAAAGGTATGTGAATAAGCACATACCATAATCCCCCAGACTAAGGTTGCAATGATGCATCGTTTCAAAATTCATCGAATTTTTCTTGTGCAAATTGTGGGGGTCCTCATAATGATTATCAGTGTCAACCGTGGAGTCAAAATTACTATGAACCTAATCCTTGCTATAATACTTCCGTTTTGACAATTTCCAACCTCCACAAAACCAATATCATCACATCACTTTTAAAACCAAAGATTTCAACCTCTTTCTACTAAAGATTTTGAAAAGTAGCAAAATGTTCCTCAAAAGAGATTAAGAAATCATTAATTTCAAAAACGCCCCGTTTTTCCAATTTATACATACCTATACTATTTTTTTGTATTTTTCTCTTTTTCATGTGACGGAATATTGACTTTCATTATCTCACAATAACTTTTAGGATCACGGAGTAGGAAACACGACTCATAAAGAAGTGACCATACGGATAAAATTCGTCGTTCTTGATTTTTCACAAGTCCCCAAACTAAGCTTAAAAACGAAATCATTGTTATATACAAGTTAGATTGCTAACACTACCCATAGAAGTTAATTGTGTTTTACTTCTTGCTCCCACATTCCTATTTTTCTTCTATTTATTTTATTTTTGTTGAGAAATAAATTTCTTCATATTCTCATTTCGATAAGTTTTTAGTCCGATAAAGGCACCAAGTTTAGACGCTAAGTAGTTTCCAAACCTTCCCTCGAAAACCGTTGCCTACAAAAATGAGGTCCACATCAAGGTCTCTGATTTAACACGATTTAGGAGATATCCCTTTTATATACGACCGAAACAACTCATCAGCGAGTCCAGAGACAGAAGCTTTTATTAGGATATCCCCGAAGTCGAAATTTGGCATTTTTAACATTATTAAGCACATATTATTAATCCTTGGCCTTTTAAACAACCTAGACAACGACAGTGAACCGTCAAGAATCGGGAGTCTTATTTTGACCTTGGATATTTTTCCTCTGCCTTTTTGAAGTCTGAGTCAACGGGAGCGAACCGTCAGAAACAGAAAACTTTTATCGGCTTTGGATTATTATTATTATTCATTACATATTTGGTGCCAAACCCCGAGTCCTACGGCTTTTATAGCAATAGAGACAATAGCACGTACTATCAGGAATCAGTTGCCTATTATACCGTAACGCTGGCAGTACCTTGATGTGTACCCAACTCTTATAAGCAAAGATTCTCTTAAGAAGGATTAAAAACTAATTATCGCCAAAACCGTGCACCTTTAATTATTCCTAGATTACTATTATTTGGGTGAAACAAGCTGTTGGGAGTAAAAAGCCACAAGTAACTTCGATGAGCTCTAAAGAGATCTAACTACTCCACGTTTAGCAATCTAACTTATAAACAACTCTATCATTTCTCGTTCTTCGTAAATTTAAAATCTTAAATAATAAGATCCGCGAATGCTTAGCCAAATAATCAAGCCATGCATATATAAAGTCAATTATGGGAACTTGCAAACTCTTAAAAAAGAATTCGCGTTTTATAGCTCCTTGTATAAAAAACTAGCACAAGCTTATAGATTATGTAAGTTAAGGAGAAAGGCTAGGGCTCAACACGCCCGGTCAAGTTAAAATTTTATTCCTACTCTCACCAGCGGAAAGTCAACAAAATATCAAAATTTATTATATTTTTGCACAAATTTTTTAAATTTTTCTCATTTTTTTCATTTTTTGGAGGAAAAACGGAGAGTTGCGAGAGAAAACGGTAAAAATGCAAGGCAAAATCAAATCGAACGATTACCCCCCAGACTAAAACGATACATTGTCCTCAATGTCTTAAAAGTAAGGGTTCTCCTACATAAATCTAAGGCCGTTTATTAATTATGGCAAAAGATAAATGTTAGTCGATAAGATTAGGATATCGGATGAGCAACGAATGATGAAACTCGAGTGGAGAAAGACAAAACCATGAGCACGAGAGTCTTCATTATTCGGGCAAATCCTGGACACAACACAAACAACCACAAAACACGAGAAATGGAAGAGGAGAACCTCTTCACGTTACACTTATTAGAAAGAAAATAGAAGGATAAGCATGGGGTGCCTCCCACGAAGCGCTTGTTTTTTATCGAGTCGTATAGCTTGACTCGCCCCGAATTTAATTGTTCTTGGGGGAACATGTGGAAAATATAATCTCTATCGGACTTTCATTCAAGATGTTTGGATAAACATTGAAGCATACGAAAGTTCCACTCCGATGAGATGCCCACGGCTTAAAAGAATGAGAGATGCGAGGGTCAAAGATGGTGTCTTCACTCACAAAGGAATGAAAGAAAGGAGAAGTCACCGGATAGGTGAAGAAAGGGAGAAAGATTTTGATCATAATGAGAATCCATTCTTCATCATTAAAGCTCTTTGGTTCATTAACAAAAACCTCGGGAGGGAGGGTCGGGATGATGTCATCGATAAGCAAATTCTCACGATAGTGTACATCTCCCCCCGGGTCATGATCTTCCTTAAAATCAAAGTAATCATACTCCGGTGGAGGTATGATATGAGTGAGTTCACCGGAGAACTCCTCGTGAAGAGAATCAATCATATGATGTAAATCTGTGAGCTCGGGTTCCGTCACGGACTCATCACTTTCCTCCATCTGAATATCAAAGATCGGGTTATCTGAAATTAAAGTAAATTTAGATCCGAAATCAAACAGAGGATTGGTGATAGTCGTTTTGAATGTTTCGGAAACAAGCTAATCAAATTCCTTTGGAGGATTGATTTCAACTTCCTGAGGAGGGAGAGAAAGTGATGGTTCTTTGTTCAATAATTTTTCAAGAAAACGAATGTCTCCTTCCGGATCAAAATAAGAATCATCAATTTTCGGCGAAATTGAAGTATCTTTGAGACAAGCATCGATCTCTTCCAAAATGAAATCACTTCTCTCAAACGGAGTGAGGGAAGGGGAAGAGTCGGAAATGATAAGATCTGAAGACGGAGTGGGATTGCCACTCGGAGGTTTATCTGAAATTTCAAGATCTTCAGGGGCATACTCCTCGTCATAATCGTCATCGACCTTATGTTTAGCATATAAAGCTCTTATAAGTTGCATCTGCTCCTCTGCTAATAATTCTGCCATGCTTCTTTTATCTTCCTGCTTTTCGATGGGTGTGACAGTAGCTGATGAAGTATTGTAAAATTTCCCAATTTGGAGAGATTCCTCATCATCGTAAATGAAAGTTTTACAATATTGGGAACTTACTCTAGCTGCTTGTTCTTCAGCTAGAAGTTCTCCATAAGTTTTTTGATGAGGATCTTCTTGGGCACGTTTAATAACCAAATCTTTAAGATCTTTTATTAAATCTAGAAAATCATGGAGAAGTTCTTGAGGAAGTGGCTGAGGTGGTGTTTGAACCATATGGTTTTGTGGAGGTTGGAAATTGTCAAAACCGGAAGTATTATAGCAAGGATTAGGTTCATAGTAATTTTGACTCCACGGTTGACATTGATAATCATTATGAGGACCCCCACAATTTGCACAAGAAAATTTCGGTGAATTTTGAAACGATGTATCATTGAAACTTTGAAAGTATGCACCATTTATAAGATCATTTCCACACCACTCGCAGGTACACCGTTGACATCGAAGATCACCTAACGGATCTCCACACCCATAGCAATAATGCTGATTGAACGAAGACATCTGGGGCTGTGGAGGGTAGTCGGAGAAATTTGGCGGTTCATTGAAAGAATTTGGATTTGTATTAATGAATGAATTGCGCAAATTACAAAATCCGTCTCTACAATTATTTCCACACCGAAAACAACGATAGTCGAGTGACGCCATAAGAATTAAACATAAGAGGGATAAAGAGATAGAATTAAACGGATAAGAGGAATAAGAAGAATATTTTTGAATTTTTATAAGTTAGAAACATTGAAAAACACAAAAGGAAAATATATTTGAAAAGAAAATCTTTTTGGGTTTTTATATTGAAAACGATAACTTCACGGGGAAGGGTCTTCAAAACACGAATCGACGAAACGGGAATCAGAAATTCACTTCAACCTTCCCCGGCAGCGGCGCCAAAAATTGATATTGATAATTTAGTTCCAAAGGAAACACAAAGAAAATATGTGTAACCCGAGTTGTTTTCCCGTCGAAAGATGAATGGAATTTTGTGATTTCGGTTCGTGAAACGTGTCGTGAATGGTGATAAAAGTGAGATTTTTGGATTTTAAACTAAAACTAAAAACAATTTATTAGGCAAGGGAAATGCTAACCTAAGGCAAACGTAAGTGAAAACGTAAAGGAAAACCTAAAAACGCAAATTCCCGGGCTAATCCCAAGAATAAAAGTGAAAATATCGGGATACTAACCCTATAAATACCAAATTAATTTTCTAAGTCCTAATTAACAAAAGAAAATTTTAGAAAATAGAATTATATTTTTTTATTTTTATTTAATTTTTTTATGAATTAAAAACCATTTTAAACTAATTAAATGTTTAAAAATATTAAATGAAAAGTGAAAAATCTGAATTTTTGTGAAAAATACTTTAAAGTGAACTGAAGCTAGGAAAAATAAGAAAAAGGAATTAGCTTATTTGAATAAGCTGGTTATAAGCTAATTAAATCTGAAAAGCTAAATTGAAAAGCAAGGTTAAAATAAACTTTGCAAGGATCTAATGAAAAAGACCCAAGGGCGCGTGGTAGTGTGTGTGTGGTGTGAGCTGAGTGACCAGGGTTCGAACCCTGGTTTTGCCTTTTGTATTTTTTATTTTTTTATTTTTGCAATTTTCTTTTTTAAAAACTTAAAAAGCACTAGTAAATAAGTAGATTTTATGAAAACAACTATATTGAAACTTAACAATAAGCTCAGTTAAGCAATGGAATCAGATCAGTAGGGGTATAAGGAAAAAAATAAGAAAGAAATAAATTGCAAAAGGGAAAGAGGGTCTAATAATCAAATATAAGCTAAAGGGGAACTTGAATAAGCAGAATTAAGCTAACAAAAATCTAATTTAACTATAAGAATCATAATAAGCTAACTAGAGAAGCAGAATAAGCACTGATATGGGAATAAGCATAAAAGCTACTGAGTGTGCAGACTAATAAGTGGCTACTGACCTAGTTTTGCAGCTAGAAAAAGCTGTTCAACAGCTAACTTAAAAATTCAAAAAAATGAGGGATAAGTGAATAAGCTACCCAAGATTAACTGTATGAAATTACAGCTTAATTGTGCTTATAATGAGCAAATTAAAAATAAAAAACACTAGCTGATTGAGGCAAAAATGAGTGCAGACTGAGTGAATAGTGGTTCTGTGCAAACTGATTTTCGGAGAAATTTTGCTCAAATAACTACAAAACCCTATGACATGACTATAGATCTATGAAAATAACTTGGTAAACTAGATTTAACTCAAAAACTACCAAAAGTTCACTCTAAACCATGATTGATCCAAATCAGCAGTGAAGAACCACCAAATCATGAACATTCAACTTAAAACTACCAAAATGCTTAAATAAGCTCAAATCTTCTAAAACTCAGCTGTTATGATTCAACTAAAACTAATCAAAGTTGGATAAATGACCAATGCACAGTAAATCACCATATTTGACCCATTTTGGGGCTTAACCCAAACACCCCTAACTGCTACTGATTTTGAGATTTAAACTGAAACAGACCACAATAAGCTATGAATCTGAATGCCAGTTGATTACCTAAGTATATTAAGCTAATATGAATGACTTTCAACTAAAGATAAGCACTGAATAAGCAATTTCTACTAATAAGCTATTTTTGGCTGGAAAATAAGCACTACATAAGGGCTACCCCTAGAATGCACTGTTTTTGGCTTCTTATATGAATTTATGAAAACTAGAAACAAAAGAGAGTATGCTATAAGTAAACAATCAAAAAGCAAAATCTAACTAGGATAAGCAAACAAAAGCTAATTCAAGCAGATAAGCAGTACAAATAAGCAAATAAGCAGTTGACTTAAAAGTATGAATTAAATTGGATCTTATACAAACACTTCTTCAAAACAGGGTAAATTGGCTCGAGGAGCTACTCAACAGCTCCAGCTTGTCAAATGACAAGCTGGCTACAGCAAATAAGCTCATCCATGGCTAGCTTATCATCCATATAGCTTATTTGACCAAACATTTGACTATCTTTGACTTTTTGGATTTTTGAGATTAAAACAGTTTTAAATCAATTTTACTTCTACAAAAGCTATATTAAGCTTATATTAGCTTATAGAAACAGAAAATAGAAGCTTATAACCCTTTTTAAACCATAGAACAAGTAATTTAAATTCGAATTAAAAAGGAAATTTCAATTTCATTAATTCCAACACTGAGTACAACTGAGAAAATGATTACAAATTACTTTAAAAACCTAAATTACACTAATAAAATTACTTAAACATAAATTCGACCCTAAAAACTACTAAAAAACTACTTTTTTAAAACTAGCCTCTAATGTGTGTGAAGGTGTCTCTATTTATAGCCACAGGGGAACCTCTAGGGTTTCTGTAGAAGCTTCAGGATCAACCAATCATGGCCCTTGGATCAATCTTGGCCTCCAATCTTCTCATCTCAGCCCTTGATCATGTGTAGTGGTGTTGTAGCCAATGAAATAGCTGGGATTTACCCACGTGGCATTCCTCTTGTCTTGTCATCATTTAATGAGGTGGGTAAATAAGGGGAGCAGGATAAGATAGAGGAAGAAGATAGTGAATAGTAACAAGGTGTAAAATGGCGGGTTGGGGTTGTTTGACTGGGTTAATAATTAAAGGTTGACCGGGTAATTTGGTGGATCCGGTTGTTTTGAGATCTGACTATTTTATTTAAAAAGGGAATTGGGCTTTTGGTGTGTTGGGCTAAGTGATGGGTTGGAAGGATTGGATTTGGGTTTGGGTTTTTTAAATAATCAGATTTAGATTTATAGGATTAATAGTGAAATGGATTTAAGCACTTAAGGACTAAATCTACCATATAAAGAAAGTTGATTTGAGGGCTGTTTTTGTAATTGTGGTAATGATCCAAGGGCTGATTTGTCATATTAAGCTCAAATATATTCCATATGTAGACTTTCTTCCCCGGCTTCGGCTTTAAATACTTTCTTCCAATTCCCGTGCTCGGTTTTGCCGGTTTTTGCTTGATTTTGTCCTTTTTTACATATCCGTTGCCTGCACAATCACAAACACAAAAAACAAATATCTTTGGCATTTTGGTTAGTTTTTGGTCGTTTTGGTCTTAATTTGGTCAAATAAAGGTATGTGAATACGCACATACCATTGCCCCCAAAGTAGGTATCTTGCTAAATACCTAGGTAACTCAATTATAGTACATCACATGCTGACCGACCTTAGTCAACATGGCGGGATGGTCAAATCCTATAGGCCTATAAACTACAATCGCGCTCACCCGCAGGTGATTAATGGTTCATGATCGAGGGACTTGCGTTTGGCAAGAAAGGTACTTAGCATTCATAGCGTCAATCAGGATATAGCATACAAGTAAACAATTATGCTTAGAAAATAGTAAGTAGCCTGCATCTCCCCCACGGGGTTTATAAACATTTAAAAGTATTAAAGTGGGGCTATGAATCACCCTTGTCACAGAGAAAATGAGATAACAATCAGATGGTACAGCACAACAAATGAACCTCAGCACAACCTAATCAATTAAATGACATAACTCAGAAATAATACCCGAAATGATTTAATAAATAATACTCGTATAAAAGGTTTTTGTTTCAATGGCGTTTGAAAGAAAAGATACATTTAAGTCTCGTGTGGAATACAAGAAAGGTAAAGAGATAATAAGTCGGCGAATACGAACGGACACTCAAGAAAGACGAGGGAAAGAGAAGAAAGGAATATGGAAGAAACAATAAAATTAGAAAAAGAATAATAAACAAATAAACAACATCAATAGATAGTTTCGGCTTTTTCCCATTTTTCCCAAAATAGATGTTATATTCGCTAAAACATAAGAGTTTTGAAAAGAATTTAGAACATTTAATAAATCATAAATAGTTTGAGTTTATAAAATATTTTACGAAATTTCGGCATGAAGTGCCCGTTTATAAGACATTCCCAAGTCATACGACTTATTTGAATAGTTTAATTATCGACAAGTTTTACAAGTTTTAATATATAATTGGACATATCATTCGCGTGAATATTAGTTGTTTAGTTTTATCGACCATTTTGTATAGTTCGGGTCCAGGTAGGTTAAGCTCTTATGAGTCTAACGTACCCTTCCGTCTCGTGTACCAAAGGGTCCATAATAGTCCAAATAACTAATACCGTAAATCCAATGCATCTAATCCTTGTCTACAATGTTACAACATCACAATATTATTCAAGTCCAAATGATAAATATAAAGTATCTCATGTGTTGCAATTATATCCCATAACGTTTTCAAATAGCCAAACTCTCATATCGATAACAAACGAATAAATAAATAATTATCGACTAACTAAATATTACGACTCAATGAAAATAAATAATAAATGACGACTAATAATAAATATAACTCGATGAGAGCAAATTTATAAACAAACAACGACAAGTTGTTAACCTTGGCCGTGACTCGCCACGAGTCACGGCTCGACTCAATCCGAGCCGATAAGGCTCTCGGCTAAACCAAATCCGAGACCAAGTCCAACAACATAAATCCTCATCCAAATCCGCAAACACAACAACTTATTCTAATCTAATTCTAACAAATCTTATACTAAGTCTTTTAATTAAATCCAAACGACACAAACCAAAACTGAAACTGCCAACATTATCATTCTCAACGCAAATCCAATCAAACACAACAACACTAACCCTACATATTCTCAATTTCGCTGTGACTCACCGTGAGTCACGGCTCGGCTATACGCCGACTGCCGGAACAGTGAACGACCAAACGGACCCAAATTCATATCAAACTTCAACAAAATGATACCACATCAAAAGAAATAAACAAGAAATATCAAAATAAACAAACCCTCACCGAGTCAACTGAGTTGACTCGGTGAGTTGACCGAGTTGACTGAGTCATCGAGAAGGGGAGGGGATGGTTTTTCCACACGAGGGTTTCACTATTTTTAATACCATTTTTATTGTTAAAACATATTTAGCATTAATCGGATTTAAAAAAAAATATATATTTAAGATTAGAGTTTTGAATAAATGAAAGAAAATGAAGAAATAAGGCGCGTGGGTAGGTTTTTACCGAGAAGAAGACGGCGAGGGTGTGTGGTGGTGGCTCGGTGGTGGTGGCTCAGTGGTGATGGCAGCGGCGGTGGTGGCGCGTGAGGGTGGTTTTTAGTGGAGCCAAGGGCTCAAACTTTCCAGAAAGGGGTGAAATTGGCCGATCTATTGATTCGGCTAAAAATATGAATTGCCGGAAAATTATTCCGGTGGCCGGAATAATCGCCGGCAGTGGTGGTGGCCGGAGGTGGAGAGAGAGAAAGGGAGAGAGATAGAATGAATAGTGAATGGGAAATTATTATTAATATGAGGTATTTATATTTTTGAGGAGGGGTTGAGATTGAAAATGTGGGAATGAGGGGTGTGAAATGTAAATATGGGCGGAGGGACTAATCCTGCCACCTTGGCTATTCTTTTGCAATAAACACTGCGGGACCCATTCGACATACCAAACGAACTCGAAAATTAACGAAACTTGCGCCATTGTTCACGAAATAATTTTCCCAATAAAAACAAGTATAAATATGCAATACTTTCAAAAATCAATATTTTTGACAATTACGATACGTTTTGTGGTTTCTAGGTTGTGCCGGTTCACTAATAGGGACAATATTCTCGTTTCTCGCAATATCTCTCGTTTCTCAAGCCCAAATAAGTGTAATGAAAAGTTTACGTTCTCAGGTATTGCAAAGTTTTAAAATAATTGGCTAGAAAGATTTTGGAAAATTACTGGGTGTTACAATAACTCATTCACGGAGATGGCTCCAACGATTTAACAATATCATAGCTTAAGAGTATGACTCAATTCGCGAGTTTTATGCAAAAAGATCAAATTTATTGACCAACTAGATTTCATAAAAATCCAAAGACATTTACATATAGGAATTGAACATCAAAACAAGATTTTAAGATCCTTACAATACTATAGCCGATTGGAAAGATGACCAAAAATCAAAACCCAGTTCCGATTCCAAGCAAACCCAAATCCGAAACCAAGCAAGCAACCCACCACAACTTCTCTTTGATTATTAATGGAGTTTGAGTGGTGGTTTAGCCTGTGGATCGTTCGGTAGACTAAAAAGGAGAAGATGAGGAACATCTTGACGACTATTTCCTACTCTTGATCATGGAGATGGCCAAAGTGAGCACTGCTCACTATCCTTTTGCAACTTCAAGGCTCCCTCGTGATTCTTCATAGGAAGGAGAGAAAAAGAGGAGAGTGATGTATAAGAATGAGAGTGATGGATAAGATCTGTGCTTATCTCTTTTCTTTTGACTTTGAAGGGATACAGGGTGATGATAACGATGTAAAGCAAGGAAATAAGTAAATAAATTAGAGTAGTGGGTGGCAGATGGGTTTATTTAGGTTAAAGGGGATAAGTTGTGTTTATTTTAGGCCTCACGTACTCTGTGTCCCGTTGAGCTAAACTTTAAACGTGATACCTCGGTTTCGTATAAATGCGAAAAATATAATTCTGGAGACGCTTTTATAAAACTGGTATAAAAGTAAAATTTATTGAACCCCGAAAATAAATTAGTCAAATTAAACCGTTACTAATGCGGTGTCGGTACGCCTGTGGTATTGTTTTTCAAGAAAAGTGAGATAACCTCTCGCTTTTATTATGTTGAGGTCTGTAAATACACGGAGTGGAAAATTCACCTTTTTCTGATTAGTTTTGGCGAGTTGTTGTATGCTACAGTGTGCGTGTTTGCTTCCCAAATAGTTATGCAAGCTCATGAATGCTTAATTTAACAGTTAGGTAATAATAAATTAACATTTATTACTAAAATATTAGTGGGAAAATTACCATTTGTCACCTCCTTCCCACCGAAGGAAAACCGTCTTCGATTTTCACTTAGAGTTAACCGATGGAGTTGGAAAATTTAGGGCATTTATGCTTGATTTCGTTTTCACGTTCCTACATGAATTGGAGACCTTTTTGAGAGACTATTGAACTTTGACAATCGAGATGTGAAGTGTTAGCTTTGAAGTACAAAATTCTTGAGGTGACTATTCCCATTATAGCATGATCCTTCCTGAATTAAACATAGGTGATCAGGCTATGTTTAATTGAGGATTGATGATGCCATGTTCGGTTTAGTCAAGATAGTATTGGGTTTAAAACAGTATTGGCCATTCCGTTTATAAGCTTGAAATCAAAATAGATTTTAAAGGTGCACAACCTTACATAAGACGATAGCATAATAGTTTGCAGGAAAATTTCAAATATGGTTTGTACAATAGAGGGTGTAACGGAAAGAAGTCATCATAAATCTTGATATAAAAGATAGGGAATTCATTAGATGAAGATCCCCACAATGCAACGAAAGCAAAGTCTTTAAGAAAGTACAAATACTCGAGGAAATACAATCCAATAGGGTTTAGACTTAGGTCTTATTATGCGAAGAGGGAATTCTCTCTCCAAGCATCGTCATTACCTGCAACGTCATTAGGATCCTGGCAAACTCCTTCATTTTTATTCCTCATTTCTGGGCAATCACTCCTGAAGTGCCCAATTACTCCACACTCAAAGCACGTGATAGTGATCTTCGGGTTTATCACGAGAGTAGGAGCTTGCAATCCTTGGCTTGGTGACCGATCTTCGTGCAATTCCTGCACTGAATGGGGCAAGGCCCATTGTGATGAAACGGGCACGTGTTGCACTTTGGTAACGTCCCAGCATAACCTTTCTTTGCATTGGTGCCGGTATCATAGACTTTGACCACTTCTTGTCGCTTGTTCGGACCATTGTTGTTGTTGTTTTTGAAGTGATCTTCCCACTTTCTTTTGTTGTCAACCACCTTCTCGGCGGTAGCCTCGATTACTTGGTCCGTTAGCTTGTTGGCAACATCCATAGCCTCATGGAGATCAGCAGTCTTGGAGGTAGTGTCATTACCCTTAATGTATGGGGGTAATCCTCCAATGTATCTCTCTAGTAGGCGAGCTTCAGTCTGGACCATCTCAGGGCATAGCAGAGCCAACTCTTGAGAGCGTTGGTTGTATGCAGCAATGTTGGTACCCTGCACCTTGTGGTTCAAGACTCGACCTCTAACTTTTTAACTTCGTTGCAAGGGCAATACTTTTTGAACACCATTTTTTTGAAATTTTCCCATGGCATTGCGTACGCAGCATCAATGCCTGCAGACTTCAGATAGTCGTTCCACCATGTTAGAGCAGCATCCGTGAAGGTGAGCGATGCATACTTAACCCTGTCTTCATCCGCACAACCACATATTCGAAACACAGTCACCAGCCTTTCAATCCATCTGACCTAAACAACAGCTCCCTCGGTTCCTCCAAGACCTCCAGTCATGGTCTTTCGGAACTCCTGATAGGTGCAGCCGCGGTTGTTGTTGTTTTTAGGCCTTGAGGTTTCGATATCAGTAGTCGAGTTGTTTACATCCGCTACAGCTAGTGCGGCTGCCACATGGTCATTAATCAACTGATCTAGCTTGGCTTGATTCACAATAAGCAGATTAGACACTCATCAAGCTCCATTCCCTGTTGGAAGAGTGGAGCAACAAGTCGACCGTGTGTGGTCGTGGTTGTCCTTCTTGTAGGAGTCATTTATCTACATCATAAAAGATGACGATGAATGAGGTTTCAAATAAAAAGAACGGTATCACACGAGTTTTATGATTGATATAAATGCATTTTTTTAAGAACGGTTCTTAAAGGAAGAATATCGAAGAAGAAGGTATAGTTGGGTATGTACATCTACCTATGTTTCAAGTGTCCAACGACAGATCCTAGTTGTCAAGGCTGAGTAGAGCTTGATTTTTAATATCAGGCGAAGCTTGTAGATTTAAGTATTCGACTTACTTAAGCCGTGTTTAAGAGGTTTCATGACCTAAATTGTTGCACTAATGGTCTAGGATGAATAAACCAGTCGGATACTATGCTGAGAGGTGTCTTACTTGTTACTTGTGAGGACTGTGTATTAATGATCATTCGGTATGTTAAGACTTCTTAGCATTTCGGTGTGGAAATGAGGTCTTATAGAAAAATGATGAGGCCGTGCCATATAGACTCCTAGAGTGCACAATGTTATAAGGTTAATGGTATATTGATAATCTGACTTAATGCATCCGCTACCCATAAGGAAACCTCATTATAAGGAATTAAGAGGATAAATTGTACTTTGACGAAGCAGTGTCAAAGTATGATATATCGATATCTATAGTCTGAGGCGGAGGTGCTTGATTTACCTCTAAGGTTTGGTTTAATGAGTACGGTGTTTTGATAAAACCTCATGTCCTAGACCAACTTATATTCCCAAGGGATTAGTGAAGGGTTAGGCATCTGTCCCCATGATAGTTGTTCAGGTTACTCCGTAAGGCTTACTTGTGGGTTACTAGTCAACTTCTGGTAAATCTCTAGATCCTTAAATGCTTAGTTGTTCACTCATTGTTTATTTCTGCTGAGGGGTCCTTCTTGTGTTGCTAGGATTCTATTAACATAAGGTATGTGAACAAGTTTTCCCATCTTGGGTGATTACCGCATGGTATTTCGACATCTAGTATACACTGGGGGCGATGTCAAAATCTCCAGGTTTTGTGGGCATATGGTCACCCAAGCTAGTACAGGGAGTTTTATACGTCTAGAGTACGACCTTGAAGGATGGTGTTGATTGCTACTAGCAGTCAGTTAGTTGGCTCAATAGTGTACTCAGTACTTAACGCGGAGAGTATAACCCTGTAGAACGATGTTGACTGCTACTGGCAATCGGTCAGTCAAGTTGTTCGAGTACTTAGCGTTCTGTGCAGAAGGTAAAATTTCTATTTGGGATCTGAATATAACCATTGCTGCTATTTGACACAATTGCTATAAAGCAAGAATATGTTTCAGTTGCCTACAGGGTTATGAGTTATCCAGTAGCTATCAAATTTTAAAGATTTGTCTGATTGATGATGAGGTGTCTCAGAATCAGAAGGGGTAGTGTACAATGAGATGCTAATCGGTGGAGTTGTTCGATGATGGTTGGTGGTGTAGCTTATCCTCTCGGATTAGAATGTGATGTGAGACAAGGCTGATTTTTATGTAGTAAGGTTTCGTTGAAGTTCATTTGATTAATGTGCTTCTAGCATGGATGCCCAAGTCTTGCACTACTTCTATGTTCCACACACGCAGGTTTTTGATTTCTCGAAATGGAAACAGAAAATTTGTCTTTTGGTAAAACTTTAAGGCCACCATTCCTAGTATAACACGGCTCTACCTGAATTATACACGGGGGAATTAAGCTATGTATAGTTAAGATTCAGTGATGCAATGATGGGTTTAGTTACAAGAAAATATATCGGTTATTTTGTCAATGGGATAGTAGTAGGAAATACTTTTCAAGGAAGTAGTTAGTTTACATGCTGATAGCAAGATAGTTTATAGGGCGGTTTGCAAAACAGTTTATAGAGTAGTAGAAAAAATATACTTTATTATTTGCAAGATAGTAGAAAAGTTGTAGTTTGGTTTGTGATTAAATAGTGAAATAGTTTCGCAGGATAATAACAAAATGGTCTGTGAGGTACCCGCAAAATAGTTTGTAGAGTAATAGCAACAAGGTTTATTGTTTCATGAGGTAATGACTAAAGTAGCTCATAGGGAAGCAAAATAATTTATAAGTTGATAAAACTTGCAGGATAATTGTAACAGGTTTTATACATCGTTAGTGAAACCATTTGTTGGTTTGTGAAACAGTAGTAAGGCAACGAATTGGTTCATTACATAGTAACACTCTAGTTTGTAAAATAGTTTGCGAAATGTTTTATAGGGCAGTAAGAAAACAATTCGTTGTTTACAAGATAGTAGTAAGGTCGAAATCTTATGATATGGTAGTAAAATAGTTTGTAGGATGATGACAAATTGGTTTGTAATGTATATGTGAAATAGTTTATAAGGTGACAGCTACGAAATTTATTGTTTTGTAAATTAGTGGCTAAGGTGGTTCTTAGATAAGCAAAATAATTTGTAAGACAATGGTAAAACTGGTAGGATGATTGTAACATAGTTTACAAAATGATAGTGAAGTCATTTTTCTATAAGAGAAAACAAACAATAAAATATTTGAAAGGGATAAGGAGGAGTCATCACATGAATGGATAGCATCACAGTAGAGTATGGAAGAAAATGATTTAATCCAGATAATCAGTAACAGAGATAGATGAAAAGTGAGCTTGTTATAGATTAAAAGTCGGTTACAAGATCTGAAAATTACAAGCTTCACAATAATATCCTACACTTACTGAGGATTCCTCAGTTAAGTGAAATATGACAACTACGAATCATATCTAAGGCTGATCCATAGTCCTGTCAAGGTGCTGGAACCTAAAAGCATACTCCCTAAGTTGTGCCTCGACCTCAACAAGGCGATTCCTCAATGCTAAATTCTCCCTGCGGTGTGCCTGATCAGCCCTTAACAATGCTGCAACCTGGGCCTCGAGGATCAGCATCCTCCCATGCATCACCTAGGCGGCCTCTTGGTCTACAACCTGTGACTGTTCAAGTCTATATGATCTGTCACCCAAGTCAAGGATATCTCGAATGTTGGAGTGTGTCCTAGCATAAAGTCTGCTGAAGTCGTCATCATACTGATCAAAACGAGCTGGCTGTAACACGTCAAGCTGGTCAGAGTGGAGACCTAGTATGTTAGTCTGTAAATCTAGCTGAGTCTGAATCTGTGAGATAACATCGGTCTCTGTAGCAGCTGGTGATGCCACTGGAAGTGGAGAATCTAGAGGCACAAAAGATTGTGAGGAAAGCACATCATCCAGACTTTCAATAGTAGTAGTGTGACTGATCATACACGGTATCTCCTTTCATCCCGCGCCATCCTCTGTCTCATCCTGAGCTCTCCTCGAGCCCTCTCCGACCTCGAAAGTACTAGGCACATCCTCCAGTATTATGCTAACCCGGGGCACAACTGCCCTCTGATCCATACCCAAACCCAAATCAGTATCAATCCCTGTACCCTCAGTAGGAGTATTCTTTGCTAATGTCTGCCTAACAACTGCCTGCTCATCCTTCCCCTCTGGGACCTCTGTTGAGTAAGAGTCATTGGCCCTCCTGAGCCTCTGGCGTAGAGGTGAGTGGGTAGGTGAATGTGGTGATAAGATGGGTGGTGACGATACTAGGGTAGTAGGGGTGCCCATGTAGGTGTATGGGGACCTACGACGGGATGGAGATAACAGAAGAGTGTGAGCAAGGATTTGAGTACCCTCCGTAGTGTGGGATGATGGTTTGGTAGGTGGGCGTATGGTTATGCGTATAGCACGGCGAGGAATAGTAGGAGCAACTTGAGTGACTGGTGTGGTATGAACATGTGGTGGTGATGGTGATGTAGGCTCAACGGTGTTTGGGTCTGGTGCATGATAAGCCTGAAGCACCTGCATGTAGGGATCATCTAAGCCCGGTGTGGTCTGAGGGATGACGTAGGAAGGCATAGTCTGTGACAAAGACGGTATATGTGTGTAAGTATATAGAAAATACTTATAGTAAATAGTGTAAGTTAAGTATGTATAAGTATACATAAAATACTTATAGTACATGTAGTTGAGTAAAATCAACGAACTGTAACATATAGTTAAGACAAATAAACAGCAAGTAAAGTGGCAAGTAAAATAGACAGGCAAGTGGCGGTCATAGGGACTTGTTTTTGTAAAAAGTGATTATAGTTTAGGGTTTATATGTACCTAGTTCTCTATAACCTAGGCCCTGATACCAATCTGTAACACCCCCAAAATCAGGTATTGCGAAAGCATTCGGGTCATGGGGTGCTACTGAATTAGAAATCATAACAAAAGGTAATAAGAAACGGAATACATACTCCGTTAAAATACATTCAGTTGGATTAAATCAAGATTACATATGAGTTTTAAATTTAACAGATAAGCCCAAAAGTTTAATGGTCCCATAAAAACAAGTCATGAATATGTGTGAAAAAACTTTGGTAAATATTTTATGACCATCGCCTTGCCATGCATTGCCAATAATGAGTTTCTTAAACACCTGAGAAAAACATGCTAAAAGTCAGCAAAAAGCTGGTGAGTTCATAGGTTTATAAGTAAGCAGTAAAATCAATAGTTTGGACCATGAGTTTCATATAAAAATAGTCTATTATGCTAGCACTAAGTTCATGCAACTGAAGCTATAATAGTGTGCATGCTCTAGAAGCATGTTAAATATAAAGGCTCGGCAAGTGTTTATCCCAGACACTTGTATTTCGACATGGTATACGTTCGTTCGCCTATCCGGTCAATCCGAACGGGGGCGTTACCCCTAATAGATCTATCTATAATATTCGCGCTTCCCAGCAGGAATTGACGATTCATGAGTTGGGCAAAATGGGACATAAAAGGGCATAGGCTATACCACGTAATAGCATAAATAATAGTTTTGGTCCATAAAAGAGTTTTGCATGTTTCTCACCCCAATTGTAAAACAAGTATAAATAGAGTGGGGCTATAAACTCACCTCAATAAATAGCGGTCAGATAGTGCAATAAAGCAGATAGTGTTCGGCATCGACACGCGACCTAGATTAGTAAGCATTGTTTAGTTCACAGTTTTTGTTTAAGACTCGATGAAGTTTAGATAAGTTTAAAAGTTTTAAAATGTTTATGTTGTTGTTGCTTGTGTGGCAGCATTTAAGTTTTAAAATAGTTTTCTAAGTGTTTGTAGGTATTGGCTCTTGGATGTGCATAAATGTATAAAATATCAAGGACGAATAAGATTCCGGTTCGACAATAACCGAAAGACGATGTACGGAAAGTGAGTACAAATAATACTAGACGTTGTCAGGATATGGAAACATTTTTGTTAAAGATATGTAAAAATAGTAGTTATAAAAGTATATAAATAGTTATTTTGAAATATTTGCCAAGAATATATTTAGAAGTGTATGAATAATTATTTGTAGGTAATGGCTTTATTTACAAGATTTGTAATTTGAGAAACTAGTTTATAGATGTTGCATATAAAATATTTCGTTTGTCAATCTTGATAAAAACATGATAAACATATTTATTTTGATAGAAGTCGGGCATGACCCGTGCATGTGTGTTGGTTTCTCGAGGTAACTATGTGTTACAAATATATATGTTTAAGTAATAGCCGTTTATAACTTTTATAAAATTTACGTAGGTTTTTATGTAATAATCTCGAGTGTATATAAGTCAATTAAGAGATATAAATAAACAAGCATGTTTAAAATTTACGAGTCTAGTTTTGACTAGTGTTTATAAGTTATAATTGTATAAAAGAGTCTATAGTTGTATGTATATATAGTGTCTCGTGTAATACATATGTTTTTATAACTCGTTGTGATTTATGACGAAACTCATGGCAACGTCAAAAGAAAAGAGTTGGGATTGAGTTGCGGAATAAGTCGAGTATGAAGTACATTGTCACACTTACGGATTATCAAAACAAGTTATGTTATACATTGTTATTTTAGAGGAAACAAAAAAAAAATACACATTCTGTTTTTAAAACAAACGCAACCTACTCATGTGAACTGGGCTGTGGCCTATACTATTTCACAATAGATCATGACCAGTGCAACACAAAAGAAAACTAACCCAACTTCTAATTTTTTTATATCGGGTTATACTTATCTATTCTCTTTTGAATTCGTTTTGATACCAAAGTGAGTAAGCTAAGCGTTCATTACATCGAACTCGAGTGAACAAGCCAAGAGAAATTCGAACACACTCGACCTCGCGACACGACTCAAACCAACACACCCTTATGTGATGGACTTGAGGTCCTTTAACCGAGAACCATAACAATCAGCACACCTCTCGGGTGTGTGAACTAAATTGAAGTCAGCAAACGCAAACACCCTCTTGGGTGTCTCATTGGCCCAGCAGCAGAAACAAACGCACCCTTATGGGTGTTTCTTTGAGCCGAACCAAAACAAAACGTACCTTTGGGTTGTTTCTGTCGCTAACCGAGAACCAAGCAAGACAATTATAACCCAAACCGAGCCATACTTGTGACCAAAGGGCTCGGCTCATAACTAAAACAAACACTTTCCTTGGGTATTTTTCCTTGGCTCGAATAAGAAAACGAACACCTTCTTAGGCTGGGGTGTGAGCCACGACAATGAACAACAAACAACCACCACGACAACCCTCTTGGGACTGCCGTGGCTTGGACCAAACACATCCTTACGGGTTTTTAGCTAACGGAGAATGAACCCAACATCCTCGGTGTAACTTAGTTTTACCCAAAAACCAATAACACGACTAACCCACGAATCCTAATTGAACCATGGTGGAGTCTAAATCAAGACTAAAGCATGACTCAAGATCTTATCCAAATCGTGAACCAGGACATAACAACGGAATGCAAATCCAAAAATAAGCCGATGAAAATAAGCAGATACAATAATATGTACTTCCATTAAAGCCAATATCATGTTCAAGTTGTGCTTTCTTATTTTGCCACACATTAACAACAACAACAAGGAATTAAAACGAGCATAACTCATTCACGGAGATGGCTCCAACTATTTAACAATATCATGGCTTAAGAGTATGAATCAATTCGCGAGTTTTATGCAAAAAGATCAAATTTATTGAACAACTAGATTTCATAAAAATCCAAAGACATTTACATATACGAATTGAACATCAAAACAAGATTTTAAGATCCTTACAATACTAGAGCCAATTGGAAAGATGACCAACAATCAAAACCCAGTTCTGATTCCAAGCAAACCCAAATCCAAAACCAAGCAAGCAACCCACCACAGCTTCTCTATGATTATTAGTGGAGTTTGGGAGGTGGTTTAGCCTATGGATCGTTCAGTAGACTAAAAAGGAGAAGATGAGGAGCATATTGACCACTCTTTCCTGCTCTCGATCTTGGAGATGGCCAAAGTGAGCACTGCTCACTATCCTTTTGCAGCTTCAAGGCTCCCTCGCGATTCTTCATAGGAAGGAGAGAAAAGGAGGAGAGTGATGTATAAAAATGAGAGTGATGGATCAGATCTGTGCTTATCTCTTTTATTTTGACTTTGAAGGGACAAAGTTGTGATGATAACGATGTAAAGCAAGGAAATAAGTAAATAAATTAGAGTAGTGGGTGGCGGATAGGTTTATTTAGGTTAAAGGGGATAAGTTGTGTTTATTTTAGGCCTCACGTACTGTGGAACGATTTTGTTCGAAGTTCAAACACTTGGGATATGAATCTTAGTAATGCGTTTGAGAGATATTTATGTATTGAATGTGTTTAGCATGCGGAATCTACTACAACACACTTAAAAGAACACAAGGTGGTGAGTTTATGTAAACGTGAGAATGCAATGAACAAAGAACACAACTTTGGTTTAACACAATACGATTCAATATTATTGATGAAATAATACGGATGATCTAAATATCACCGGGATTACAAAGTAATCTTGAATCTAAGATTGTAAAAAGGATTTCTGATTTGAAGTAACTAAGTTACTTGAGAGATAGTTTGGTTTATGTTATTGGTTGTGAAAGATGCATGCATGAAGAAGTGACTAAGATATCCTTTTATAAGATAAGGATATCTTATTACATGTTGTCAAGTGGAAGAGTATTATACTATATTTTGACTATATTGGCGCCTACAATTAAATACAACTACCAATGTACAACTCTGCCATATTCTTCTGTGAACCACAGAGGACTACACTACTTCTACATAACGTATAACTTTGTACAAAGACTAATAATTCAACTAAATATCTATTACAAAATATCTAATCGACTTGACATAAGCTTGGCAGTCTCTTCATCAACCAGCAGTACCTTCTACCCAGAAGGTACTGGTAGAACATCTTTATACACTTCAAAATCAACTAGCAGGCTCTTCAACATCTTTGGCAGGCTCTTTGACTTTGATCATTTTATTCCCAACAATCCTCCCCTAAACTTGTTATTTCCATTAAAATACACAAGTTTCTGATGAATAAAATACATACCTTGAGGATTTGAGAGAACTCTTCCAAAAACCTTCGTTCTCTGTTCTTCCTTTTTCTTTCATATTGCTCAGATATGCTCCTTAGCAAACTCTGAACAATTTCTGAGTTCTCATCATCTTTGTCACACCTTAATCTCTTGGAGATCATGGTTTTAAGCACTTCATAACTAAGTGGATACTCTTTCTCAGCCAACATAAAGAGTTCTATCCCACTCTGTGTGAAAAGGTGATGAATGTTGCTATGGCTTAGAAATTCCCAAGTTGTTGAAGGATCATAATAGGGAAATTTCCAATGAACATCTTTGGGTTTAGGATCAAACATCCTATTGAATTCTACCCATAGTTCCTGTTCCTTAGCATCTGAACTAGAAGTTGTGTCTAGCCTAATCTGCACTAGATTCCACAATTCTTCTAAGTCTGCTCTGTCACATGCTCTAACTAAATTTTCAAAATTCTTGAAGATAGCAAACTGACCCCCAACCCTTGTTACTTTCCATGATTTTCCTAATCTATCATGGTTGATCTCCCAATCAATAATAGGTCGTCTACAGCTAATTGGATCAGCATGTATGATTGTAGGCAAAGTAATCAACAATTTACTTACTTGCTCTGTGTCCAATTTTGCTACTTCTTTCTTCTGAGCATCCTTCTTCTTCATTGAGGGGTGTACATCAGATGGAACATTATAGTAAAGACTTTTGTAGGCTTGTAGATACAGGAAGAAGATTTCATCAGCGGATTTTTCTTTAGTTGATAATCAGTCCAATTTGCCTGATTCTTCAGAAACCTTTTCATAAAAATCACCTGATCTTTCTGAGCTTGTCCTACCTTGAAACCTCTCTTCTGACTTTCCTTCATCTTCTCAAAAATGTCAGCCAAAGCTGCTTCTTTATACTTCTTGTTGATGAAAGATTCAAGTGCTTCTGTTTTCTCATCAGAATTGAGTGTCTTGTCATTTACTATATTTGCTGCTTGACCTTTCACAATTGGATCATTATTGATAATCCATAGCATCTGTGCATCAAAGGTCTCTTGAGCAATTTGAGTGTCAAGAAGAGTCTGAGCAGCATCTTCAGCATCTTTCTGCTCTTTCATTACTTGAAGCATTCTTGAAGCTTCAATAGCTCTTAGCTCTTCTTCATGAACTCTTTTGGCCTCTTCTTCTCCTAAAGCCATCTGAATTTGCTGAGTTCTTTTCAACTTCTTGGACTTTGGCTCATCTTCAATCATAATGCCTTTGCCCTTATCCTTTGGAGTTGGTGCTTGTGATGAAGCAGAGGATTGCTCATCAGCAACTAAAACCCTCTTTCTTTTGTACACTTTCTCAGCAGACCCTTTGTACCCCATAGCCAATAGCCTTTCTCTCCTAGCAGGCTCTTCTTCTGGCCTAGCAGGCTCTTGCCCTGCTCCAACAGGCTCTTCATCATAAACTTGAGTTCCATCATGGAATTCAAATTGAGCCTCTTCCTCATCTTCAGACCTATCCTTCCTCCCCTTTTTGGAAGAGTGACCTATCCTATCATCATCTGACTTTGAAGAACTAGATAAAACAGCCTTTGCAGATCTTTTACCCTTCAACTTCTTCACTTTATCCTCCAATTTCTTTACCCTCTTTACTAATTTGATGTTGATCTCAGAAAACTTCTTGCTTTGACTTTTAAGAGCTTTTTCTAAGATCTTCACCTTCTGCTTTAGTTCTTGCATTGTCTGAGGTGATTGGGGTTGTGATACATGATGTGATGATATTGGTGGTGTTGGTGATGGTACTGGAGATGGTATTGGTGATGTTTGATGTGTTGGTGAAATGTAACCATGTGAAGAACTAGATGATTGTGTTTCAGCTGATGGTGTTGGTTCTTCTGGATGTTGTGGTAACATTTCATCAAAAAGTGGTATTTCTTCCCCTCTAAAACCAATTCTCATATTTGAAAATACTTTGTGAGAAAGTTTTGGTGTGTCATAAATTGAGTCTGTGGGAAGTAACAAATGTTTTAATTTTGCAATGATGCATCCAATAAATCTTGGATACATCAAAAACTTTGTTTCACTTTTCACATTTTTAATCAATCCCTCAAAAATATGTTTTGAAAAATTGTATTTTCTGTTTGTGGCTAAGCAAATGAGAGCAGAAGCCATGTTTCCACTAAATTGCTCCCAAGAGGTTTTCTTCTGGCTCAAACAGTGAAGGATTGTGTGAATCAAAAATCTCCATTGTGGAGTAAGATGCTTTTTCAGAAAAGTGAGTTTGTTAGACTCAGCATGATACCCCATTCTTTGTAAATTTTCAAAAATTTCAGTATCTGGTAACTGACTAATACCATCAGAATCATCCAAATGAAGATGTCTTCTTATGGATGACTCAGTAAGAGTCAAATGTTTACCATCCACTTTGGCCTTAATTCTTTGTTCCCCATTTTCAGAAGTTTTAATTTTAGCAGATTGCCAAAATTGTAAAATTTGATTTTCATAAATAGTGGGATTGACTAGCAAAGCAAACCTGATGTAGGAGTTGTTTAAAAAGTCCACTACTTGATGAAATGAGGCATTATCCTCTGACTTCTCCAAAAATGCTAACTGATTGTGACGTTGGACAAAATCTAGAACAACTGTGGAAGCCATAATGAAAATTTTGAATATGATGGTGGGATTTGTTGGTAGTACTGGTAGAAGATGAAAGGTGTATGTGAATTATGATAATGACTGATGAAAGAAGATATGAGAGAATTACTTTTAACCGACAATAAGAAAGATTATAATAAGTAAATGTATAGGCGGTTAAAAAGATCTTTTATAATAAGTAAATGAAAAGATGGTGCAATTTCCTTGGATGGAGGAAATTTAAAAAGGCAATGATGCTGTGTATCTTGGATGATTGGTTCAACAAGTGAAATCATCTAATGTCATGCCTTTGAGTTGAAACTTTCCTTAGTTTGATCTAGATAGAACTTTCTCCTTGAGAAATGCTTCATCCCTTCTAGATATGTGATCTAACTCTATCTTTTTCAACTTTGCATCATCTTGTATGCTCTTGTCTTTCCTTTCATAAATTGGTTTTTCTTCCATTCTGGGCTATTAATTCCTCCCCTGAGATTGTTATCTCTCCTGAAGTGAATATAACTTTTGTTGCTCCTTTCTGTTTGGAAGAACTCTTGTTTCGTTATCAACCTGAAATGTGTTAGTTGCAAACCAAAAGAACAAAATGTTCTACCAGTATTTTAAACATTCAAGCCTTTATATGAACAAAACATAGCAATTTTATATCAGCAGGACCAATTATGAAGTAACAGGACCTTTTGACTAACTAGCAGTACCATGTTTAAAATCCAATACCAGTTAATTTTATGAACAAAAACATATGATTTTCAAAGATTTATCATTCCAATACCTCCTACAAGATATTTGAATCTACCTAAATCAAAAGCTTTGGTGAGAAGGTCTGCATAATTCTTTTCAGAATCAATTTTAACTACTTGAATTAACCTCTTCTCATTGCAATCCCTTATGAAATGGTGTATGATTTCAATATGTTTTGTTTTTGAGTGTTGAACTGGGTTTTTAATGATACAAATAGTACTGCTATTGTCAATATAAATAATGGTGTTAAGAAAATTGTACCCATAGTCAAGCATTTGATTTTGGATCCAAAGAACTTGCCCACAACAACTTGCACCAGCAACATATTCTGCTTCAGTTGTAGAATTGGCCACCATTGTTTGTTTCTTGCATTGCCAAGAGATTAGTCTGCAACCAAGAAATTGACATCCACCAGTTGTGGATTTTCTGTCTAGAGTTGCACCAGCATAGTCACTATCCGAATAAGCCACCAATTCAAAAGATGATTCCCTTGGATACCAAAGACCCAACCTTGGTTGACCCTTAAGATATCTAAAGATTCTTTTGACTGCTGTGAGATGAGAGATCTTGGGATGTATTTGAAACCTTGCACATACACATACTGAGAACATGATATCTGGTCTTGATGATGTAAGATACATCAAGGACCCAATCATAGATCTATAATTGTGCAAATCCATATCTTCTCCTTCAGCATCCTTGAGTAGGCCTTTGTCTGGATCCATTGGTGTACTTGCAACTTTAGAATCAGTAAAATTAAATTTCCTTAGGATCTCTGCTACATACTTATCTTGGCTGACAAATATGCCTTCTTTGGATTGTTTCACTTGGAGACCCAAAAAGAAAGTAAGTTCCCCCATGGAACTCATTTCAAACTTACTATGCATAAGTTTTTCAAATTGTACACACAAGTCTTGGTTTGTTGATCCAAAGATTATGTCATCAACATAAATCTGTACTAGCAAGATGTCTTTCTTTGTTCTTTTGATGAACAAAGTTGGATCAATCCTGCCTCTTTGGAATCCACTTTCTAGTAGAAAACAAGCCAATGTTTCATACCATGCCCTTGGAGCTTGGTGTAGGCCATACAAAGCCTTGGTAACCTTGTAAACTTTGTCTGGATACTCTGCATCAATGAAGCCTGGAGGTTGAGATACATATACTGGTTCTTCAATCTCACCATATAAAAATGCACTCTTAACATCCATTTGATAGACAGTGAAGCCTATGAATGAAGCATAGGCCAAGAATAGCCTAATTGCTTCAAGTCTTGCAACTGGAGCAAACACTTCTTCATAATCTACCCCTTCTTCTTGAGTATATCCTTGTGCTACCAATCTAGCCTTGTTTCTGATCACTATACCCCTTTCATCTTTCTTGTTTCTGAACACCCATTTGGTTCCAATTGCCCTATGACCTTTAGGCAAATCAACCAATATCCAAACCTTCTGAATCTTGAATTGGAGAAGCTCTTCTTGCATTGCTTCCACCCAACTTGCATCATCTAAAGCTTTGTTTATGTTTTTGGGTTCAGCCTGAGATAGAAAACATGAAAACAGGCTTATATTGGAAGTATCATTCTTCTTTTCTTCATAAATAGAGGAGATAAACCCTTCTTCATCTGAAGATAAGACTTGAGATAAACCAACTTGAGATCTTGTTCTAACACCAGAAGTTATGCTTCCAATCACATCATCAGTTGAGTGATCTTTGAGAATTCTAGTGTTTGGTGTTTTAGGAACTTCATATGTAGTTGGAAGATTGCTAATCCCAACTTCTTCTTGAAAAGAATCATCTATTTGAACATTCAATGGCTCAGCAGTACCAATACTTGAACTAGCAGGACCATCTGAAGAACTGGCAGTACCATTGTCATTAGCACCACTTTCTTGATTCTCTTGATTCTGAGTTCCTTGATCTTCTTCATTGCCTTCATTTGTTGTGTTTGAAGGTTCTTCTTGACTTGAAGATAGATCCATACTTTTCCAAATTGGCATCCAGATGTAATCTTGATCTTTAGGAGTTTCAACATTGTCTTCAAAACCTGCATTATCATTAGTATTTGTACCTGTAACAGGCACATAATTCATAGATTCTGAAAGCCTATCAACATCAAACATCCAATCTGGTCCAACTCCTTTCACATTTGTTAGTTTCTCTTGAAACTCTATGTGAAGATTCTCTTCTACTAGCCTAGTGCAAGTGTTAAACACTCTATAGGCCTTACTCTGCAAGGAATACCCTATCAAAAAGCCAACATCTGCTTTTCCATCAAATTTGCCTAAATGATCTTTGGTATTGAGAATAGTGACATGACAACCAAAAGGTCTCATAAAACTTAAAGATGGTTTTCTACCAAAGAAAAGTTCATAAGGTGTTTTTCTATGTAGCTTTGTCACAAGAACCCTGTTTTGCACATAACAAGCAGTACCAACTGCTTCAGCCCAAAATGAAATAGGTAACTTAGAGTCTACTAACATAGTTCTAGCAGCCTCTATAAGTGTTCTATTCTTTCTTTCTGCTACTCCATTTTGCTGAGGTGTTCTAGCTACACTAAACTCTCTTTTTATGCCTTTTTCCTTGCAAAAGTCATCCATAACTCTATTCTTGAATTCTGTCCCATTGTCACACCTGATGACTTTGACCTTCTTATCAGATTGGTTTTCTACCTCAGTGATATATGTTTTAAGTATCTCACTAGTTTCATGTTTAGATCTTAAGAAGAAAACCCATGAAAATCTGCTATAGTCATCAGTAACAACCAGACAATATCTTTTTCCATTCAAGCTGCACACATTAGTAGGACCAAAGAGATCCATATGAAGCATATGTAAAGCCTGAGTAATAGAGTTTTGGGTCTTGGGCTTACAAGAAGCTCTATGTTGTTTGCCTTTTAGACAGTCAACACAAGTTTGGTCGTTTTGGAAAGTCTTTTTGGGTAAACCTCTTACTAAATCATATTTTGCAATAGTGTTGATTGTTTTAAAGTTTACATGACCAAGCCTTCTATGCCAAAGCATAGATTCATCCAATGAGGCTTTTGCTACCAAACAAGTTAAACCTTCCTTGGGATCAATGTTCTTTAAATTGACACTATACATATTGTTCCTTTTTGGAATTTTAAGAAGGATCTGACTCTCATCAGGCATCTTAAAATCAGAAGAAAGAACCATACATTCATTGTCAGTAAAAAGAACATTGTTCTTTTTGTCACACATTTGTGAGACACTAAGAAGATTAAACTGAAGTTCTTTCACAAAATACACATTTTCAAAATCTAGTTTACTGGTTTTGATAGTACCTTTACCAGCGATCTTTCCTTTTATTCCTCCCCCAAAGGTAACATATCCTCCATCAAAAGTTTTGAAGTCTGAGAGGAATGACATGTTGCCTGTCATGTGCCTTGAACATCCACTATCAACATATCCTTGATCTTCAATATCAGATGAATGTTCCTGCACATGAATAAACATATTAGTTTCCTTGGGGTACCCAAGCCATGACAGACTTGGGTTTGCCTCTTGCATCAATGAAATCAAACCTTTTCAGGATTGTTGATGCACCTTTTGATTGGATTGGTTTCCAAATCCAACATGCTGAGGACTTAACAGCACTTTCCCTTTTAATCCATTGTGTGGTCTTTGGTCTATCAGTACCAATTTTGGTAATACCAATCTTGGCAGTACCATTTGGTCTAGCAGGACCTTTTGGTCTAGCAGGACCTTTGGTTTTTGGTTTCCAAATTTGTGTTTTGACCACAGATTTCTTTTGTATAGGACTATTCACAACTTTTGGTACACTTTTGAAAGTGTTTCTTGTACCCTTATCAGTTGGTTTTGCAATAACAGGCTTATTTTGTCTAACAGTATGTTTAACATTTGAGGTGTTAGACTTAACAAAACTTTTTCTGGGGTGAGTAACATTTGTTTTAGACTTTGATTTACTCCCAGAAACCCATTTATTACAATAAGCATGAAGATGATTAAAGCTACCACAATAATAACAAGCCTTATTGAACATAACAAAGTCATCACCTAGTTGTTGTGACTTAAGGTTGTTCCAATTTCTTTGGCTTCCCCTAGGTTTGTTATTACAATTTTTACAACTTTCAACTGTTTTCAAAACAGTTTTAGCCTTAGCTTTAACTTCTACTTTCTTAGGACTGTTTGGTCCTACTATGATTCCTTTGATAGGAATAGTTTCAACTTCATCATCATCAGATACCCAATCTTCAATAATTAGGACATCTGGTCTCTTATCAGTGATCACCTTAGAGAGTGAGACATTCTTAGCCCTCTCAGAAGGTTCACTTATCACTACAGATTTAGCCAATGGTTTGTTCATGACTTCATGCACACCTGATTCAGCAAGATTTGATCCTGGAGGACAAGGGATTCCTCTATAAGGAGGTGGACATTCATTGTATCCTATCCCTGATTTTATTCTCTTATTCATCTGATTCTCTACTATGCTCCTAGTACACTCAGAAGCATTTTCCAATTTAGTAACAGTCAGTTGAATATTATCTCTAGCCAAAGTAACTTTAGTACACTCATTCCTTACCATTTTTATTTCTGAATCTTTCAAAAATATTTGTCTATTAAGAGCAGCTTTAGCATCAGAAAATGTGAGTTCATTTTCTCTATAGTGAATGATTTGTTTTTCTAGTTTGGCCATACCACACTGATGGTTAAATAATGTTTGTTGGGTTTTTCTGTGTTCTAGTACTTCTGTATCATAAGATTTTCTTATAATTTCTAATTCTTTAAGAAATTCACAATTGCTAGAACATTTGATAGTTTGTACCTCAGGAGTGGAGAATGCCATCAAAGCCAATTCATCATAAGTTGACTCATCTTCACCCATGAAACTCCAATCAAAACCCATGCCATCAATAGCAACCATTGCTTTTGGCTCAGCAACTTCAACAACCTTACTCTTGCTTTCAAAGCTTCCTTTCTTCTCAAAGCTTCCTTTATTCCTGTTGTCAAACCCTCTACCCTTGTCATCCTGCTTTTTAGGTCTTTTACACTCTCTAGAGTAGTGACCCATCATGTGGCAGTTGTAACACTCCACTTTTGACTTATCATAGCCAGCAGGCTCATTTCCATTTATCATTATCTTCTTGCCAGTCCTCATCAACAACTTCTTAGCTCTAATGCTTAAAAGTGAGAGTTGCCACTTTATGTCCATCACTTCAAGATCATCAGGATGAATCTCTTGAAGGTCTTCAAAAGTTAATACGGACCCATTGTTTTGAGATGTAAGAAAAGCACACCCAATTGTTTCATCTAAAATGGATTTGGTACTACTTGAAGTACTAGCAGTACCAAAGGTTGTACTGGCAGTACCTTCTTCTCTGCCACCTTTTTCTTCATTATCAACCTTTGAGATGCTTGGGGATGAAACAAAAGCCATATTTCCTGAACTTGACCCAGTAGTCTTCTTTACTTCATGTTCTACAATTTTGAAATTGTTGTAGAGATCATTGAGACTCATCTGGTCAATATCTGGCTTGTTCTTCCAGACAATGACATGCATAGACCATTCTGAAGGTAAACTCCTAAGAAATTTAGAGTTTAGATCTTCTTGAGTTATCATCACTTCATGGATGGCTAACTGACTTGCAAGCTTCTGAAGTCTATTGAACATACTGTCCAAAGACTCATTGGTTGTGGCTGTAAAGTTCTCAAATTGTTGTTTGAGAAGTGTTTTCTGTGTTTTCTTGGTAGCATCATTACCACCAAACCTAGCCACAATAGCTTCAAAAAGGGTTTTGGCATCTTTGTATTTGTTAAAGATCAGAAGTTGATCATTTGGAATAGTCATCAGTAACATACTCCTTGCTTTTAAATCATTTCTCTTCTGAATCTTTTCATCTGCATTTGATGGTTGGTCTTGTATTCTTGTTACAAGAGCATCATTTACTGTTGTAGTGGTGATTTGGGGTTTAAATGAATTGCCTTGTTCAATGATCTCCCAAAGTGCATAGTCTTGCACTTGAAAGTATTGTTCAACCCTTAGTCTCCACATTTCAAACTCATTTTGCTTAAGTAACGGAAGTTTAGCTGCAACATTTGTTTGAATATGTTCAACATCCATTGTTCTTTTAAATTAGTAAATATCAAGCCTAGCTCTGATACCACTTGTGGAACGGTTTTGTTCGAAGTTCAAACACTTGGGATATGAATCTTAGTAATGTGTTTGAGAGATATTTATGTATTGAATGTGTTTAGCATGCGTAATCTACTACAACACACTTAAAAGAACACAAGGTGGTGAGTTTATGTAAACGTGAGAATGCAATGAACAAAGAACACAACTTTGGTTTAACACAATACGATTCAATATTATTGATGAAATAATACGGATGATCTAAATATCACCGGGATTACAAAGTAATCTTGAATCTAAGATTGTAAAAAGGATTTGTGATTTGAAGTAACTAAGTTACTTGAGAGATAGTTTGGTTTATGTTATTGGTTGTGAAAGATGCATGCATGAAGAAGTGACTAAGATATCCTTTTATAAGATAAGGATATCTTATTACATGTTGTCAAGTGTAAGAGTATTATACTATACTTTGACTATATTGGCGCCTACAATTAAATACAACTACCAATGTACAACTCTGCCATATTCTTCTGTGAACCACAGAGGACTACACTACTTCTACATAACGTATAACTTTGTACAAAGACTAATAATTCAACTAAATATCTATTACAAAATATCTAATCGACTTGACATAAGCTTGGCAGGCTCTTCATCAACCAGCAGTACCTTCTACCCAGAAGGTACTGGTAGAACATCTTTATACACTTCAAAATCAACTAGCAGGCTCTTCAACATCTTTGGCAGGCTCTTTGACTTTGATCATTTTATTCCCAACACGTACTCTGTGTCCCGTTGAGCTAAACTTTAAACGTGATACCTCGGTTTCGTATAAATGCGAAAAATATAATTCTGGAGACGCTTTTATAAAACTGGTATCAAAGTAAAATTTATTGACCCCGAAAATATATTATAAAATTGAACCGTTACTAATGCGGTGTCGGTACGCGTGTGGTATTATTTTTCAAGAAAAGTGACATAACCTCTTGCTTTTATTATGTTGAGGTCTGTAAATACACGGGAGTGGAAAATTCACCTTTTTCTTATTAGTTTTGGCGAGTTGTTGTATGCTACAGTGTGCGAGTTTGCTTCCCGAAATAGTTATGCAAGCTCATGAATGCTTAATTTAACAGTTAGGTAATAATAAATTAACATTTATTACTAAAATATTGTGGGAAAATTACCGTTTGTCACAAATACTCCCCCTAGTTAGGGTGCCAAGTATAAATAAGTGCTACAAAACAAAGGTTAGTGATAAATAGTTCAAACCAACCATGGATATAATGTACAATAGGAAGTCACAACCAACACACAAACATCAATAAACATCATTCATTAGTAAAATATCTTGTGATAAAAGTCACAAAATTGGACAATAATGGAGATGTTGAAATGCAAGAATAAATAGAAAAATAACTTAGAAAAAAATCCTAGGAAAAAAATAACTTAGAAATAAAAATCTTAGAATATAAAAAAAATCGGAAGATGTGAAGCTCCTAATGTGATCATCTATTGAGGAGGATGAGAAATAGTGTTAAGACGCTTGAGGATGTGGTTTAAAATGAACCTCATATCGTTTTGGAGCTCATGAACCAATATATTGGTTCTTTGACTAAGATGAGCGGTTCTTTCACACATGGAGCAACCATGGCGAGGGAAGTTTGGTGGTAGAGTAGGTTCGTTTGTTGGTGGTGATGGTGGTGGTGGAACATTTGTTGATTGGTGGTTGGAATTTGGTGGAGCTATGATGGATGAAAGTAAGGTGGTATGTAGTTGCATGGCTTCATGGAGGTGAGAATCCACCATGTTGGAAAAGGCATAGAGGTGGTCTAGTTCCTCATTGATTTGACCTTGAGTTTGTGGGGGATCAATCCACATGGACTTGTTAATGTCCCTACGTGTTGAGTTTGGTGAGAAGGGTTGAGATTGAGGTTGTTGAGGTGGTGGAGCATGGTCTCCGTAGAGTAGACCATGGATTTCCCTATAAATAGGGTGGAAGAGTAAGGGTTGTTGTTGTGATGGTTCACAATCAAATGGTAATGGTGGTAGATTTGTTGATCTTTGAGGTAGGTCTTCTAAAGTTTCCAAAAACGGGTGTGGAGAGGTCGGTGGTGTGGCAAATAATTCTAATGGTTGAAGTTTTGGAGATCTTGGAGGTGATGGTGATTTGGGTATTTGAGATGGTGCGGGAGGTGGTGTGGTGGCCACTGGTGTCTTTGTTGGTGGTGGAGTTGTTATGATGATAGGTGAAGGTGTTGGAGTAGACAAAGTGAGAAAGTTTTCATCATGGATTGGAGATGAGATGTTGAGTGGTGAAGAGTCTGATGATGATGAGTTTAGGTTGACAAAACAGCAAGGTTTTACGCTTATTCTTGCGGTTATTCTTGGTGGTCTTGAGGGTGATGAAGAGTTAGTTGATTTTGTCATTGTGAAAAATGCTTGAGATATGCAGAAATTCACAAGAAAAGGTGGTGAGGGTGTGAGAAATGATCATCCTAGAGGTTCTAATTTATAGAATTCAAGATTTATGGAAGAGTGTGTTTGGATTTAATGTTAAGCCATACAAAAATGGTGGTTTCTAATGATTTGAATGTGGAAGAGAAGGTTGTCAAATCATCAAAGTCAATCCAATGGGGTTGAGTTGAGTGAAAGAGGAAGGATATGCAGTTAATGCATGGCAATGAGTGCAAGATCTTTGATGTCAGTGATCCACGGATAACAAGGAACCAAATTTAGGGATCCTTGCTTTATGGAGAAAGGTAACTTGAGTGGTTTTTTTGAAATTTCAAGTTTTGGTGGGAAATAGTTTTCCTATTGGTCTAATTGAGCTAAGATGATCTTAATATGAATGAATAGCAGTAAAAGTATCCTAATAACAAAAATGAATGATCTAGAGCGCGGGATTAAATGAAAATTTAAAAATTATAGCTATTGTTTGGTGGAAACATGAATTTGGTTCCGCCTGATCCGTCAGGCAAATTTTGGCGGAGCCAAATTTTGGACGGACGGAACCAAATTTTTGGTTCCGTCCAATCCGCCAGTCCAAAAAAGTAAACAGAGGGCTTTTTTGAACCCCCGAACCTCGTTCAAATCCCATAAATTTTCCTAAAACATGTGTAATTAATTAGTTGTGATTAGAAAATAACAATAAAACAGGTAATAACACATGTAAGGGTATAGATCAAGCAGGGCCTAATAATTTCACTAATAATGTGAAAAAATGGAAAAATGACAACATTAAGATGTTATCTACCTGCAAGACAAGGTTAGATCACATAATTGTTCAAAGTTAAATTATCATCCTAAGACAAGACAAATACATCAAACATCATTGTTTTGGAGTAAAAGTATCCTAATAACAAAAATGAATGATCTAGAGCGCGGGATTAAATGAAATTTTAAAAATTATAGCTATTGTTTGGTGGAACCATGAATTTGGTTCCGCGTGATCCGTTAGGAAAATTTTGGCGGAGCCAAATTTTGGACGGACGGAACCAAATTTTTGGTTCCGTCCAATCCGCCAGTCCAAAAAAGTAAACAGAGGGCTTTTTTAACCCGAACCCCGTTCAAATCTCATAAATTTTCCTAAAACATGTGTAATTAATTAGTTGTGATTAGAAAATAACAATAAAACAGGTAATAACACATGTAAGGGTATAGATCAAGCAGGGCCTAATAATTTCACTAATAATGTGAAAAAATGGAAAAATGATAACATCAAGATGTTATCTACCTGCAAGACAAGGTTAGATCACATAATTGTTCAAAGTTAAGTTATCATCCTAAGACAAGACAAATACATCAAACATCATTGTTTTGGAGAAAATGTACCAAACGCTCATAAAGCCTCTCATTGCCTATCCAATTTCTTGTTAATCTTTGTTAGGAATCTTCCAATTTACTTGAACATTCCTCTTGTTTGCTTGAATTCTTCCGATTGATTTTCAATGACCGGGAGTTGTTGGAAGTAGTCAAGAGGTGGAAGCCTAGAGTTTGGAAGTCCATCATCCTCGCTCATAGATGATGATGATGAGGAAGTAGGTGGATGAGGACGTTTTTCTTGAGTTTTTGCTACTCTCTTATCACTCAATGGCACAAATATGTGATCAACAAGGGAGTAGTCAGGACAAAACCATCTAGCATTGGGTGGAATGGGTGCAAAGGCTCTAAAGAGACGGGTGAGAAGCATCCCGTATGGAAGAGCGGTGGTTCCTAGCATAGGTATGTCCGCCATCCTTTTGGCAACATAATAGGCTAAGTTGAAAGGTTGATGGGTTGACAAGCTATAAAGCATGTAACAAAGACAAGCATTGATGTGATCACGATTTCCTATGGTACACAAGAAATTAACCCTAAGGATTTCTTCCCATTTTTTTGAATTGAGGCCTAAGTTCATTGAGTTCGATGCCAAATGGGTCTCGGTTGACTTCATTTCCCTGGCGGGTTGTTCTTGTGTTTGAAGTTCTAGGAAGGAAAAGTTGTTCTCGGATTATTTATTTTGAAACTTGAGGAGTATCGTATGGAGGCATACGATCAACTATATAGTCAAGGATTGATAGGGACCATTTATCTGAGTAAAGGCATGTACCTTCACATGGAATTCCAAGGACTTCCACAAATTGATTGAGAGGTATGTTGAAGTCATTTTGGTTTACTTTGAATTGGATTGACATTAGACCATAATCATTGGTTGTGAGGACTACACTAGCATAAAATTCTAAGACAAATCTATGACAAATTTGTTCGTTGATGTCTAAGAGACCATCAAAGCGAATGGTTGCAAGTTCTTGATGAATTATTGGTTCCTTCTACAAAGGATGGGTCAATGGTTTTACCCTCATGAACATAACGTTTTTCTAGAGCCTAAAAGATTTTGACTTGAGCCGGAGTAAGACCCTTAGTTTTGTGATGTTTGGGAAGGTATTTTAGAGTGTCTTTGTGGTCATAGAAGGTTGCGGGAGGCATGATTGATCCTAGATACAAAAATTACATACTTTAGTCGAAACTAACGAGAATTTAGATATAAAGTTCTAGTGTGTGCCTATATGAGGACAATGTGGAGGTACGGTTATCTCGACTCCTTTTAATGCATAAAAATAATTTCTTTTAGCAAATTTTGTAACAAAACGAGAGATAACCCAAACGCTCCTAATTCAATTTAGCTTCGATTGAATGTACCCGAAAATACATATTAGTTATGTACTTCCTTTAGCATTCAAGAGATATTATGCAAATGATGTTTTAAACATAACTATTTTATTTGTATGAACAATGTGAAAAATTATTTGTCCTAATTGTGAGAAGCTTTTTACAAAAATTTGACATGGGGCTTTTAGTAAATTATGATAATGTCTTACAAGATGCAATTCCTAACTAAGGGAAACATGATTAGTTATGTAATTTAACAAATGTACTTTATGAT
The DNA here is from genome assembly GCA_021014915.2 of Artemisia tridentata subsp. tridentata. Lineage (NCBI taxonomy): Eukaryota > Viridiplantae > Streptophyta > Magnoliopsida > Asterales > Asteraceae > Artemisia > Artemisia tridentata. Next base: position 135,733,934 of record CP139506.1, on the reverse strand, counting down.
TTATCAAAAAGATGCATAATCCCCAAGTTTTGGTTTTGTGCAAGAAATAAAAGCCCTAGATTCAGATCAGGAGTGTAAATGTAGTCAGGAAACTTACAGTGTTGATTGGAGCACAAATTGGTTGAATGAGATGCCTAAATTTTGAGAGTGATGTGTTATGGGACGTGTTTGAGTTATTTGTTTGTTTTGGGTATGAGAAAGGAGTTTTTGTTTAATATATTCAAAAACTAACCCAGGAACCCACGGATGGGGCGGAACCAAATATTTGGTTCCGCCCTTGTTGTCGAAGGGTTCCTTGGGACCAGTTTTGGGTTTTGGTCAGTTTTGTCGTGTTTGGTTAAGCTAAGGTCTAAGCTAAGATTTTAACTACAAATTTAGTTCCATTAGTCCTAATCCAAGTCTAAGAAGATTAAATGGTTCTCGCTTAAGGGGTTTTGTTAGGATATCGGCAAGGTTGTCTTTTGAGGATACTTTCTCGATTGAGATGTTTCCCTTTTGAACATTGTCGCGAAGAAAGTGATGACGGATTTCAATGTGTTTGGTTCGAGCATGTTGAACTAGATTTTTACTAAGATCGATTAGCTCCTTTGTTGTCGCAAAGAATAGGGATGTCGTTAAGTTGAATTCCGTAGTCGATGAGAGCTTGCTTCATCTAAAGAGCTTGTTGACATGCTTTTCCTGCTGACACGTATTCGGCTTCGGTTGTTGAGATGGATAGAGCCGTTTGTTTCTTTGAAAACCATGAGGTAAGACAATGCCTAACAAAAGTATAAATACCACTTGTACTTTTTCTATCAACATAGTCACCGGCATGGTCCGAGTCGGCATACACTATGGTTTCAACACCCGTTCCTTTGGGATACCATAATCCTAAGTGTGTAGTACCTTTAATGTATCTAAATATTCGTTTTACGGCTTCAAGATGGGATGTTTTAGGATCTTCTTGAAAGTGAGCACATAGACAAATACTAAACATAATGTCGGGTCTACTAGCCGTGAGATAGAGTAGACTACCAATCATTCCTCTATATTTAGTGTTATCTACGGATTCACCTTCTTCATCCTTGGTGAGTTTAGTTTCCGAGGACATAGGCGTTTTCATAGGTTTAGAGTCTTCTAGACCAAATTTCTTAAGCATATCTTTTATGTATTTAGATTGGTTAAAGAATATCCCATCTTCTAATTGTTTTATTTGAAGACCTAAGAAAAAGCTTAGTTCTCCCATCATACTCATCTCAAACTCGTCATGCATGATTTTTTAGAAATCATTACATAACTCTTGACAAGTTGATCCGAATAGGATGTTATCCACATATATTTGGACAATGATAATATGTGAACCCTTTTTCTTAGTGAAGAGAGTGTTGTCTACTAGTCCCATGGTATACTTATGTTCAACTAAGAATGTTTTAAGTCGATTATACCATGCTTTTGGTGCTTGCTTAAGTCCGTATAAAGCCTTTTTAAGTTTGTAGACATGATTTGGTTTTTCAAAATCGGCAAAGCCGGGAGGTTGTGCGACATACACTTCCTCATTTATGAAACCATTTAGAAATGCACTTTTGACATCCATTTGAAAAAGTTTAAAGTCATGTGCAAATGCATATGCAAGTAATATTATAATTGACTCGAGCCTAGCAACCGGAGCAAATGTTTCATCGTAGTCAATGCCTTCTTGTTGATTATAACCTTGAGCTACTAGCCTAGCTTTGTTTCTAGACACTACACCATTTTCATCCATTTTGTTCCAATTATGGTTTGACTTTTTGGTTGAGGAACTAATGTCCAAACATCATTTCTAACAAATTGGTTTAATTCTTCTTGCATTGCTATGACCCAAGATTCATCTTTTATAGCCTCATTTATATTTTTGGGTTCAATGGTTGATATGAAACAAAAGAAGTTACTTTGACTTTGGACTTTTGATCTTAAGGTTCTTTCATTAATTTCTCCTATGAAATTATCTAATGGATGGCTTTTAGATTCCTTAACTATTTCTTTGTTTAATAGTTTATCTTCCTTGTCATTATGTAGACTCTCTTGGTTTTCAACCATTTGACTTTCAACTAAGTCATCATCTACCAAAGGTGACGTCTTAGAGGGAGGTGAACTTTCGTCAAATGTTACGTTCAACGATTCCTCGACTCTTAAGGTTTCTTTGTTTAAAACAATATAAGCTTTGCTATTTTGAGAATATCCAAGGAATACACCTTCATAAGACTTTGGGTCAAATTTGGTGAGATAATCCTTAGTGTTTAGAATAAAGCACTTGCTTCCAAAAACTCTAAAGTAGCCTAATGTAGGATTTTTGCCTCTATATAGTTCATATGGAGTTTTATTCAAAAATGGTCTTATTAAAACTCTATTTAAGATATAGGTAGATGTGTCAACGGCGTTACACCAAAAATTTTGTGGTATGTTTTGTTCTACTACACCGTTTGACTGAGGAGTACGAGGAGTTGAAAAATTATGTGTTATGCCATTAGCATCACAAAAAGCTCCAAATTGTGTTTCATTATCAAATTCACGACCATGATCCGTTCTAATTGACACAATGCTACTTCCTAGTTGATTTTGAATTTTCTTACTAAGAATTTCAAATTTATCAAAAGCTTCATTTTTACTTTTCAAAAATTTTGTCCAAGTGTATCTTGAATAATCATCTACTATGACCAAAGTGTAGAAGTTGCCTCCATAACTTTGTATAGCGGATGGACCAAATAAATCCATATGTAAAAGTGCTAGACACCTAGATGTAGACACCATATTTTTAGCCTTATGGCTATTATGAAGTTGTTTCCCAATTTTGCAAGCATCACAAAAGTGTTGGTCATATTTCAACTTGGGTAAGTTCCTAACGAGTTCCTTAGATGATAGAGATTGGATGAGTCTCATATTGGCGTGGCCTAATTGTCTATGCCAAAGAGTTGAGGTATCATCTAGAGAGGTGAGGCAAAGTTTATATTTAGATGTTTTATCTATTTTCATAACATATACGTTATTTTTCAAAACTCCTTTAGGTATGGTTATACCGTCTTTTAGCATTTTACTTCCGTTTTCACTAAAGAGGACATCATACTTTTTACGGCATAGTTGGCTAATGCTAAGCAAGTTAAATCCTAGGTTATCAACATGAGCAACATCATCAATAGAAAGAGAGTCATAAGAGATAGTACATTTTCCGACGATTTGCTTTTTAACTTGCTACCAGAAGTAACATTACCTCCGTCATATTCTTGGTAGGTTGAGAAGAGGCTCTTGTTTCCCGTCATATGCCTTGAACAACCGTTATCTTTTATCCACTTATCTGGTTCTAAGCCGAATTTCAAGCATACCTAAGTTATAGAAAAACTCAAGCATTTGGACCTCAATATCTCATGGGTCAATTTTGGTTAAACATCCCATTAACTTGATTCATATATGGGAATGGTGGATATGAGTTCCATGGCATGTAGTTAGGAGTTTGATAATGCCTAGGAAAGTTTTGGTTCAACCATTTTGATAATAAGGTTGCATGTTGTAGTTGCTTTTTGGAAAGGGGTGTTTGGGAATAGTTGTCTTAGGCCTTTCTTGAGTAGTTTTAGCTCTAAACTCATTCTTAGCAAGTCCTACTGCTATAGTAATAGCTGGTTTTTGTTTATTTACAGTTGAACTAGTATTAGATTTCTTTGTCTCTGTACGAGCCGATATGCAAGCTTTCTGTTCTGCTACACTACCCATGGATACCTTCTCTATCACAGGCGGAACCAAGGATTTGGTTCCGTTTGATTCGTGGGTTTCTGGGACTGTTGGAACAGTTTCTTGTAATTTTTTGGCTTGTTTCTTTAGACTACTTAAATCTTCTAATTTCATAAAACCTAGTCCAGTTTTATTATGTGGTAATTTTTGGATTTTTATTATTTCATCCACACAACTAATATTTTTATCAAATCTTTTGAATTTAGAGTTTTGTTTGATAAGTGCGTCCTGTGTGATTTTAAGTTTCTCTAATTTAAGTATAAGCTCTTGACATGATATACATACCTCGTCAATAGCTTTACTCTTTTCTAATCGTTTAGCTTTTTCTTTTAACTCATAAACTTCATTTTCTAAAAATTCCTTTTTAGTTTTCAAAAACTTGTTTTTGTTTATGATTTTTAAGCTAAGTTACATAGTTTGTTGTATTCCTTTTTCAAGGTGTCGTCATCAATAGAAAAATAAGATGAGTCAGAGTGTACCACGTGTTAGGAATATAAATATTCATGTGAAGACTCGGTCACCCCGAGTATCTGTAGCATTAACTAGCTCTAGGATTATTTATATAATTAGTAATAGTTTAGTTATTTTAGTATTCGTGGAGTGGGTCGGGTCTTTACCCACTGTCAGCTCACTCCACAGTCCACTAGGGGCAAATATATTAGTAACTATAAATACCCCTCTCCAACTAGGGAGAGGGTTGGAACTCCTTCTCTTTCAATCTAATATCACACATTTTCTCTCAAGTTCCCTATCTACTCTCTCTCTAACTCAAACATGGATATGTTCATCCATAATCCAATACCTCCCGATTCCCACACAATCAATCCAAGTATGCTTATTTAACAATTGGTATCAAGAGCCAAGGTTAGGTTCGATTGATTGTGTGTGCTTGGATTCGATTTTCTCATTTTTTTTTTCTTCTTTTTGTTCGAACTGTGGTTCCAATTTCTTGGTTTTTATTTCTTCTAGTTCGGATAATTCTACATTTTAGTTTACATGTTTATTAGTGGTTTAGGCTTTAACAGCTTGTGGATTTGGGTTGTACACTCACTTTTGAGCTTAATATTGGTATCTATATTGGTGTCTATTTTCTTGTTTATCTATGGCGTTCAACAAGTTAATATTGGTCTCTATTCTTTGTTGCGCTCAACAGTTTGTGGATTTGTCTATTTACTTGTTTGAACCATTTTTTTTCTTAGTTCATGTGTTGCAAACTTTAACATTATTTCTACAAAGCCTGTTATTCACTTTTGGTTACAAGTCCATTTTGGGTCTGAATATTGGTCTGAGCAAATCTGCTTACTTCTTGTCCGAACAAGTTTTTTTTTTGGTTGAAAGTTGACATTATTTCTTGGTGTGATTTGAGGTTATTCAAGACAGCGGTTTGGGTGTTCTTTGTTGTTGTTGTAATTTGATTCCTTCACAGCGGTTTGCACTAAAAAAGGAAAACAATTGTAGCAGTTTTGGCCTAGGCGATTTGGATGTTTTTTTAAACTGGGAAAAGGTCAAAAAGTACTAAAAGTGACTGTTTTGTCGGGTACCATAGCGGTTTGACCAACAGCTCCAGCAGTTTGACTCATGAATCTTGCGGGTGAAACTGTCAACGGTTTGGTGTGTCAACGGTTTGGTGCCTAACTTGTGGTTTGGTTTGGTGCGTAGTTGTTTGGTGTGGTGCAGTTTGCTAAGGTTCTTCCTAGCGGTTTGGATATTCATAAAGTCATCCATCATAAGTAACAGTCATTTAACAACAACAACCCATTTATCATCAAACCAGTAATCACATTTTTAATCAAAATCATAATCACAACATCACAACAAATTACAAGACTCGACTTTAATGTAAAACAAATCAAGTAATCTCAGTTTCTTATTTCGTGTATTACAACTGTAAATCAAGACCAGAAGTTATTCATACACGAGAAACCATATCATCATCGATCTATGTTGAACCAAAGATTCTTTGTACTATCCGAAACGTAAAGAAAGAAGGATAACAAACATGTTATCTTCTCCCTTTGCTTCGGTCGAGTAATGTCAAACAAAACGTAATCACAACAATAACCACCTACCCGAGACCTTAGATAAGATCTTGAAGCCTTAAAATCGAAAAGGAAAACGAGGTCATGGAAGGTTGTGTGTTGCTCGGCTCTTATCAGATTCAAAAGGGTTTGTGTGATGCGTGATTTGATGAGAGATTTAAACTGAGATTGTGATGAGATTTTGATCAGTTTGTGATGTGATCGGTTGGATAAGGGATAGAATTGTCTGGTGGTGGGCGGATAAGTTTATGATGAAGGATGTGATTAGGGTTAAAATGAATGAGTAGATTTAAGTTAATGATCTTTATATCATGCGAATAGTTAGGGTTAACTGGTTTTATGGTATAAGTCAACTGGATTGGGTTTAATGTCACACGGGCTGGACAGTGATCCATCTATTGGGCCGAATTGAGGTTCCTGGCATTTCAATTTGGTATGTTGGGCTAAAGATGAGCTGTTAATATAGTTGATTAGTCAAAACGTGTTATACAAATTTTTGAACACACATGTTTGATAATCTAAACAATGGGTAGAAATCATTTTGACCAAATATTAAGATAAATGGATTTAGTCAAAAATTTTCGCTTATCGCTATATATGATATAGGCTATCCAAAATTGCGGCTATAAAATGGTTTTTGGACTTAAAATTAATTTTGACTATATATTGGACGGTGGTTGGATTTGTGGACTGGATCAGTAAGGTATCAAATTGGACTAAAATGGTGGCCGTATATTATGAATTATCATTTTTCTGTCCGAAAGTTTTTTGGATTTACATTTGATAATATTTGGTAAATGAGTGGTAACTTGGTTTCAAAATTTCACAGGGATACATATTTCACGACTACAATTGATATTTTATCAGATGATCACGGAGTTTATCTGGTATCACTTATTTGAGACTGAAGTTGAATTTCACGAATGCTTCTACTTATTTTATCTTGAAATCGGGGATGGTTGGATGCAAGATTTCAATGATAACTTGCTTGGACGTATACAACTTATGATTGGGACTTGGACTATCTAGTTATACCCGATGTAAGGAGTTACATTGTAGTACTCACGGGTTATAGCTATCACTTCAAGGAGCCACATTGTAGTGCTCAGTGTCACACACAGATGCAGATGTGGATAATCTCAAGAGGTGTTGTACTAGCTTTGGCGCTTAGTTGAGTGTATAAGGGTACTTAGGGGTTTTCTTCTGCATCGTTCTTCAATCTACAATAGTGCAAGCTTAAACAAAAAATTTGGGGAATTCTACTTCATTTTCAAGTTTGGTATTTCGGGTTTACTTCACCAAGTGCTCAGACCAATAGCCGATAGAATACGAGGTTGGTTAGTTGTCCAAAGTGTTTAAAGGTTGAGATGTGTTCAGCAATTCTCATGGGATATTCGACGCTACAGCACGTCAAAGTTGCTTCACAGTCTAACCAAAATCGTTCAAGCTCCTTGAATGTCCTTCATGACTTTTCAAGATGTTTGCTTAAGACAAGAACTTCTTGGGTTGTCAACCTCCAGGGGGAAGTAGTTCATACTACTTTAATTAGCATGGTTTGTGAAGTATTCTACATATGTGAGAAGAATTGTGGCTGATCTCTTGCATTTTACCCCAAACAGATATTCACCAAAACCAAATTTTTCAGAACACATTCAATTTGTTATTGTCTCACGGTTTCTTCTTGATTTTGTAAAATCCCGCGAAAGAATCTATTTCTCGGTTTAAACCATAGATTTGTAAAATCCCGTGATGTTTTCAATGTTCATTTAATACATCCAAAGGGGCTAGATCTGGGAATTTAAACCACAAGATGTGACTACGGCATTAATTCATTATTATTTATTTGAGGTTGAAGTGAAATTTCACGGGTGCGTGTACTTAGTATCTGAAGATATCGGGGTTGGTTGGATAAAGATTCTTCGAGATCCTTGTTCGAGCTTTTAACCTTTACAATGACGAGGACTTGGATATCTAGTTATTTTTGTGATTCTTCCTCTCTATTACCACAAAATAACTATCACTTTGAGGAGTTACGTTGTAGTGCTCAGTGTCACACGAAGTTGTGGATATATCAAGAGGTGATGTACATCTTATACTTGATGGTTGGTTGGTTGAAGAGTATATAGTACTTAGGGATTCGAAGTTGCACGAACTCTCTACACCGCTCTTAGTCACACATTAGTGCAAGTTTAAGTCACAAGTTCGGGTTATTTTTCTTCAGTCTCAAGTTCATTATATTGGGTTTTCTCCATCAGTAGTCACGACAAAGGGCTGACTGAATGATAATGGGGTTGGTAACGAGTTAGCTGAGAGAAGTAGAAAAGAGAGAGGTGATGTCTGTCCATATTAGTTCAGGCCTCGTTCTTCATCATAATGACGTCTGTTCAAATCAGTTCAGGCCTCGTTCTTCATCATAATGACGTCTGTTCAAATCAATTCAGGCCTCGTTCTTCATCATAATGACGTCTGTTACAACGTTCAAGCCTCGATCTTCATCGAGAATGACGTTTGAACACTGCAGTTCAAGCCTCGAGCCTCATTGTCAACATAATGGCGTCTGCAGATAACACTTCAGGTCCCGTTCCTCAAAGAAAAGAAAGGTGTACGCTTCAGTGTGCCTTATCTTTGGAAGAAGAGAAATCTTCTAGTTTATGACCACTATCATCAATATGTCTCATGCTTTTCCCATGCTCATTTTGTCATCAAGTGAATCAACGTTCTGGAGTCATCGTTATTTACTTATTCAATCAAAAATGGCAACCTCACATGCAATTTTTGAGGGGGAGAAGTGTGAATATACTAAATGTCAGTCATCAAGTGGATTTACTTACCGTTGATTGTATTCTTATTCACTCGTTCAATCAAAAATGGCAGTCATATGCAATTTTTGAGGGGGAGAAGGGTGAATAAACAAAATGTCAGTTTATCAAGCGAATCTGCTTAACGTTGATGGTATTCTTATTCACTCATTCAATCAAAAATTGCACTCACATGAAACTTTTGAGGGGGAGAAGGGTGAATATACTACTGTGATGTTATTTAATGGTATACGGACTCCTGATGCCTATCGACATCTTCTCACGGGCTGATATTATCAGTGATAAAGTGCTTCTAGTTAATGCTTCATGTACACATCATTATGATGATTCCGATTAATCGTAACCATCAGGGGAGAGAAATGTGTACACCAAGGACGCACAACAAGTTCACGTGATCGGGCTTAATGTCTTATGATACAAATTAAAGATGATCAGTGTTTCAACTTGTTACTTTGGTGTTATCATCTCATGTGTATGTTACGAGCTGAGGGGTTATATGTAAGATTACTGGAATGCATTTGGTGAGATGAAGATGTTGATATTCAGTTCCCCAAATGGACTATCTTGAAGAAGGTCGAGTCTACAGTCTGTTCTACATTTTCCGTTGTGTGTTAGAAGACTAAAGACGACATTCATTTGGCTATCAAAAGACTTCTTCATATTTTGGGCATTCATCAGAAAGGTTTTCAGTTTGGGGGAGAGCACTAATTAGGGGAGAGTGAAAAGCCAGACTTAATCCCTAATTAGATTTGCGGACATTGTTCTTCAGCAAATAAAGTGATGGCAGCTGAGAAGAGTCTGAAGCCAGAAACACTCAAAAGCCTTCAGGAAGAGACTGAGGAGTAATGGATCTGCTTCATATATCCTTGTACATATATTATTTGTATATACTTTAAACCAAAAAGAAAAGAAAAAAATATAAAACCTATAAAAAACCATAAAAATCAGAAAAACACAAAAAATACCAAAAATAGTCGTTCTAGGCATGTCTTCTGTTTATCGATAACATTTACGGTCCTAGAAATGTCATTCAATAATGACACAGGTCTTTAAATGAAGCTCGAGCAGAAGTTAAACTAACCAGTTAAAACATGTCTCAATGGCTTGTTATTACTTTAGATAGCAACCCGCGTTTCAAAATGGGGAAAGCACGTCGGCAAAAAGACGGCTGTTCCTCCAACTGGGTGATGTTCACCTGGGCATGGATTACTTTATATCCATGTTTCTTCGAACTGATGTACGTTTCAGTGCATCATTTCTTGTATAAGAAGAGAAGTCTTCTTTACATCGCAAGTACTTTCCAATCTATGATTCTTCAGGAAAGTATTTGTATGAAAACTTGTGGTACCATGATTTTTAAATATCAATCAGAATTGAATTTTTCATAAAAAAATCTATCACTCAATCAATGACTACACTATTCCATTAGAATACGGGTCATTGATTGAGGGGGAGAGTGATGATTTTCAAAATTCTATATCATCAAAACATGATACTTTGTACCAAATAAGCAGTGAATTTTATGAAACTTGTTGCTATGTGTCAGTGTATGATTATTGTTAAATTCAAATATTCCAAACTTATCATACCTGACACTAACATTCTCCCACATTAATTGAGGGGGAGCATCGTCATATTCCACTATCATAATATATGTTAAACCTGACCACATTTTCTCCCAAATTTTCTAAACATATTTAAATCAATTGGGATCACAAATCTCAATTGGTTTGAAATTTTTGATCGGGGGAGAGAATGTGATTTAAATATGAAAATCTGATAAAAAATGTGATCTTTTGGACTCAAGTGTAGGCTCTCCCATATGTGCTAAACTCTTTCGTATATCGATGCACATATTGAGGGGGAGCAAATGATTTGTGATGGCAATTGTGAAAGAATACCAAAGACCGACCATTTTACTTTATGTACTGGAGTTATAAGGATGGTAAGGTTAGGTATTAGTTCCCATGATCCAGCCAGAACCGGAGGGATCTTCTCAGGGACAATCCTCTAGTTAGAATAGAAGTCCTTAGGAATTATTAAAAAGGAGAAAAGTGAATAAGGGAGAAGTGCCGACTGAGATGGAGCTAGTACTGGAACAAACCCAACAAGGTGCTAGTAATGAAGTCTTGGTAAGCACTGAAGGGGTTGAAGAATGAAAAAGAAATGTAAAGATAAAGGGTGAAAAGAAAGAAGCCCTCCTACACTTTAGGCAGAAACCGGGTCAATACATATGCTGTCAGAATCACTAAGTTGATTGCTGACATTGAAGACAAAGTATCATGGACCCAGTGATACGCTGCACAACCCTCCCTAGCCACTCAAGGTCCCTCAAAGGATTCTTGTTTCATTTTTCACGGAGATCAATACATGGCTATCGTCTATCTCACTCCGAGTTAGATGATATTGAAAAGGTGGCATTCCTCTCCAGCCTCCGATCACTAAATCAAAACGCACAATTGAGTCTAGAGCCAAGAGATCATCAATAAATCTCATTAGGACACACTTCCAATATGCTTGCTGTTTCATACACCATGAAAAGCAAGAAAAAATATATATGATGAGTCCTACACATTATCCTCTGGTATTGCCAGAACATCCGAGTGATACGTAAAGTATTCACAATGAAGATGGAAATCCTTCTAGAGCCAACATCAAACAAGCTCTTGGTGGGTGACATGTGAGATCCTTCATGGATCAAGCTTGTGACAACTGGAAAGAAACGATGGGGCGATTCAAATTTGAATCAAACTTGTTGTGGAAAACTAGAAGGGGGGTTGAATAGTTTTACGTCTTTTTAAATTTTATTTTGAAAACTTTTATTTACTTTTAAAAAATTCGATTCGATATTATGTGACTTCAATTCTTAAACAATATGAACAAGTATAGATAAATATAAGTAAGTAAAGCAAGTAAAGTAAAGTAAATCAAATGAAAGATAGAGATGGAAAGATCTAACCGAGACACAAGAGATTTATAGTGGTTCGGCTACAAGGTCACCTTCCTTGCCCTACTCCACTCCCTGAGCACCTAACTCGAGAGTTTTCTTCACTATGTCAACAAGCTCCCTTATGGCGGAGAAAACCTTACACAACTTTAGCTTACACCGGCTTAACGACACAAAGCTAGATGTCGGGTTCTAATCGTAGCTAGAACCAATCTCACAACTTGTACACAACTTAATCACACCTTCTTTACAACTTCTTCTTCACGACTACTTCTCACGACTCTTCATTTCTTCACGACTACTTCCTCAAGACTACTTCACGACTTATTCACAACTTCTTCACAACTTATATACTACGACTTTCACACCTTCTTCACAACTTAGCACAACCTATATACACTTCTACTTCTTCACACCTTCACTACTTACACACCTTAACTACACAACTTCACTACTTACACACTAACCTATCCTAAATAATTATACACACAACTATCAAACAAATATACAACTCATATACAAATGAATGATGACGCACACAACTTAGATAGCTAAGTTGCAATACTTCTTCTCTAGATGTTGAAGGAGTATTCTTCTTTTGCACTTGAATGTAGGAAGCTTGGATCACTTAGAAACCAATGCTTAATAAGATATGATCAAAGGATTTTGAAATGTATATACAAGGATTTAAAACAGAAAGTTTTAGTGTGCAAAAGGTAAGTAAAAATACAGGGGAAGGCTGGTATTTATAGGAGAAAAATCTGGACAGCTGGAGCCTACTGGAGCGTGGCCGGCCCCCTTAAATAGGGGGGCGGTCCCCTTAATTTTACTAGCCGGCCCCCTTAATAATTAAGGGGGCCGCCTAGTAAAATTTTCTGAACGTTGCCCAGATTTGTCCTTTTGTGGGGAAGGTTTTTCTGGAACATTTTTACTGATTTTTTGGTTTAAAAATTTATGAGATTACATGTTTGTTATGAAAAGAAATTAAACAATTTTTATTTAATAGCAACGGGTAAATATAATTTGGTTTTGCATTTTATAATATTTATAAAAGATTAAAATTTTTATTTTACAAATCTTAAATATATAAAATGTTTGACATTTTAGTTGAAATAAAGAAAATGTTCCTTTGATCATATGATGCATTAAGCATTAGTTCATTCATACCTTAAGTGATTTTAGTTGTAGAAGTGAATATTTACAACTAAGTATTTGTTTAATTTATAAGTTTATGTTTTAATGAGTTTACATTTTGTGATCATCAAAACATAGAGATATGAATAAATATTGATAATGTTTTTAGGCATTTATTTATGTCAACAATCTCCCCCTTTTTGATGATTAGAAAACCTAAACTCATTAAACCAAAAAGTTTATTTTTGGACAAGTATTTAGTGAGTTTACTTTCACTTCTCCCCCTTTTTGTAGAATCAAAAAGGTTAAGCCGACAAAATTCAAACGTGAAATTTGTCGGGACGAAAACTCCCCCTTGATGTGTACTCCCCCTCGTTTGGGGGCACCAAGGAAACGAGCTATGGAACGCTTGCAAGAAAAATATTAGAAGCACAAGTATATGCAACATAAGGCATGCAAACATTCAAACAAAACAACTAATGATACTACAAGTATATGTAACATAAGGCATGCAAACATTCAAACAATAAGCAAGCATATAGAATGAGATCATGCATTTAATAAAGTGTTGTGTATAAATACACAACCAAGTGAATTACAACATAAGGCATGCAAATATTCACACAAAACAACTAATGATACTACATAATCATCCCAAAAGCACATGATTCCCATAAAGCTTGCAACCAAAAGGATGGAAGACTTAAAAAAAAATCATCTAGTTTGGAAAGAATGGATGATGTTGTGGTGAAATGGGTGAAGATTTTGGAGGTGGTGGTGGTGATGGGTTGTGTTGTCTTCTTTAGTGAGGTGTTTGTTGAAGTGGACATTTATGGGTGATATGATGACTATTTTGAGTTTCTTGGAGGAATTGGAAATGGAGGATTTTGGTGATAGCATGGTGTCTTGGGTTTTAAATTTGGAGGGAATTTTTATTATGAAAGTGTGGTTGTTTTGGGTAAGGTTTTGAGGTTTAGTGATAATATTCCAAACTCAGATGGGTTTAATAAAGGTAAGGGTAGCTGGGATTACAAAAAAGGGTCACAAGATGCAAAATGAAATAGTGAAAAATTCTTTCCAGATGGCTGGTTCCCTTAATTGTAGGCCGGCCCCCTTAAAATTAAGGGGACCGCCTAGCAACATTAAGGGGGCTGCCCATCTGGTATTTCCCATATGACCAGAAATGAAATTTTTTCAGAAAAGGGTCAATTTTTGGGTTGTGTTTGCAGCAAGCTTTATTTGAACCATGTTCATTTAGAATGGTTTAATAGTAGTAATAACATGTTAAGAGGAACAATGTTTATATGTAGACTACTAAGATCATATTTTAAGCATGTCATAGGCATATATATATATATATATATATATATATATATATATATATATATATATATATATATATATATATATATATATATATATATATATATCACAATGAAACAAAAAGATGAAACAACACATCTATAGCAAACTGTGGAATATAAAGGCAACAATCATGGCAAACACATAGCAAGACATATATATATGCATAGCAGAAATATTTAAAACAAGCAAATAATCTATTCATGCATTCAAGATGATCATGTATAACACATGAATCATCATTATATCACACAAAATGCTTAAAACATAAGAATTACAACATAAGTAAAGATACTAATAGTTTTAATATTGCCAAAGAGGGTGATTGGGCTTGCTTGCGACAAAAAAAATTGTTTTGGGGCGGAACGCATGTGGATAGGGCTTAGTTATTTGATGGTGAGGGAAAGTTTGATGGTTGACCAAAATGATGAGGATTTTCGAAGGTTTCATGGGAGTTGATTTGAGGTTGAGATGTGTTGATTGGAATGAAGGTGGAGGTTGAGATTGTTATTTGGGATGGATGTTTGGTCATGCAACATAGGAGTAACATGTGAGTTGGTAGGAGGTGGTGGTGATACTCTTGGTGGTTTAGACATCTATGGTGTTGATGGGTGTGAAGGTATGGAGGATGAAGGTGTATTTTTGGGAGTAAAGGTGAATGGTTGGTTGTTTTGATGAGGTTTGTGAAAGGGTTCATTGGAATGAGCTTGAGGATTAGGAGTATAGTTGGGACCAAATGTGGGTGGAGGTGTTGGTTGTTTAGCCACATCATTTGTTGTGATGGACTTGTTTTGGGGGTTTGGTTTTCTTCTCCAACTGTGTTTTATGATCATCCTTGCTAGCTTTGAGGTTTTTGGTTTTGGTTTGATGGGAGAAGACATGATGGGGTGAGTTAAAAATGGTGATGAAAGGGATTATTTATAGTGGAGGTTTGAGGTTGTTTAAGGATGGATAAAGGTGTTTGGATGATAGGGACAAAGTGTGTTTGTGAATTTGGGGAAGTGCAGGATGAAATGGGCTAAAAAGCAGAAGAAAAAAAATTTCTGTGAACCCGTCCAGCAGATGGCCAGTCCCTTAATTGGGGCCGGTCCCCTTAATAATCAAGGGGGCCACCTTATCAATTAAGGGGGCCGCCCATCTGGTGTCTTTCTGAGTTCCAGAAATGAGTTTTTCTGCAGAGATGGGTAAGGAGGGCTATGTTTTGAGCTTTTGGTTTCAGGCAAGTCCCACTCTTTGAGGCAATAAAGTATGTATTATGCATGCAAGTCATATTATGTAAAGGGATTAAGCAAACAAGTAATTTCATATATCATGCAAACATACTCATCAAGCAAGTAATATCATCTATCATGTAATATCATCAAGCAAGTAATATCATCTAGCATGTAAACATACTCATCAAGCAAGTAATATATATGAACTAGGAAACAATAAACTACACCAAGTATTTTCTTAATTATATGTGCCTATGTGAGGGATCCTAATGAAACAATAAACTACACCAATTAATGAACTATTAGAGGGATCCTAAAGTGTGACTATGTGCAATAAATGGGAACTTAAGATAGCATGGACTTCTAGATTTGTTACAAACAAAATCTTAATAGACAAACCATGGTCCGCTTGATTTGCCTTAGTTCACTTTTAAATGTCATGTATATAAATATAGATGACAAATATGAGATCACCATGCACGATTTAAAAAAAAAATGTTTTTAGCATTATTCAACAATGTTTGAAAGTGGGTTTTTATGTAGATGTTAAAGTTATTTGAATAATATAGATTGGGTTTTATTTTAAAATGTGTTTATGAAGAATGAGTAAAAAAAATTCCCAATCTTTGACTTTGATCAAAATAGGATTATGGAAAAAAATGAGATAGTAAAACATGTTAATAGAAAGATGACATAATCTTTTGAAAAATCATTTTTCCAAAATGTGAAGTTTTTGCGTATTTTGAAAACAAATAACATTAATAAAAAAAAATGGTTGTTAATGATCTCATGCTCAAGGGAATTGGTTAAGGCTATTGTCACATGCTACCCTTTTCTACATATCCTATGGTCATAAGGAAGTGACGACTAAATTCTATAGGTTTGATGTGAGAGTGTTGAATGAGGTATAACCTAACATCTATAGCTCCTTTGTTGTCGCACAATTATCTAACTTAATGCCATAATCTTCGAGAGCTTGTTTCATCCATAGTTTTCTAATCCTACTTCTATGTTAATGATTAATCCACTCAACTCATTTCACTTCATCACCATGAGTTTTCTAAAAGTGGACATAGTAGATTTCCATTTTAAAAGGTATTGCTAAAGAGGGCCAAAGGGAAAATAACTAGTGACTCTAGGTTATATAAGCTATTATGTGTATATAGATATATATATAACTAGGCATTACGAGCTAAATAGGCATGAAATAACTAGTCATTAATCTAAGCATATATTATAACACCAAACTTAAAAAGAAAGCGTACCTTTTAGTCTTCAGTAGATTATTCTTCAAACGCTTCAAAGTGTTAAGGTTGACTTGTAGAAGTCAATCAAAGAGGAGATGCCGATTTCCCAATGAATTAGCAATTTAGCCACTTGGTCCCCATTGTCTCATTGATCCAAAGTTGTTTGAACCAAACATGGGTTGCAATTGACTAGGATGCATATATGGTGGAAGTATTCCCCAAGGATTGAAGCTTGGTGGATTTAGATAATTTCACATTGGGTAATTATAATTATTATGAGGGTTTTGTCGATTTTTATTTCTTCTAGGTTGAGGAGATTTAGGTCGAGGGTGAGGATTATGTGGTCTTCTTAAGGGAGGTGTTTTTTATCTTAATTTCGATTTAGAAAATCCGGTTTTGGCTTTTAATGATGGTTTATAAAAACTTTTTACTTCCTCATCACTCGAAATAGGTATTTTTCTATCTTTTATAAGTATATACTTAGGTTTTGACTCTAATGGTTTTTGTTCACTAGATTGACATTCAAACTTTACATTTTTATTTTCACTTGTTGAAACATTATTTGAATTAAATCCTAGTCCGGTTTTATCTCCCGATGCTCTTTGAATGCTTATTATTTCCCTAAGTGAATTACTACTATTTTCAAATTTTTTAGGTTTACAAATTTCTTCCTTAAGTATTTCGTTTTTATTTTTAGTTTCTTGACATGTTTTACATTCAAAAACTTCTTTACCTTTTTCTAAGTTATGTAGTTTAATTTTTAATTCTAGTATTTTTTTTTCTAATTTGTTATTTATGAGTTTTAGTAATTTATTTTTACTCATTACTTTTTGACCTAATATGCATAACCTATTATATTTGTTATCTAGGTCTTTTTCATCTAGTGATAAATTTTCATCACTAAAGTATTCGGGTTTGGAACGTACCTCATTCGATGTCTTAGCCATAAGACATTTCTCCTCCTTTGTAGTCTCTTTTTCATCTTCATCACTATCACTCCATGCTCCTCCAACGAACCCCTTTTGATTTTGCTCCTTTGACATCATTGGACATCTTCCAATGAGATGATTTGGATCACCACACTTAAAACACTTCCTCTCACTCTTGCTACCTTTGTCGTCTTTGTTTCTTTGGAATGTCTTTCTTTCGTCATATGGTTGTCTAACGAATCTTCCACGTCTTTTGAAGAACTTCTTGAAGTCTCTTACGGCCATGGCATATTCTTCATCATCACTTTCGGAGGTTGAGCTATCCTCGTCACTTGATGCTTTCCTAGCTTTCAACGCGATTGACTTGCTTTGTTCTTTCTTTCCTTTGATCATCTCAGAGTCTTTCTTGATTATTGCTTCGTGAACCTTCAAGTTGCCAATCAACTCGTCAAGTTGAAGAGTTGACAAGTTCTTCGATTCTTCAATCGCCGTAACTTTAGCTCGCCATTTTGGATGAAGAGCCCTAAGAAATTTCCTGACAAAATTCTTACTAGAAAAACTCTCATCAAGTGCCTTTAAACTTGTGATGATTGTGTTAAACCTAGCAAACGCATTATCAATTGATTCCTCTTCCGGAATCGTGAATTGTTCATATCATTGAACAAGAAGATCTATTTTATTATCTTTGACTTGACTATTACCTTGGTGAGTTATTAGTAAAGAGTTCCAAATTTCTTTTGCGGTTTTGCACATAAAAATACTTTCGTATTCTTTACGTGGTAACGCATTATAAATAACCATTTTAGCTTCATTATTTTTAGAAAGTTTTCTTTTTAAATCATCATTTTGTTTTTCAAAAGATACTACTTCATCCTTTTTAGTTTCTAAATTATATTGAATATGTAAAAAATCACCATTAGTAATAACATGCCAAAGATCTAGATCTTTTGACTTCACATAAGTTTCGAATCGATTTTTCCAATATAAAAATCCATCACTTTCAAATAGTGGTGGTCTTCGCATAGATTGCCCTTCTAAATATTTTTCAGATTCCATAGATCGTTTCAAGTTTTAAAATACAGTTTATTTTAAAAATCTTGTTTGACGTGGCTCTTGATACCAATTGTGGAAAACTAGAAGGGGGGTTGAATAGTTTTACGTCTTTTTAAATTTTATTTTGAAAACTTTTATTTACTTTTAAAAAACTTCGATTCGATATTATGTGACTTCAATTCTTAAACAATATGAACAAGTATAGATAAATATAAGTAAGTAAAGCAAGTAAAGTAAAGTAAATCAAATGAAAGATAGAGATGGAAAGATCTAACCGAGACACAAGAGATTTATAGTGGTTCGGCTACAAGGTCACCTTCCTTGCCCTACACCACTCCCCGAGCACCTAACTCGAGAGTTTTCTTCACTATGTCAACAAGCTCCCTTATGGCGGAGAAAACCTTACACAACTTTAGCTTACACCGGCTTAACGACACAAAGCTAGATGTCGGGTTCTAATCGTAGCTAGAACCAATCTCACAACTTGTACACAACTTAATCACACCTTGTTAGGAACACGTTTTATTTATAATTCAAGTCTTGGTCAATTCCGATAATATGTTGCTTAATTTATGGATCATATTGTTTAAGATTAGAGGATCGGTCCATTAGTGATCCATGGGCCGGCCCCTTTTGCTAAATTCTTTCTAGAAGATATCATGTAAATGTTGCCCTATCCCAAAGCCTATAAATAGAAGGCATGGGGCATCATATTTTGTGTTGGTTTTTCATATATCTAGCGAGAGCTTTGTCCTTGTAACATTCGACTAATGAAAGCCTTTCTTTACTTCTTATTCTCATCTTATTCTCTTTAGCTTATTGCTTATTATCTTTTCTCATTTAGCGTAGCATAATATATAGTAGTTGTACGAGTTTTTCTTTGGTTTTACGTGTGTGTATTTGAGATATTAGTGACCTACAAGTGGTATCATTCGCCAAAGGTAGTTAAGTTTAGTGTTTTAAGAGTAGATTTAATCGTTATTAAATTTGTTTTCATCGGTTTACGTAAGTTTTTGGTCATTTGTTGCGTTAAAAGTGTGAAAAACGTAAGCTTTGCAAATCGTTGCTTATTCCTTTTCATCAAATCTTCGTGTTTTAAGGATAAAGTTGTAAACTTTGGTGCAAATTTGGTGTTTTAATCGCTAAATATTCATCAGTTGTACGATTTTCATCATCATCCAACGTTTTGGGTTGAATTTCGAAGGAAAAGGGTTTCTCGCAATTGGTCTGCAAAAATTCAAGGGTTTCTCGCATTTGGTAAAAAGGGTTTCTCGGAATTGCTAGTTTAAGGGTTTCTCGCAATTGGATTGAACAAGGGTTTCTCGCAATTCATCAGCTTCTTCAGATTTGGTACTCGGTGTTTCCTTCCTTGTATAAGGTTGTGAAACTACCTCGACTTGGAATTATTCTCATCTTTTGTATAAAAGTTTGAGAACGTGATCGAAATTGTAATTTTGAAAAATCTTTCGAAATTGCTTGATCTTTCGCAATTCAGAGTTATCTCTCGCAATTGCTAAGTTCTCTCGCAATTGAGATTATTTCTCGCAATTACAATTTTTCTTTCGCATTTGGTAAATCTCTCGGAATTACTCAGATCTTTCGTAATTGGACAACCTCTTTCGCAATTCAGAATCTCTCGCAATTCAAACAGTGTTTCTCGCAATTGGACTAAGAACATTAAGTAAACTTATAAAATCAAATATCATAACTCTTAATAACACATCTTAATTATCTAAAGATCCAACATAATGTCTCAACCACCTCACTTCAATTACTACTATCAGCTACAGCAATATCCTCAACAACAGCAATTTCATCCTCAGTATCAACAACAACAAGCATTCGTGCAACAGCATCAATTTCTCTCTCCACCACAAGTATCCCCACAACAAATCATGCAAAAAATCAAATGATGAACAATCCATCCTACTCCAGAGAACCACATTGGTTTAACAAGATGTGTGAAGCAATCAGTAGTCAGCAATCCCGACATGAAGCTGGGAATCAGGATACTCCACCTATGCTGACACCTGGTAACTATGTACAGTGGGCTAGTAGATTTCTCAGATTCATTGAACTCCGTAAACCCCATGGGAAATATCTTAAGCAAGTCATTGAAGAAGGACCCTTTCCACTTCCAGTTAATGTTGTTCCAGGAACTACAGAAAGAGATGAAACATCAACTCCCATTGCTGTCGCTAACTACACAAATGAACAAACACTGCAACAAGAGGCAAATCAATTGGCAATGTCTTACATACTTCAGGGGATTCCTAATCCTATTTACCGAAGTATTGATGCTCAAAAGACTGCCAAAGACATGTGGGAACATGTGCATCTTCTCATGGAAGGGACTGAGTTAAATCAAGAAGACCTTGAGTCTAAGCTTTACATGGAATATAACAATTTCATCATGGAACCAGGAGAGACAATTGAATCATACTACCACCGTTTCACAAATGTTGTAAATGACCTCGATCGTCATGACATCAAGTTACCTAAGATTGCTATCAATTCAAAATTTCTGGGTTGCCTTGGACCAGAATGGCAGAAATATGCAACATTTGTCAGGCAAACTAAGAAGATTGGTGAGGTCAAGTATGGACTAATGTATGACTTTCTGAAACAACATCAATCTGAGGTAGATAAGGAAGTTGCAGCACGAGGAGGTTTCATACCAGCACCAACACCGAACTCACTTGCTCTCGTTGCTCAATCCAACTTTCAACTACCAAACCAGGAATTTGGTCAATCATCTTTTCAACCAAGTTTTCAACCACAACCTTCTAACCAAATCATCCCATATGAAGCACCATCACAATACTCTGACAACCAAATGGTTCCATATAACAACTCAGATTCCATGTTGTACTCAAACGCTGATTATGATGAAGAAGAGGATGCTTTCAACTCTCTTAATGAAGCATTTGGATTAATTGCTAAGGCATTTGGCAAGTTCACCAAATCCAACAACCGTCTTCGTTCATCTTCCAACACCAGGAATCAAGCTGTTGTTAATGATGGCAGAGTAGAAATTCAGAATAGATCTTCGGGCAGATATGGTTCAGGAAACAGTGGAAACTACGGGTCTCAGAGGTTTCAGTCAGGAGGGAATAGGTTCAATTCAGCAGGGGGTAACAGGAACAGTGTGGGTAATACTCAGAGCAGAAATTTGATGACTGGGAATGCACAGAAAGGCATTGCAAATACTTCAATCACATGCTACAACTGTGGTGGGAATGGTCACATGGCAAATGCATGTCCAAAGCCTCGTACTATGGGCAGTGCATATCACAAGGAAGCTCTCTTAATGGCTCTTAAAGATGAAAAGGCAGCAGGAATGGTGACACAGAATGAGCAAAGCTTCATGGAAAATGCTGCATCTGATGATGAGATGGAAGACCTTGAGGCAAATGCTGCAGTAATGCTCATGGCAAACATGCAAGAGATGAACATGTCCGAGACAGGCCCGGTCTATGACACCGATGGTCTATCTCAGGTACCTGATCCACAATGTCTTATACATGAAATTGCTTCACCATCTGCATCTTCATCTACAAATGATAATTCTGTTCAACTTGATTCATCATTCTCATCTCCATCAGATGATCCAATAAACACTGTTGTATCATTTGATGATGATAAAACTGTCGTTTCATTTGATGATCCTATTGAAGATGAAAATTTGAATCATATTGAACAAAATGATCCTTTGACTGATCAAGATTCAGAGCTTCAGGCCTTGTTAATGACCACCCAATCACAAATTGAAAAATGCAATGAAATCAATAATAATCTGAAAGAAAAGATTGCAATGTTAACAAAGGACAATGAGTGCTACAAACTACAACTTTCGGGATATCTTAAACAAGATAAACGTGAAAAAGGTTTTGAAATTGCTTTCCAACAAGAGTATGTAAAAGTTCAAAATTTAGAAAGTCAAGTTCGTGAGCTAACCGTTGCTAAAGCTGAGCTTCTCTCTCAAAAAGAAAAGGATCAATTTGAATTCAAAAAACAAATTGATGCTTTAACTTCTGAGTTGTTAAAAACTCAATCAGAGCTTTCAACATCTCAGCAGGATCTTCTTGAAGAAAAACAAGCCACTAGGAAACGTGTTGACTCATATCTTGACGAAATCCTGGATTTGGAAACTAAACTCAAAGAATTTCAAAATGTTGTGTATAAAACGGGTAAATCTGTAACACAAATTCAAAAACTATCTGTGAAACCGAGTCCTAAAGGAGAAAGTTTTGCACTTGGAAGTGACAAACCCCGTAATTTACACATAGCACTCAAAGACAATCCTAAGTTATATAATGCAACATTTCTGTTAGATGATACCTTTCAACGTGTTGTTATGTATTCTGTTGATGAAGAAACTGATTTTCTTGCAAACAAGATTGAGGGTCGATCAAATTCACAAACAAACTTTTCAAAGATACATTATGATTATAATGCACGACCTCATTTGAGCAAATCATTTGTCCCTCCTAAGGATCATCCAGAACAAACGTTAACATACACAAACATAAATGCTCCGTCGTCTACAACTCCTGTTCCCACGACTGATGTACAATTCAAAGATTGTTTGACAGAGGATCTTGTTGATCCACAAATGCCTAAAGAATGTCGGGTTCTTCGATATTTTTAGACATTTATGGATGACATTTCTCATTTGGAGAATGAAATTGAGTTCAATTCTCAAATTCCTGTCTCGTCTTTTCTTTCTCCTGTTCAGAAAGAAAAGAAAGAGATTCTTCAAAAGAAAATTCTTCCTCATGTCAGAAATCTGAAGAAATGTGCAACAAAATGGGAAGATGAGTTATACACGGAAGTAGCATCTATGAAATCCATTTTCAAAGCTAAAGATGACAAGGTTCAACGTCAAAAACTTCAAAAGAAATTTTTAGCAAAAGAAAATGATCGACTCTTGGAAAAAGTCTGTGTTATGACGTGGTCTCTGTGATTATGAATTCGCTCTATGAATCTGGTAATGCTTTAATTGTGAATGATCATGCTGTGGATATTAAGATGTTGCGTCTGGAGATTGATAATCTGGTACATGAGAATGAGAATCTTCGACAGATCAATAGTGATGTGGAAAACAAAGTTTTTTATCTTCAAAAAAGGCTTGACTGGTGTCCAAAAACAAAGCGTTGAATTTGAACTAAAATTTCAACATCTCATGGGATCTTTATCATTTCAAAATAGTCATGTTCCTGAACGTTTTAAGGAAACAAAGGCTTTCTTAAAACTTAAACTGTTTCAAAATGAAAAGGAACTGTATGAAATTCTTCAAAACTGAAATGACACAGTCCGCCTCAACAGAAAAATAGATTCACAAAATCAAGAGTTCCAACACATCATTATTGATTTGAAGAAGAAAATCAGAGTTTTAGACACAGGAAAAACAAACATTCATAAGATTGCCCCAGCGATGTATGTAGTAGACAAAGAACATACCCAAGCATCTGACCTACCCACTAATTCAGCTACTTGTACTTCCACAGGACTAGAAACCACCTCTAAGGTCAACCATTCCAAGACTCACAAGAAACAGAGGAAGAATAGAGTCAAGAAACCTAGGCAGGATTTATCTAAGTCTGAAGAAGTTCCAGCTAGTAGTTTGAATAAGACAAATGTAACATCAGGAATAGAATTGCACTTATCTGAGTCTAGTTCTAAGATTGATGTAACAGATGCTAAATCTTTAAATATTAATGAAGATGTTTTGGTTGATGCTACTTGTGTTTTTTGTCGTCATAGCATACTATCTGGTGATCATACAAAGTGTGTTGCTAAAACTTTGCTGACTAAGAGAAAGAAACGAACTAGTGGCGCTTCCTCTAGGCTTAAAACCATTGCAAAGTCCATTTTAGGAATGCCCCCACTAGATGTTTCTGAGAAGAAAATGGAAAAGCCCAAATCCAAGACTACAAAGTCACCTAGTGCATACATTAGGAAAAAGGCAGAGACTAGTTGGACATGGCAACGTTGGTTACAGAACACTTTTGATTTTAAATGGTTACCTAAAGTACTAACCTCTTGGGTAACTAACCCAGCGGATCCAACCGTTATCAATTCTCCACCTGTATCCAATGTTTGTGATGCAGGTGATTCAAATCGTCCTTTGGATTGTTGATAGCGGGTGCTCCCGACATATGACCGGCAATCTCAAACTTCTTCAAAACTTTGTTGCAAAGTTTATCGGAACGGTCAGATTCGGGAATGATCACTTCGCTGAAATTATGGGCTATGTGGATTACATTAATGGGAACATCGAAATAAGCCGTGTGTATTATGTTGAAGGCCTTGGTCATAATTTATTCTCCGTGGGACAATTCTGCGATGGAGACTTGAGAGTAGCATTCAGGGAGAAAACATGCTTTATTCGTGATCTTCAAGGAAACGACCTCATGAAAGGGAAACGCGGAACTAGTCTTTATTCTACCTCCTTTGAAGGCATGACAGCTTCCACTCCTATTTGTTTACTCTCCAAGGCTCATCCCACAAAGGCTTGGTTATGGCACAAAAGATTGTCTCATCTCAATTTTAAAACCATGACTGACCTTGCCAAGAAGAAATTAGTTGACGGTTTACCAAAATTCAGATATGCCAAGGATCACTTGTGTTCTGCTTGTGAACAAGGGAAAAGTCATCGTGCTCATATTTCCTCCCAAAACAGAACACAGCACAGACCATATCCTACAACTGCTTCATATGGATTTGTGTGGTCCGATGCGCGTTCAGAGTATTAACGGGAAGAAGTACATTCTGGTAATAGTGGGTGACTACTCAAGATGGACTTGGGTCTATTTTCATCGGACTAAAGATCAAGTTCCTTCTATACTCATCACGTTTCTCACAAAGATTCAAGTTCAAGTCCGCAAACACCGTACGAATCATCAGAACAGACAACGGGACTGAATTTAAGAATCAAATCATTCGGGAATTCACTGAGAAACATGGGATTGTTCATCAGACTTCAATAGCTCGCACTCCTGAACAAAATGGTGTAGTTGAAAGACGAAACCGTACGCTCGTGGAAGCAGCTCGAACAATGTTGATCAATGCTCAATTACCGGATTATCTTTGGGCTGAAGCTGTCAATACTGCTTGTTATACTCAGAACCGTGCCATGATCACCAAAAGACACAACAAAACACCATATGAGCTTATACAAGGAAGAAAACCAAACATCAACTATTTTCACGTCTTTGGAGCATTGTGTTATCCGAAGAATGATAAAGATGATCTTGGTAAACTTAAAGCTAAAGCAGATATTGGGATATTTGTTGGATACTGTGAGAACTCCAAGGGATATCGAATTTGGAATCGTCGGACTGGGGATATTCAAGAAACCATACACGCTAATTTTGATGAACTCACAGAAATGGCTTCTGAGCAAGACCGCTTAGAACCCGAACATAATCGCCTAAACTTCCCTGAATCTTCGGCTGCACCTTTACCTTTTAACAGGAAAGTTCTGGAAGATTTTTTTGCACCAATGTTTGATGAAGTTTGTGTTAGTAGTGCATCAGATGCTTCCACCAGTTCCGCTGCTCAACATGTCCAAAATCAAGCACCTGATCAATCTGCAACTACTACTACAGTAGTTGATAACAATGCACCTTAACCTGAACCCTCATCACCTACGGTTCAAACACCTCCACCTGCAGTTGAAGATTCTTCCCCCACTTCTAACCAAGTTCCCGCACCTTCAGATTATGACGGGAATGCATTCTTCAATCCATTTGCTCCACCACCAACCATTCCAGAACCAGGAGAATCATCCTCGAGCAATATGGACCCGTCAGATCACCATAACAACATTCAACACTTTCCATCCACCCACAAATGGACAAGAGATCATCCATTTGGTAAACATAATTGGAAATCCTATCAATCCAGTCATCACAAGACAAAAACTTCACTCAGATAGTGACACTGCATGTATGCACTCACTGTCTGTCAATCTGAACCTAAAAACATCAAAGAAGCCCTTACATACGACAACTGGATTGAATCCATGCAAGAAGAGTTGGAACAATTCAAACGTTTGGAAGTTTGGGAATTAGTTGAAAGACCAGATGGAGTTTATGTTGTTGGATTGAAATGGATTTGGAAGAACAAGCTGAGTGCAGATGGTACAGTGATTCATAACAAGACCCGACTGGTAGCTAAAGGGTATAGCCAAGAAGAGGGTATTGACTTCGAGGAATCATTTGCTCCATAGCTCGGATTGAGGCAGTTCGAATGTTTCTGGCATACGCAGCCCACAAGAACATCACAGTCTATCAGATGGATGTGAAGACGACATTTCTCAATGGACAACTCCGAGAAGAGGTGTACGTGTCACAACCAGAAGGCTTCGTGGACCCAGATCATCCAAACCATGTATATCGGCTTAAGAAAGCCCTATACGGCCTTAAACAAGCCCCGAGGGCATGGTACGATAAACTGTCTGCATTTCTCCTTGCTAATCATTTTACCATTGGAACTATTGACCCGACTTTATTTATACAAACACACGGGGAAGACATTCTCATTGTTCAAATTTATGTGGATGATATTATTTTTGGTTCAACCAATAAAAAATATTCAAACGCTTTTTCTAAACTGATGAAACAAAACTTTGAGATGTCTATGATGGGTGAACTTAACTTCTTTCTAGGATTGCAAGTTCATCAATCACCCCGTGGTATCTTTCTAAGTCAGTCAAAATATGCTCAGGAAATCCTGGAAAAGCATGGTATGACCAGCTGTGACACCTATAATACCCCAATGTCCTCCTCATCCCCGAAGCTAGATGCTGACATACATGGGACACCCATTGATCCTATGAAGTATCGTAGTATGATTGGTTCGATCATGTATCTCACGGCTAGCAGACCGGATGTTGTATTTGCCACATACCTTTGCTCCCGATATCAGTCTAGACCGACTGAACAGCATTTGTCAGCCGTTAAAAGAATCCTTAGATACATAAAGGGAACCATTAATTTGGGGATCTGGTATCCAAAGGATTCTGGGTTTGAACTTGTTGCATTTTCATACGCTGACCATGCAGGGTGCTTAGACACAAGGAAAAGTACATCCGGAGGAACACAGTTTTTGGGTGACAAGCTAGTCTCTTGGCAGTCAAAGAAGCAAGATTTTACCTCCCTGTCTTCAACAGAATCTGAGTATGTAGCCATGTCTGCCTGTTGTGCTCAAGTCATCTGGATGAGATCACAACTGATGGACTATGGTTACACATTCAACAAGATTCCGATGTATTGCGACTCCAAGAGTGCCATTGCCATTTCATGCAACACAGTACAGCATTCGAAGTCCAAGCATATTGATCTCCGGTACCATTTCATCAAGGAACACGTGGAAAAGGGTACTGTTGAATTATACTTTGTGGGAACTGAACACCAACTGGCGGATCTGTTCACAAAAGCCTTGCCTCATGCAAGATTTGTGGATTTGGTTCACCGGATTGGTATGAGATGTTTGACGCCAAATGATTTAGAAAAATTTCTCAAAAACAACTAAACACAGTCAAACATCAAAACTATCTTTGTAAATATCTATTAAAAAAAAAAAACGTGTGTGCAAGTACAAACCCTTATTCAACATTTTGTTCAACCATCTTTATTTATTTTTGAACAAATGTTGAGGGGGAGACACAAAATTTCACAAATTTTTAAAAATTTGTACTTGCATGTTTTCTGCAACACTATTGCTTCGTATTGGTTATGATGGTATATCCTAAGGCTTATTTGCTAAATGGTTAGGACTTTGATGGTAACAACAAAAGGTTAAAGGACCATAAGTGATTAATATTGAAAATTGTTTGGTTAGGATTAAATGTGCTAAATATTGAGGTTAAGGGACTAATTGTGAGAAAAGGATAAAAGTTAAAAGTAAAAGAATTTAATGCACTGCGTAGTCATTTACTTTCACTGCCATTTATTGTCTCTCGCATTTACTTCCATTCATCAACCCAATCGACGGCTATTATTAACTCTGATCATCCGTTCAAGTTTCAACTAATCTGTGAGTGTTTTCATGATTATTAAGTGATTATAACAAACGGTTTTCAAGGAATTAGAGATCCAACGGTGGATTTAGTGCATAATGATTAGTCAAAATTCTAGGTCTTGCGTAGATTTGGGGATTTTTAATCCTATGTGTTATGAACGATTATGACTATACTTCTGTGCTTAGAACATGATTGTATAACATATATGCATGCTTAATTGTAACAGAAATCCATATGAATGTGTATTCCTGATTTTAGGGTTTATGTTCATAATTTGGGGAAAATCGAGTACGAATGTTTTGGTGTAATTAGAGAGTTGTTGTGTTGTTGTTATAATGTGAATTGAACATATGTTGCTTCAGATCAAACCCAGAAACATTCATTAGTTGTTAATTGAAATTTAGGGTTTATGAAGAACACGATGCACAAGCAGTTTGATTCTAGTGATTTTGTGGTTAAAACTTGAACAAAATGCGAAAAATAGCTATGTGAACCTATTGCAATTAGCGTGATATCATTAATCTGTGTTAAAATGAAATGCAAAATCTTGGTGAAAAATCGTCGTCTAAAGGGTTTCGGAATTTCTTGTATAAGATATTCTCGAATTTGCAATTGCTTTCGCAATTGTCATTGCTCTCGCAATTGGTGGTTGCTATCGCAAATGGTAAATGCTCTCGCAATTGAAAAACTTTTCTCGCAATTTCAATTTCTCTCGCATTTGAAAATTTTTCTCGCAATTGGAATTTCTCTCGCATTTGACAATTTTTCTCGCAATTGAACTTTCTCTCGCATTTGACAATTTTTCTCGCAATTGGTACTTTCTCTCGCAATTGGTAATTTCTCTCGCATTTGTCAAAGTTTCTCGCATTTGACAACTGCCTTTGAAATTACAAATTTCCAAAGAAATTACAAATTTCCTTAAGTCTTGTCAAATTAAAGAGAAGGTTTATTATGCAAATTAAAATGATCAATTCATAGATTAACGATTGCTAAAGGATGTTAGGTGTAAACACTTAGTCTCAACTAATGCTAACACATATATCCTGCAAATTGGTTTCATAATGCTGTTTCAGATTATCCACAGTGTCTTCACAACAACAACATCAACCTCTTCCATTGATCACCAAAGCTGAATTATTCCCACAAGGATTCACGGCTAAGTAAGGCAAGAACAATTCAAGAGTTGTCTTTGATAACATCAAGTGTGCTGAACCAAGTTGTCGCATTGTTATTGAAATCCTTAAAAGACATGAATGCCGTAGTATTATCCATCAGATGTGGAGCACTATCAAACCTGATGACAATAACAAATTCTTCACATGCACTCTTGACAGAAAATGTGGAACGTTTGTTCTTTTTGTTTGAGATATCTATGTATTGAATGTGTTTAGCATGCGGAATCTACTACAACACACTTAAAAGAACACAAGGTGGTGAGTTTAAGTAAACGTGAGAATGCAATGAACAAAGAACACAACTTTGGTTAACACAAAACGATTCAATATTATTGATGAAATAATACGGATGATCTAAGTATCACCGGGATTACAAAGTAATCTTGAATCTAAGATTGTAAAAAGGATTTGTGAATTGAAGTAACTAAGTTACTTGAGAGATAGTTTGTTTTGGTTATGAGTTGGTTAAAGATGCATGCATGAAGTGGTGACTAAGATATCCTTTTATAAGATAAGGATATCTTATTACAAGATTGTCAAGTGGATGAATATAAAACTATACTTTGACTATATTGGCGCCTACAATTAAATACAACTACCAATGTACAACTCTGCCATATTCTTCTGTGAACCACAGAGGACTACACTACTTCTACATAATGTATAACAATGTACAAAGACTAATAATTCAACTAAATATCTATTACAAAATATCTAATCGACTTGACATAAGCTTGGCAGGCTCTTCATCAGCTAGCAGTACCTTCTACCCAGAAGGTACTGGTAGAACATCTTCGTACTCTTCAAAATCAACTAGCAGGCTCTTTAACATCTTTGGCAGGCTCTTTGACTTGAACATTTTATTCCCAACAATCCTCCCCTAAACTTGTTATTTCCATTAAAATACACAAGTTTCTGATGAATAAAATATATACCTTGAGGATTTGAGAGAACTCTTCCAAAAACCTTCACTCTCTGTTCTTCCTTTTTCTTTCATATTGCTCAGATATGCTCCTCAGCAAACTCTGAACAATTTCTGAGTTCTCATCATCTTTGTCACACCTTAATCTCTTGGAGATCATGGTTTTAAGCACTTCATAACTAAGTGGATACTCTTTCTCAGCCAACATAAAGAGTTCTATCCCACTCTGTGTGAAAAGGTGATGAATATTGCTATGGCTTAGAAATTCCCAAGTTGTTGAAGGATCATAATAGGGAAATTTCCAATGAACATCTTTGGGATCAGGATCAAACATCCTATTGAATTCTACCCAAAGTTCTTGTTCCTTAGCATCTGTACTAGAAGTTGTGTCTAGTCTAATCTGCACTAGATTCCACAATTCTTCCAAGTCTGCTCTGTCACATGCTCTAACTAAATTTTCAAAATTCTTGAAGATAGCAAACTGACCCCCAACCCTTGTTATTTTCCATAATTTTCCTAATCTATCATGGTTGATCTCCCAATCAATAATAGGTCTTCTACAGCTAATTGGATCAGCATGTATGATAGTAGGCAAAGTAATCAACATTTTACTTACTTGCTCTGAGTCTAATTTTGCTACTTCTTTCTTCTGAGCATCCTTCTTCTTCATTGAGGGGTGTACATCAGATGGAACATTGTAGTAAAGACTTTTGTAGGCTTGAAGATACAGGAAGAAGATTTCATCAGCAGATTTCTTCTTTAGTTGATAGTCTGTCCAATTTGCCTGACCTTTCAAAAACCTTTTCATAAAAATCACCTGATCTTTCTGAGCTTGTCCTACCTTAAAACCTCTCTTCTGACTTTCCTTCATCTTCTCAAAAATGTCAGCCAAAGCTGCTTCTTTATACTTCTTGTTGATGAATGATTCAAGTGCTTCTGTTTTCTCATCAGAATTGAGTGTCTTGTCATTTACTATAATTGCTGCTTGACCTTTCACAATTGGATCATTATTGATAATCCATAGCATCTGTGCATCAAAGGTTTCTTGAGCAATTTGAGTATCAAGAAGAGTCTGAGCAGCATCTTCAGCATCTTTCTGCTCTTTCATTACTGCAAGCATTCTTGAGGCTTCAAGTGCTTTTAATTCTTCTTCATGAACCCTTTTGGCTTCTTCTTCTCCTAAAGCCATCTGAATTTGCTGAGTTCTTTTCAACTTCTTGGACTTTGGCTCATCTTTAATCATAATGCCTTTGCCCTTATCCTTTGGAGTTGGTGCTTGTGATGGAGCAGAAGAATTCTTATCAGCAGCAAAAATCCTCCCCTGAACAAACAAATTCCCTTGAGGCTCTAAATCCCTCTTTCTCTTGTACACTTTCTCAGCAGACCCTTTGTACCCCATAGCCAATAGCCTTTCTATCCTAGCAGGCTCTTCTTCTGGCCTAGCAGGCTCTTGCCCTGCTCCAACAGGCTCTTCATCATAAACTTGAGTTCCATCATGGAATTCAAATTGAGCCTCTTCCTCATCTTCAGAACTATCCTTCCTCCCCTTTTTGGAAGAGTGACCTATCCTATCAGCATCTGACTGTGAAGAACTAGATAAAACAACCTTTGCAGACTTTTTACCCTTTAGCTTTTTCACTTCACCCTCCAATCTCTTTACCCTCTTTACTAATTTGATGTTGATCTCAGAAAACTTCTTGCTTTGACTTTTAAGAGCATCTTCTAAGAACTTCACCTTGTCTTTTAGTTCTTGCATTGTTTGAGGTGATTGGGTTTGTGATACATGATGTGATGATGTTGGTGGTGTTGCTGATGGTACTGGAGATGGTATTGGTGATGTTTGATGTGTTGGGAAAATGTAACCATGTGAAGAACTAGATGATGGTGTATCAGCTGATGGTGTTGGTTCTTCTGGATGTTGTGGTAACATTTCATCAAAAAGTGGTATTTCTTCCCCTCTAAAACCAATTCTCATATTTGAAAATACTTTGTGAGAAAGTTTTGGTGTGTCATAAATTGAGTCTGTGGGAAGTAACAAATGTTTTAATTTTGCAATGATGCACCCAATAAATCTTGGATACATCAAAAACTTTGTTTCACTTTTCACATTTTTAATCAATCCTTCAAAAATATGTTTTGAAAAATTGTATTTTCTGTTTATGGCTAAGCAAATGAGAGCAGAAGCCATGTTTCCACTAAATTGCTCCCAAGAGGTTTTCTTCTGGCTCAAACAGTGAAGGATTGTGTGAATCAAAAATCTCCATTGTGGAGTAAGATGCTTTTTCAGAAAAGTGAGTTTGTTAGACTCAGCATGATACCCCATTCTTTCTAAATTTTCAAAAATTTCAGTATCTGGTAACTGACTAATACCATCAGAATCATCCAAATGAAGATGTCTTCTTATGGATGACTCAGTAAGAGTCAAATGTTTACCATCCACTTTGGCCTTAATTCTTTGTTCCCCATTTTCAGAAGTTTTAATTTTAGCAGATTTCCAAAATTGCAAAATTTGTGTTTCATAAATAGTGGGATTGACTAGCAAAGCAAACCTGATGTAGGAGTTGTTTAAAAAGTCCACCACTTGATGAAATGAGGCATTATCCTCTGACTTCTCCAAAAATGCTAACTGATTGTGACGTTGGACAAATTCTAGAACAACTGTGGAAGCCATAATGAAAATTTTGAAAATGATGGTGGGATTTGTTGGTAGTACTGGTAGAAGATGAAAGGTGTATGTGAATTATGATAATGACTGATGAAAGAAGATATGAGAGAATTACTTTTAACCGACAATAAGAAAGATTATAATAAGTAAATGTATAGGCGGTTAAAAAGATCTTTTATATGTGAAATATAATATAATATAATCATCAGTAATTTACATAACTACCCCAACGGCTAATTTTAACTACCAGGCCTAATGGCTAAAACTTTTTCTGACAGGCTCAACGGCTATATAGCAGTACCTTTTTATACTAGCAGTACCAATTTTGAACTACCAGTACCTTTGAAAGTTTTATAAAAATCCCTTATAGTTTTTAGCAAACTACCAGCTATCAACGGAT
This sequence comes from Artemisia tridentata subsp. tridentata, assembly GCA_021014915.2. NCBI lineage: Eukaryota > Viridiplantae > Streptophyta > Magnoliopsida > Asterales > Asteraceae > Artemisia > Artemisia tridentata. The sequence goes on along the minus strand of CP139506.1, from coordinate 135,700,260 downwards.
TTGAGTTGTCTTTACCAAAAGCCGTTTGCTTAAGGACTAGCTAACTATTTACAATTAAATATGGTTAGTTAACAACCATATAGTTTTTGGTAAACTATCAACCATCAACGGATTTGATTTGTCTTTACCAAAAGCCGTTTGCTTAAGGACTAGCCAACTCTTTAGTTTGTAAAAACTTGGTGAGTGGAATACCAAAAGCCATGATGGCCCAAAGATGGTGCAATTTCCTTGGATGGAGGAAATTAAAAAGGCAATGATGCTGTGTATCTTGGATGATTGGTTCAACAATTGAAATCATCTAATGTCATGCCTTTGAGTTGAAACTTTCCTTAGGTTGATCTAGATAGAACTTTCTCCTTGAGAAATGCTTCATCCCTTCTAGATATGTGATCCAACTCTCTCTTTTTCAACTTTGCATCATCTTGTATGCTCTTGTCTTTCCTTTCATAAATTAGTTTTTCTTCCATTCTGGGCTATCAATTCCTCCCCTGAGATTGTTATCTCTCCTGAAATGAATATAACTTTTGTTGCTCCTTTTTGTTTGGAAGAACTCTTGTTTTGTTATCAACCTGAAATGTGTTAGCTGCAAACCAAAAGAACAAAGTGCAAAGCACTTGATCTATAGCATTTTAAACATTCAAGCCTTAATGTGAAACAAAACATAGGAATTTTATATCAGCAGGACCAATTATGAATAGACAGTACCTTTGACTAACTAGCAGTACCATGTTTAAAAGCTAATACCAGTTAATTTTATGAACAAAAACATATGATTTTCAAAGATTTATCATTCCAATACCTCCTACAAGATATTTGAATCTACCTAAATCAAAAGCTTTGGTGAGAAGGTCTGCATAATTCTTTTCAGAATCAATTTTAACTACTTGAATTAACCTCTTCTCATTGCAATCCCTTATGAAATGGTGTATGATTTCAATATGTTTTGTTTTTGAGTGTTGAACTGGGTTTTTAATGATACAAATAGTACTGCTATTGTCAATATAAATAATTGTGTTAAGAAAATTGTACCCATAGTCAAGCATTTGATTTTGGATCCAAAGAACTTGCCCACAACAACTTGCACCAGCAACATATTCTGCTTCAGTTGTAGAATTGGCCACCATTGTTTGTTTCTTGCATTGCCAAGAGATTAGTCTGCAACCAAGAAATTGACATCCACCAGTTGTAGATTTTCTGTCTAGAGTTGCACCAGCATAGTCACTATCCGAATAAGCCACCAATTCAAAAGATGATTCCCTTGGATACCAAAGACCCAACCTTGGTTGACCCTTAAGATATCTAAAGATTCTTTTGACTGCTGTGAGGTGAGAGATCTTGGGATGTATTTGAAACCTTGCACATACACATACTGAGAACATGATATCTGGTCTTGATGATGTAAGGTACATCAAAGACCCAATCATTGATCTATAATTGTGCAAATCCATATCTTCTCCTTCAGCATCCTTGAGTAGCCCTTTGTCTGGATCCATTGGTGTACTTGCAACTTTAGAATCAGCAAAATTAAATTTCCTTAGGATCTCTGCTACATACTTATCTTGGCTGATAAATATGCCTTCTTTGGATTGTTTCACTTGGAGACCCAAAAAGAAAGTAAGTTCCCCCATGGAACTCATTTCAAACTTACTATGCATAAGTTTTTCAAATTGTACACACAAGTCTTGGTTTGTTGATCCAAAGATAATGTCATCAACATAAATCTGCACTAGCAAGATGTCTTTCTTTGTTCTTTTGATGAACAAAGTTGGATCAATCCTACCTCTTTGGAATCCACTTTCTAGTAGAAAACAAAGCCAATGTTTCATACCATGCCCTAGGAGCTTGGTGTAGACCATACAAAGCCTTGGTAACCTTGTAAACTTTGTCTGGATACTCTGCATCTATGAAGCCTGGAGGTTGAGATACATATACTGGTTCTTCAATTTCACCATATAAAAATGCACTCTTAACATCCATTTGATAGACAGTGAAGCCTATGAATGAAGCATAGGCAAAGAAAAGCCTAATTGCTTCAAGTCTTGCAACTGGAGGAAACACTTCTTCATAATCTACCCCTTCTTCTTGAGTATATCCTTGTGCTACCAATCTAGCCTTGTTTCTGATCACTATACCCCCGTTCATCTTTCTTATTTCTGAATACCCATTTGGTTCCAATTGCCCTATGACCTCTGGGCAAATCAACCAATATCCAAACCTTCTGAATCTTGAATTGGAGAAGCTCTTCTTGCATAGCTTCCACCCAACTTGCATCATCTAAAGCTTTGTTTATGTTTTTGGGTTCAGCCTGAGATAGAAAACATGAAAACAGGCATATATTGGAAGTATCATTATTCTTTTCTTCATAAATAGAGGAGATAAACCCTTCTTCATCTGAAGATAAGATTTGAGATAAACCAACTTGAGATCTTGTTCTAACACCAGAATTTATGCTTCCAATTACATCATCAGTTGAGTGATCTTTGAGAATTCTAGTGTTTGGTGTTTTAGGAACTTCATTGGTAGATGGAAGATTGCTAATCCCCCACTCTTCTGGTAAAGAATCATCTATTTGAACATTCATTGGCTCAGCAGTATCATTACATGAACTAGCAGGACCATCTGGTGAACTAGCAGTACCATTGTCATTAGCACCACTTTCTTGATTCTCTTGATTCTGAGTTCCATGATCTTCTTCATTGCCTTCATTTCTTGTATTTGAAGGTCCTTCTTGACTTGAAGATAGATCCATACTTTTCCAAATTGGCATCCAGATGTAATCTTGATCTTTAGGAGTTTCAACATTGTCTTCAAAACCTGCATCAACATTAGTATTTGTACCTGTAACAGGCACATAATTCATAGATTCTGAAAGCCTATCAACATCAAACATGCAATCTGGTCCAATTCCTTTCACATTTGTTAGTTTCTCTTGAAACTCTATGTGAAGATTTTCTTCTACTAGCCTAGTGCAAGTGTTAAACACTCTATAGGCCTTACTCTGCAAGGAATACCCTATCAAATAGCCAACATCTGCTTTTCCATCAAATTTGCCTAAATGATCTTTGGTATTTAGAATAGTGACATGACAACCAAAAGGTCTCATAAAACTTAAAGATGGTGTTCTACCAAAGAAAAGTTCATAAGGTGTTTTTCTATGTGGTTTAGTTACAAGAACCCTGTTTTGTACATAACAAGCAGTACCAACTGCTTCAGCCCAAAATGAAATAGGCAACTTAGAGTCTACTAACATAGTTCTAGCAGCCTCTATAAGTGTTCTATTCTTTCTTTCTGCTACTCCATTTTGTTGAGGTGTTCTAGCTATACTAAACTCTCTTTTTATGCCTTTTTCCTTGCAAAAGTCATCCATAACTCTATTCTTGAACTCTGTCCCATTGTCCACACCTGATGACTTTGACCTTCTTATCAGATTGATTTTCTACCTCAGTGATATATGTTTTAAGTATCTCACTAGTTTCATGTTTAGATCTTAAAAAGAAAACCCATGAAAATCTGCTATAATCATCAGTAACAACCAGACAATATTTCTTTCCATTCAAGCTGCACACATTAGTAGGACCAAAGAGATCCATATGAAGCATATGTAAAGCCTGAGAAATAGAGTTTTGGGTCTTGGGCTTACAAGAAGCTCTATGTTGTTTGCCTTTTAGACAGTCAACACAGGATTGGTCGTTTTGGAAAATCTTTTTGGGTAAACCTCTTACCAAATCATATTTTGCAATAGTGTTGATTGTTTTAAAGTTTACATGACCAAGCCTTCTATGCCAAAGCATAGATTCATCCAATGAGGCCTTTGCTACCAAACAAGTTAGACTCTCCTTAGGATCAATGTTCTTTAAATTGACACTGTACATATTGTTCCTTTTTGGAATTTTAAGAAGGATCTGACTCTCATCAGGCTTCTTAAAATCAGAAGAAAGAACCATACATTCATTGTCAGTAAAGAGAACATTGTTCTTTTTGTCACACATTTGTGAGACACTAAGAAGATTAAACTGAAGTTCTTTCACAAAATACACATTTTCAAAATCTAGTTTACTGGTTTTGATAGTACCTTTACCAGTGATCTTTCCTTTTATTCCTCCCCCAAAGGTAACATATCCTCCATCAAAAGTTTTGAAGTCTGAGAGGAATGACATGTTGCCTGTCATGTGCCTTGAACATCCACTATCAACATATCCTTGATCTTCAATATTAGTTGAATGTTCCTGCACATGAATAAACATATTAGTTTCCTTGGGGTACCCAAGCCATGACAGACTTGGGTTTGCCTCTTGCATCAATAAAATCAAACCTTTTCAGGATTGTTGATGCACCTTTTGATTGGATTGGTTTCCAAATCCAACATGCTGAGGACTTAACAGCACTTTCCCTTTTAATCCATTGTGTGGTCTTTGGTCTATCAGTACCAATTTTGGTAATACCAATCTTGGCAGTACCATTTGGTCTAGCAGGACCTTTTGGTCTAGCAGGACCTTTGATTTTTGGTTTCCAAATTTGTGTTTTGACCACAGATTTCTTTTGAATAGGACTATTCACAACTTTTGGTACACATTTGAAAGTGTTTCTTGTACCCTTATCAGTTGGTTTTGCAATAACAGGCTTATTTTGTCTAACAGTATGTTTAACATTTGTGGTGTTAGACTTAACAAAACTTTTTCTGGGGTGAGTAACATTTGTTTTAGACTTTGATTTACTCCCAGAAACCCATTTATTACAATAAGCATGAAGATGATTAAAGCTACCACAATAATAACAAGCCTTATTAAACATAACAAAGTCATCACCTAGTTGTTGAGACTTAAGGTTGTTCCAATTTCTTTGGCTTCCCCTAGGTTTGTTATTACAATTTTTACAACTTTCAACTGTTTTCAAAACAGCTTTAGCCTTAGCTTTAACTTCTACTTTCTTAAGACTTAATGGTCCTACTTTGATTCCTTTGATAGGAGTAGTCTCATCTTCATCATCATCAGATACCCAATCTTCAATAATTAGGACATCTGGTCTTTTATCAGTGAGCACCTTAGAGAGTGGGGCATTCTTAGCATTCTCAGAAGGTTCACTTATCACTACAGGTTTAGCCAATGGTTTAAAGACTTCATGCACACCTGATTCAGCAAGATCTGTTCCTGGAGGACAAGGAATTCCTCTATAAGGAGGTGGACATTCATTGTATCCTATCCCTGATTTTATTCTCTTATTCATCTGATTTTCTACTATGCTCCTAGTACACTCAGAAGCATTTTCCAATTTAGTAACAGTCAGTTGAATATTATCTCTAGCCAATGTAACTTTAGTACACTCATTCCTTACCATTTCTATTTCTGAATCTTTCAAAAATATTTGTCTATTAAGAGCAGCTTTAGTATCAGAAAAAGTGAGTTCATTTTCTCTATAGTGAATGAGTTGTTTTTCTAGTTTGGCCATACCACACTGATGGTTAAATAGTGTTTGTTGGGTTTTTTCTGTGTTCTAATACTTCTGTATCATAAGATTTTCTTATAATTTCTAATTCTTTAAGAAATTCACAATTATTAGAACATTTGATAGTTTGTACCTCAGGGGTGGAGAATGCCATCAAAGCCAATTCATCAGAAGTTGACTCATCTTCACCCATGAAACTCCAATCAAAACCCATGCCATCAATAGCAACCATTGCTTTTGGCTCAGCAACTTCAACAACCTTACTCTTGCTTTTACAGCTTCCTTTATTCTCAAAGCTTCCTTTATTCCTGTTGTCAAACCCTCTACCCTTGTCATCCTGCTTCTTAGGTCTTCTACACTCTCTAGAGTAGTGACCCATCATGTGACAGTTGTAACACTCCACTTTTGACTTATCATAGCCAGCAGGCTCATTTCCATTTATCATTATCTTCTTGCCAGTCCTCATCAACAACTTCTTAGCTCTAATGCTTAAAAGTGAAAGTTGCCACTTTATGTCCATCACTTCAAGATCATCAGGATGAATCTCTTGAAGGTCTTCAAAAGTTAATACGGACCCATTGTGTTGAGATGTAAGAAAAGCACACCCAATTGTTTCATCTAAAATGGATTTGTTAGCTCTAATGCTTAAAAGTGAAAGTTGCCACTTTATGTCCATCACTTCAAGATCATCAGGATGAATCTCTTGAAGGTCTTCAAAAGTTAATACGGACCCATTGTGTTGAGATGTAAGAAAAGCACACCCAATTGTTTCATCTAAAATGGATTTGGTACTACTAGAAGTACTAGCAGTACCAAAGGTTGTACTGGCAGTACCTTCTTCTCTGCCACCTTTTTCTTCATTATCAACCTTTGAGATGCTTGGGGATGAAACAAAAGCCATATTTCCTGAACTTGACCCAGTAGTCTTCTTTACTTCATGTTCTACAATTTTCAAATTGTTGTAGAGATCATTGAGATTCATCTGGTCAATATCTGGCTTGTTCTTCCAGACAATGACATGCATAGACCATTCTAAAGGTAAACTCCTAAGAAATTTAGAGTTTAGGTCTTCTTGAGTTATCATCACTTCATGGATGGCTAACTGACTTGCAAGCTTCTGAAGTCTATTGAACATACTGTCCAAAGACTCATTGGTTGTGGCTGTAAAGTTCTCAAATTGTTGTTTGAGAAGTGTTTTCTGTGTTTTCTTGGTAGCATCATTACCACCAAACCTAGCCACAATAGCTTCAAAAAGGGTTTTGGCATCTTTGTATTTGTTAAAGATCAGAAGTTGATCATTTGGAATAGTCATCAGTAACATACTCCTTGCTTTTAGATCATTTCTCTTCTGAACTTTTTCATCTGCATTTGATAGTTGGTCTTGTATTCTTGTTACAAGAGCATCATTTACTGTTGTAGTGGTGATTTGGGGTTTAAATGAATTGCTGATGAGGCGAAAAGTGTACCGCTTTTAAGGGGTCATTTAAGCCCTAAATCGTATTTATTTGATCAAATATTGCCCTAAATCGTTCCTTTTGTCATTTTAGGTACTTTTGAGGAGAAATCTGGAAAAGGAGGCATTTTGGACGTTTTTGGAGCATTAAAGTGAAGAAAACGACAAAGTCTCAAAAATCGGCTAAAAGTTACTCTTGACGGCGTCACAATTTACTCTGGACGGCGTCATGCTTTGGCAAGAAAAGTTGGACGTGAAATTTACTCATGATAAGCCAGTGAAAATAGCATGTGAATTCTGACGGCGTCACGCTTTAACCTGATCAAGGGCGTCACGACTTAAATCATAAGGGGACGGCGTCACGTTCTAGGTTCGACGGCGTCAAGCCTTGATAAGCCAGAATGGATTTTTGAAGAGCTAAAGAGGGACGGCGTCAAGAAGGTCATCCGGGAACCCTAAAAGCGGCGAGGTGACGGCGTCACACTCCATAAGGTGACGCCGTCAGATCCAAAAATCTATATATAGTTTTCTAATCTTTTGTCATTAGAGAGAGCTTAGTGTGTGGAATTTTGGGATAAAACCCTAAGACGATTTTAGCTACTTTTTCAGGGCTTTTTGCCTTGAGATCTTCCATGTTTCATTGAAAGATAAGTTATCAATTAATCATTCAATATGTCTATGTGTTGTTTGATTCTATCTTATTCTTGTCTTTTGTTTAACATGTTAGGCTAAATTTATCTTGTGTTTGCTTAGATCTAATGAAACTTAGCTATTGATTATTGGTTGTTAGTGTGTTGTTAGTTGTATTGGATGATTGTTTATCTATGTTAGGCTTAAGAAAACTGGCTAACTTCCTATTCGGTAACTTGCTTGAACGTCTTAAGAAACATGAACCAAACGCGTACTAAAGGTTTTTATGGTTGTATTTAATGCACAAGCGAATTCTAGTGATCCCATGTTAGGAGCTTCCTAGCCGGCTCGACATAGGAGTGAAGTAGGAGCTTGTAGAGTTGGGGAAGTAAGTACGCCACCCCACGAATGGTATTAAGGAATACACCCGTCATCCACGCGACTAATACACACTAATTAACCGGTAAAAGATAGCTAGGGAGTAAGGAAATCTAAGTAAACACACTTCTCTACACATAAGTTTCTCACCACATTTCATTTTTGTTATTTTATTTTATTTGCATTCGTAGTAATTTGGGTTAGTTGACTAGCAACTAATTCCGCCCACTCCTTCAAAACCGAGATTTTATTTGCTTTCATAAAAATATAAAAACATAAAAAGAATCTTCCTCAACCCTTAGACCTAATTAGAGTAGCCTTTCATACCTAACGAACACTATTCCCTGTGGAGAACGATCAATCCCCCGTACTTACCACTACACTATACTACATCGGTCAGGTACACTGCCTGGTGGGGTTGTAAGCCTCTTGAGATCCCTCGAGAGGTAAAACCTGTTGTAAGGTTACAAAACCACGCAATCAAGTTTTTGGCGCCGCTGCCGGGGAATAGTTATTGTTTAGGATTGAATTTTTATTTCTATTAGGTCTACTCACTAGATTCCTTTCTAGTGAGATTTTTATTTTATTTTTCTAGGTTTTCTTTAGTCTATCTTTTTCTTTGTGTGTTTGTTCGTAATTTCCATTGACTCTTCCGTTCACCATTATGGAGTACGCGAATCCACCATACCACCAACCACAAAGGCCATTCTACCCTATTGACATCTCGAATTTCAAAAAATATCGAGATGAACCCATATATGATGCATGGACTCGTTTTAGAAATTTACTCCGAAAATTCCCTCATCATAGTTTCGCTTTAGCATCCCTAACCCGAACCTTTTACTATCGTGTTGGCCAATATGACCAAATGCGCATTGAGGATTTTGCCAATGGGGACTTTAGGGAATTAAGTGCTGAAGAAGCATGGGATGCCATAGAAGATTGTGCCCAATATTATTATAGGGTAGACAACCCAACAAACGTTAATACAAGTCAATTGAATATAAATTTCCTGGATCATGAAACAAGTTTGTTTGGGGATGAATACATTAGTGTTGAGATACCTAAGTGGTTGTCATGTAATGCCATAGTACAAAACAAACACATAGGTGACCTTGATGTGATGGAGGATTTAGCCGAACATGATCACATTGATCAAAAAGACCTAGGTTTTATGATCGATGATGATGAATCTCAAGAAACACATGATGAATCTTTTGGGCAATTTGAATATAGCAGTCATAATATTGAGGATGATCCTTATGATTCGGACATAGAAGTTGAGATGCCTAGAGAAGCACTTGAGATACTTAGGAAAATGTTAGGGTTAGATCCTACTAAAACACATGATGAGGATATAGGTGATCTTGACACAAGGAATGATGAGGTAAGTAACATAAGCCCACCAAGTACCCCACAAGTCCTACCATCATTTGAGGCACACACACCGCCCGTGACTTACCCGGAAGAAGTTGAGGAGACTATAGGAACCCCAATAGAGGTAGAGCCCTTGGACCAAACACAACTAGAAGAAATAGGTTTGAATGCTTTTAGTGATCACAACCTTTCTTTTAGTCCTATGGAAGTTCCTAGTTTTGATGAGCCGAAGCCTCAACCAAAACCGTTACCTAATCTTCCATCCTTGGATGAAAATTTAGGAATTGAATTAGGTCCCGATCCACCCATCAAAACATATAGTCCGGGTAGTCTTAAGTTTAAGGTAGTGGACATTAAGCCTTGTAGTGAGGAAGACAATATAGGAGTGAAAAATGACCTTACATGTCTACATCACCCATTCATGATTGATCACAAGAAACATTATGGGTTTAAACCGGGTCTATTGGGTCAAGATGGATTCCCAATTAGGAGTCTCTCGAAGTTGTTAGAAAATGATCCCTTTTTAGGAGAAAACTTTAATTCACCCATTGACCAAAGTGAACTAGGTAAGGTTATGATGAAAGGAGCACACCCCTTTGAGCATATAATTCATCCACCACTCTTTCCTCACGTGGCATACTCCTACCGAGCTGGTGTGTATCGCTACTATCACCCGCACTTAATCCTAAGTGTAGGGAAAACCTCTCCTTTATCCATTAAATAAGGGTAGAGTCAGGCTCATGACTCGAACAAAAACAAGCGCTTCTTGGGAGGCAACCCAAGCGTTATAAGCTTTATTTGCTTTATTTGTTTGATTGTTTGTTTATTTAATTTTATTTATTTCCGTATGCATTTCTTATTCTTTTTGTTTACTGTTCATGTCTCAAATATAAATTGTGAAAATGCTTTATTTTGTTTTTAACTTCGTCTTAACTACATATAAAGGTATTTTGCAAAAGATAAGTGTAAGGGAAATCCAAATTTGTTTTTAAGAACAAGATTGAACATGAACGATAACAATGAGATATAAGCATGCATATTAGTATTTGTTTGAGTCAAATGCTTGTATCGAGTCATAATGATGTTTTGCAGGATTTCCAGGAAGTAAGGTAAAGGTTTTTCCAGAAATTTTCCGGAAACTTAAAATAAAAATTTTTGTCAGGTCATTTCTGACGGCGTCAGGGTTTATAACCTGACGGCGTCAGATTTAATTTCCAGAAATTTTTGAAAGTTTTGTTTTCATAAAAAGTTTTTATTAAAATCTCCAACTTATAATCTCCAGGAATCTGCAAAATTTTCATTCCACAAGCATTATATCCTTATATATAGATTTTATCCCGCCGATGTTATGCAGGTTTTCGTGTTTGTTTTCTCAGGTTTAACAGGTTATTTTGGACAAGGAGATGTTTTTGGAATCAAGCTTATGGCGATGCATTAGTCATGGAGCTTCAACATTACTTTGGAGGAAGATTTAACCGTGTAATTTCATTATCCACCGAGCGAATCAGGGGAGTATTTGATTTCATTCTTTTACTTTTTGCTTTTACATCTTATTATTTGAACATTGGGGACAATGTTCATCTTAAGTGTAAGGGGAGGGTAAAAGTACGATTAGAGAATGCTATTACGCTTGATTTTTGTTTGTTTAATAGTAGATGTGTAATAAAACTGAGAGAAATACTTGTTAAGGTAATTTTAGTGCCAAATTTAAAATTTTTTACAACATATAGGAGTGAAACTTTGATCTTAATGAGCGTCTCACGGATAGGAGTTATATGACTAGCACAAAAACCGTACCACTAAAAAAATTTTTCCACCCCCAAATATGTGAGGTTCGCCCCTAGAATTGGTAGGAAAAGCATTTATGCTATGATGTGTGTACCGGTAGCACTTAGATTCTAGAACTTGCGTTAGGACCATTCCGAGGCCACAAGTGAGACTACATTCGTGTAGTTAGATTTACTACATGATAAGAGGCATTAGGATTAACCCATTGTTTTACACCTGTGTTTTTGTTATAATTACGTTGGCTACATTGGTCAAGTAATTCTCCCACACCCTTTGCGTTGTACTCATTTTTAGTACACGATACCCCTAGTACACCCCTCAGAGCCTATCTTTTCGTTTCGACCTTTAAGCATTTTACTTAAAGGAAGAATTTGTTTACACCCCACTAAAATGTACACCCAAATCGCCTTAGCCTACCTTGTATGCACTCATTTTTTAGTGCATTATTGTTACAACATTTGTTTAAACCCAAGTTAATTATCTAATTGATTACATGGTTGCTAAGTCGAGTCATATCCTTGTACATATTGTTTTGGGACGATTGGGACTCATGGGTAAAGTACTAGTATAATGGAGTAATGGGGAAGAACATCATTTATTACCCCCATATGTGCTAAATATTTTAAAAGTACTCCAAGTTTTTCGATTATCTTAATTCGAGTCATTAGATTAGTAATTGTAAAGTTATGTAAAAATTCAAGTGTAAGGGGGATGCAATGCCCCTATGATGTATTATTTTGGATGGTAGGGCAAAAGTGTATGCAAAAAAAAAAAAATATATATATATATATATATATATATATATATATATATATATATATATATATATATATATATATATATATACAAAAAAAAATGAGAAAAAGAAAAATAGAAAAAAAACATACGGACTACCATCCCGTTTTATTTTATGTTTGTTTTATATTTTTGTTATTTTGTTATTTTGTTTCTAGCTTAAGATCGAGTCTAGTCTTGGCTTAGCAACATTGTATAGTACATGTAATTGATCAAGATTTTTAACTCGCCACCAGTAAAATATCCTTTATCCAATAAAACCGTGTTTTCCTTTTCCCTACACCTAACGTTATAACCCATTTAAAAGCCCTCTTTGATAGTTTATCTTAGGTGCTTACGCCTAGTGGAGGAGGTTTTTGATCCTTTCCCAAGCCTATGGTAATCTATTTGCTATGACAGGTAGTGAGAGATATTATCCGTTTTCATTTATGAGATTTATTTTGATGACACTTGAGAGATGTGAGTATCTAAACACTACTTGTGAGGTGCTAGTTTATAATCTCCGTGCTTATTATGATTGAAGTGGAACGATTATTTGTTGTAATTACTTTTATGTTTGCATTAAATGACCCCTAACTTGTATTTTGATTAGAATAAAAGCGCATTTGCTTGAGGACAAGAAAATCTCAAGTGTAAGGGTATTTGATGAGGCGAAAAGTGTACCGCTTTTAAGGGGTCATTTAAGCCCTAAATCGTATTTATTTGATCAAATATTGCCCTAAATCGTTCCTTTTGTCATTTTAGGTACTTTTGAGGAGAAATCTGGAAAAGGAGGCATTTTGGACGTTTTTGGAGCATTAAAGTGAAGAAAACGACAAAGTCTCAAAAATCGGCTAAAAGTTACTCTTGACGGCGTCACAATTTACTCTGGACGGCGTCATGCTTTGGCAAGAAAAGTTGGACGTGAAATTTACTCATGATAAGCCAGTGAAAATAGCATGTGAATTCTGACGGCGTCACGCTTTAACCTGATCAAGGGCGTCACGACTTAAATCATAAGGGGACGGCGTCACGTTCTAGGTTCGACGGCGTCAAGCCTTGATAAGCCAGAATGGATTTTTGAAGAGCTAAAGAGGGACGGCGTCAAGAAGGTCATCCGGGAACCCTAAAAGCGGCGAGGTGACGGCGTCACACTCCATAAGGTGACGCCGTCAGATCCAAAAATCTATATATAGTTTTCTAATCTTTTGTCATTAGAGAGAGCTTAGTGTGTGGAATTTTGGGATAAAACCCTAAGACGATTTTAGCTACTTTTTCAGGGCTTTTTGCCTTGAGATCTTCCATGTTTCATTGAAAGATAAGTTATCAATTAATCATTCAATATGTCTATGTGTTGTTTGATTCTATCTTATTCTTGTCTTTTGTTTAACATGTTAGGCTAAATTTATCTTGTGTTTGCTTAGATCTAATGAAACTTAGCTATTGATTATTGGTTGTTAGTGTGTTGTTAGTTGTATTGGATGATTGTTTATCTATGTTAGGCTTAAGAAAACTGGCTAACTTCCTATTCGGTAACTTGCTTGAACGTCTTAAGAAACATGAACCAAACGCGTACTAAAGGTTTTTATGGTTGTATTTAATGCACAAGCGAATTCTAGTGATCCCATGTTAGGAGCTTCCTAGCCGGCTCGACATAGGAGTGAAGTAGGAGCTTGTAGAGTTGGGGAAGTAAGTACGCCACCCCACGAATGGTATTAAGGAATACACCCGTCATCCACGCGACTAATACACACTAATTAACCGGTAAAAGATAGCTAGGGAGTAAGGAAATCTAAGTAAACACACTTCTCTACACATAAGTTTCTCACCACATTTCATTTTTGTTATTTTATTTTATTTGCATTCGTAGTAATTTGGGTTAGTTGACTAGCAACTAATTCCGCCCACTCCTTCAAAACCGAGATTTTATTTGCTTTCATAAAAATATAAAAACATAAAAAGAATCTTCCTCAACCCTTAGACCTAATTAGAGTAGCCTTTCATACCTAACGAACACTATTCCCTGTGGAGAACGATCAATCCCCCGTACTTACCACTACACTATACTACATCGGTCAGGTACACTGCCTGGTGGGGTTGTAAGCCTCTTGAGATCCCTCGAGAGGTAAAACCTGTTGTAAGGTTACAAAACCACGCGTGATTTGGGGTTTAAATCAATTGCCTTGTTCAATGATCTCCCAAAGTGCATAGTCCTGCACTTGAAAGTATTGTTCAACCCTTAGTCTCCACATTTCAAACTCATTTTGCTTAAGTAATGGAAGTTTAGCTGCAACATTTGTTTGAATATGTTCAACATCCATTGTTCTTTTAAATTAGTAAATATCAAGCCTAGCTCTGATACCACTTGTGGAACGGTTTTGTTCTTTTTGTTTGAGATATTTATGTATTGAATGTGTTTAGCATGCGTAATCTACTACAACACACTTAAAAGAACACAAGGTGGTGAGTTTAAGTAAACGTGAGAATGCAATGAACAAAGAACACAACTTTGGTTAACACAAAACGATTCAATATTATTGATGAAATAATACGGATGATCTAAGTATCACCGGGATTACAAAGTAATCTTGAATCTAAGATTGTAAAAAGGATTTGTGAATTGAAGTAACTAAGTTACTTGAGAGATAGTTTGTTTTGGTTATGAGTTGGTTAAAGATGCATGCATGAAGTGGTGACTAAGATATCCTTTTATAAGATAAGGATATCTTATTACAAGATTGTCAAGTGGATGAATATAAAACTATACTTTGACTATATTGGCGCCTACAATTAAATACAACTACCAATGTACAACTCTGCCATATTCTTCTGTGAACCACAGAGGACTACACTACTTCTACATAACGTATAACAATGTACAAAGACTAATAATTCAACTAAATATCTATTACAAAATATCTAATCGACTTGACATAAGCTTGGCAGGCTCTTCATCAGCTAGCAGTACCTTCTACCCAGAAGGTACTGGTAGAACATCTTCGTACTCTTCAAAATCAACTAGCAGGCTCTTTAACATCTTTGGCAGGCTCTTTGACTTGAACATTTTATTCCCAACAGAAAACAAGTCAAAGTCACACCAGCACATCTACGTGAAGCTTTATCTCTACCTAATCCACCGGATATCTCACGACAATACTGGCCTTCACCCACTGAACAAGACATTCTCAACTTTCTCATTGGCATTGGATATGATGTAGATCCAAATCTTCCACTCAACATTCTCTCAAATATCAATGCCAAGTCCATTCCTCAACCATGGAGAGCAATGTACTACATTCTGATTCGATCAGTGTCTGGAAGAGACAGTGGACACGAACATCCAAGACTTTCTCATGCTCAACTCTTCTGGGGAATTGTTGCCAAACACAACCTTGATTTTGCTGCTATTATATGGGAAGATCTTATGTTTCAAATGCATGCTCAGCACAGAAAACCATTGACTAAAATTCCATTTGTCCGTTACACTAAGTTGCTGATCAGTCTTCTCCTTGATAAGCATCATGATATTTCTAATCGACCCGAAGACAGAGAAAGACATGTGATAAAGATGGACACGGATTTCAAATCAGTATACTTTCCAAAGGATAGCACTCACAAACAAGGTCTTAAGCTGTTTGATGTTCTACTTACTGATGAGGTCAAGGAAACTCCTGCTTACGAAGATTACATTCAGGCTTATGAAAAGAAGCTTGTCGGCATCACTAAAATGACTGAGGGAACAGGTTCCTCCAAGACTCGTTCCAAAAGTAGTAGAGCTAGTAAAACTGGAAGTGCATCAAGTGCTTCAAAGAGACAACCCCCAAGAAAGAGGAGAATTATTAAGACTGCTCCAAAATCAAAAGTTGAAGACATTGGTATTCGTGATGAATCCTCTGAATCCTCTGAAGACACTGAACCAGAATTGGAAATACTTAATGAGCAAGAAGCCGAGTTTCAAACAAAGCTTGACATGGAGAATGCTGCTAAGGCAAGTATTATTCAAAAGAAGATTGATGAAGAAAGAAGAGCAGATCTACATATGAGAGTAATGAGGGAATTGGAAGAAAAGAAAAAGGAAGAGATTGCTAAAGGAGCAGGAGGATCAGGAGTCACTCCAGCACCATTTTTATCCCCGAATCCGGTTAATCAACCCGGTAACTCTAAAACTCCCACAGTTCAGCCAGATACGGTTAATCAACCCGATATGGCTACATCTACGGTTCCACCTCCTCAATCAAGCTCGGTTAATCAACCCGACTTGGAAAATCAAACACAATCTGAATCAGAAAAGATAGTCTTCACAGAAAATGAAATTTCAGATTCAATGTTCGATGACATCCCTCATCAAGAGGAGGTACATCATCAAGATAACACTGGGAATGGGGAGATTCTGAGGAAGAGAAGGAAATTACTGGATTAAATACTACTGAAGCTGCTAATGAGCTAGAGGAACTTGCTGAAGCAGAAAGGAAAAGGAAGGAAGAAGAGGAAAGGAAACAAAAGGAGGATGAAGAAGCTGATAACTACATTATCTCTCCACTTCATGATCCTATGAATATTAACAAGTCTCCTCAACAACAACCACGAGATCAGACTCCTCCCATTCCTTCTCCCAAACCTATCACACCTCCTAATTCACCTCCCAAGCATCTAACTCCTCCAGAATCACCGAGAAACACTCCAAAACCTTCACCTTCATCTCACAAGGATCCTACACCTCCTAATTCTTCATCATCTATACCCTCACTCACTCCATCACCATCAAAGTCACCATCACACAAAGGCAAAGCAACAATAGCAGAAAGAATAAGAACAGTCATGAAAGGCAAACATGTCAGTAAAATTGCCAAAGTCACAAGAGTTGAAGTTCTCTCACCTTTATCCAGGCAAATTAAGAAAGCAGCCAAACTTGCTCAAGCAAGAAAAGAGGGCAAGTTGCAAGAACAAATGTCAGAAATGAAAAACCTTATCAAGGATCTGTCTGATCAAGTCAAGGAGATGCAGGAAACAAAGCAGAATATGGATGAGTTTCTTACTTTTGATATTGAAGATCATATCAAAAGTAAAACAAGACATTATGTCAAACGCTTCACTGCTGATCTTCAGAAAAATATTAACGAGAATGTCAACACTCAACTTGATGTCAAGGTCAAAGAAGCAATCATCTCAAATTCTGGCTTCAAGCAACTCAAAGACTTCACCACTGAAGAACTCAAACTTGAACTTCTCAACAGACTCCATGCTATGACGCGCCTACCCTATCGCTGAGTCTTTGGAAGCGGTTTCACCTTCTCTTGAAGATATCAGTCTCATAAAGTCTATTGAAGCACACATTGAGAAGGTTTCTTGCAAGGTTGCTGCTGATAAAGGTAAAAGGATTCGTGATGACGACAATGAGGACCAAGATCCAAATCCCACACAGAAGAAACAAAAGAATGGGAGTGGATCTGGCATTCACATTCAGGAACCAACAGAACAGAAAACTTCTTCACCATCTCCAAATCATCAAGAATCTGGTCCTAAGGAAACTGAGCATCACTTTGAAATTTCATAAATGAAGACATCGAGTTTCAACCTCAAGATGATCCACCTCAACCACCTCCAATACCAGCAAAGTCTAAACCTTCCAGCAGTAAGAAACCTTCTGAAGAACCAGCTGTGGTAACATGGTTGGATACTGATGAAGATTTACAAGGTAATGACTGGTTCGACCATCTTGCAAAGGCTCAGATCAACGACGACGAAGCTTCCAAAATAGAAGATAGCACGTTTGAATACACTCAGAAAGTCAAGCATGCATTCAACATTAAGAAGATGACAAAAAGAGAGCTTCATAGAATAAAAAATGATGCCTTCATTCTTTTAAAAGATAAATCTGCAAGTGCTGCTGGAGTTGGAATATCATCTGGAGAACATTGCTCGGGTACTATCCAAAGATTTCGATTGGACAAATCCAGATGTATTCAGGGAAGGTGGTCTTGACAGTAAGAAACGTCCATACATCACTGACTGGACAAAACCACTTCCTGTGATACGACCATACCATGGAATGTCAGAAATTCCATTCGCATTCTTCTTCAATCAAGATCTGGAACTACTCGTACATGGGGCTTCCAGTAAAGTCAAATATGCTACCTCAATCACATTCACTCCTGCTGCGAACTACATCAATCCTGCCATTGAGGAAGAAGCTAGACACCGTAAACTCTTCATCAACAAAATTGCAAAATATGATCGTGACGCTGAACTTGGAATTCACCACTGGTTTGACAAACGTAAGTCTGGTACAAGTACAAGCTTGGCCTCATGGCATCTCTGAAAAGGTGTTCAGTGACCTTCGTATCAAGGCGGTGCTTGATGCTAAGGGATCACAAAAGCTTGGCTACACATTCATTTCTGAGATCTCTGTTCGCAGACAAGATGATCTTATTTACACGTTCAATGAAGCAGATTTTCCCGCACTCAATATCAATGACATTGAAGATTTGTATTTGATGAAAGTACAAGGGAAGCTGAATCATCTTAATCCTACTCTTCTGTATGCATTTAGCACGGCTATCTGTCACTTCATCAGAAGAACGGTTATCAAAGAACGTGTTGAGGACCTTCAGCTTGGAGTTGAAAGTTATCAGATGAAAGCTGAATCTTGAGGAACCCATGTTTACTCTTACTGACAACAAGGAGCCTCAGTACTTACTCAAAAATGACCCTGTCTTCGGATTCGTCTACAGAAGTGCCACCAACACTAACCGTTTCATGCCACATAAAGAGATTCACAAGTTCTGTGATGACACTCTAAAGAATGTTCGAGATGGGTTAGTCACACGGGTTCAGGATCAAATATTGAAGAAGCACAAGAAATGGAATCATCATCAGCTTAGGCAAGTTAAGAATTTTATCTGGTCGATCGAAGAAAGGCTCTACCGAAGGGATCAGATGGGGAGATTGGAAACATATGTTGGTGGTCGTCCTCCATTTGCCATCAGATTATTTCAGAGAACAGATCCACAATTCACCACTTTTGGCAAAGGCGGTTAAATTGTAAGAATTTGATTTCAATATTCATTATTCATTCAAAATTCTTACTTATATATGACTGTTAAATGACTACGGCTTGTGCACACATAACAGTGTACAACCGGACCCCAAAGAAAGGACCCTGAGGTACGCTTCAGTGCCTCAATCCTATAAAAGGAGCGAAAGCTTCTTACTTATGAGCAGAATTAAAACCAGAATGTTTTCTAAAAAAATTTTCAACCATTCTGCTCATAAGAACAAGTATTCCCTTGTTAAGGGGGAGTATTTGAAAAATATAATCTTTGTTCCAAAAGACAAATGTTCTTGAAATTCTTCCCTAAAACCCAAAAACAGCATATTTTAATCATAAACGTTTTTCCAAAAACATCATGAGTATGCTATTTTTGAGGGGGAGAAGTAAAAGATGATTAAAATATGGAGTCTCATTTGCTGGAATCTCGTGTGCTCAAATTCAGAATTGACCCTCGAATTGACGAATAGGAAAGTCAGTAGTCGAAAGGACATGTCCCGGACGGGTAATAATTTCAAGCCAGTTTATCTAGTGATGTAAGCGTGTCACGCAAAGGATGTGTCTGATGTAGAATGTACCATTTCGAGCGATAATCTTTGAATCTGATCTGGACGGGTAATAATTTCAAGCCAGTTTAACTGGTGATGTAAGCGTGTCTCGCGACGATCAGGTTCATTGAAAGTTAATCAATTCAAAAGTGCCAACTCTTCCCGGCATGTGCAAAATTTCAAATTTATTACTTATGCGCACATGTTAAGGGGGAGTCTTTCTGAAAATCATCAAACTCTCAAGGTGTCAACAAAATGTCTTTACAAATTATCGACACTTTGAGAGATTTTCAATGGTTTTGGTTCTATGGCATCATTAGGATAGTCATGGAGTTATAAGGTGACTAAGGTTAGGAAAAACCGTCCTATGATCCGCCAGAGCCAGAGGGATCTACCCAAGGACAATACCAATAGTTTAGAACTAGAAAGTCCTAGGTATGATATAAAAAAAGGAGAAAATGAATGAACGGAGAAAGAAGGGGTTGAAGAATTAAAAAGAAAAGCAAAGAAAAGGGTGAAAAGAAATAGCCCTCCATTTGTTCAACCTTAGGGCAGACACCGGGTTCAATTCATAATCTACTGGTTGATGAGCATCACCGGTATTGAAGACTAAAAGACGTCATGGACCCAGTGACGCACTAATAAACCTTATAAACCACTCAAGTGTCTCTCAAAAGATATTTGTTTCATTCACACGGAGAACCCTTCATAATCTATCGACCTCTCATTACGAGAGTGTTGATATTGAAAAGGAGGCAATCTGCTCCACGCCTCTGATGACCAAACAAATGTGCACTAATTGAGTCTAGAGCCATGAGATTCATCAAAAGATCTCTTAGGTACACTAGAATTACTCTGGTGTTCTACATCATGGGCATCAGTTGTAACTTAGGAAAGTGTCCTTCACAGATCTTAGCAATCTGCCGAGAACATTCATGAGAGAAGTCACAATTTGTGACTATCAATGATTGAATGGAAATCCTGCCAGAACAACATCAAACAACTCTGAGAGCAGGTCACTTCGGTAACTCCTTGTGGGTTACGCTTAGTGTTTGCTCCAAACGGTCTACAGTCGTGGGGTGATCTCCAGCGACTCACAGAATCGTGGGTGCACTTCGGTGTTCCGTGTTATCCCTTTTGGGGGAATTGATTCAGAACGGTCTGGGTAGGATTTGAGAAAGTCTTCACACTATGTGTTGATGATCTCAAGTCTGAGCCTATAAGTACCGGTTGGTTCGTGCTGTGCCTGCTGAGTGTTGTCGCTGCTGCTGCTGCTGCTGAGGAGCTGGAGTTCGACCATCAAGACTCCATCATGTTCATATCTTAAAGAAATGTTCTCTCAAAGACTCAGTTACATCAAAAGTTCAACATATGATACAGTAAAGTCAAAAGTTCAAGCACTTCAACCTTTCTCAAGTTTTAAGATTGAAAAGTAAGAACAGGTTGCAGAAAACAAGTCAAAGATATATGAGCATGATGGAGAAGACGAGAAGACATTGGAGATTGGCAGATCGAGACAACATCATATCATCCTAAAACAAGAACAAAGAAACAAAGATTATAAAGACGTCAGAAGCCAATGAAGCAAAGATGACGTCAAGCAACATTGATGACCAAGACTTAGGGGGAGATTGTTAGGAACACGTTTTATTTATAATTCAAGTCTTGGTCAATTCCGATAATATGTTGCTTAATTTATGGATCATATTGTTTAAAATTATAGGATCGGTCCATTAGTGATCCATGGGCCGGCCCCTTTTGCTTAAATTCTTTCTAGAAGATATCATGTAAATGTTGCCCTATCCCAAAGCCTATAAATAGAAGGCATGGGGCATCATATTTTGTGTTGGTTTTTCATATATCTAGCGAGAGCTTTGTCCTTGTAACATTCGACTAATGAAAGCCTTCCTTTACTTCTTATTCTCATCTTATTCTCTTTAGCTTATTGCTTATTATCTTTTCTCATTTAGCGTAGCATAATATATAGTAGTTGTACGAGTTTTACTTTGGTTTACGTGTGTGTATTTGAGATATTAGTGACCTACACACCTTCTTCACAACTTCTTCTTCACGACTTCTTCTTCACGACTACTTCACGACTTCTTCTTCACGACTACTTCCTCAAGACTACTTCACGACTTATTCACAACTTCTTCACAACTTATATACTACGACTTCACACCTTCTTCACAACTTAGCACAACCTATATACACTTCTACTTCTTCACACCTTCACTACTTACACACCTTAACTACACAACTTCACTACTTACACACTAACCTATCCCAAATAATTATACACACAACTATCAAACAAATATACAACTCATATACAAATGAATGATGACACACACAACTTAGATAGCTAAGTTGCAATACTTCTTCTCTAGATGTTGAAGGAGTATTCTTCTTTTGCACTTGAATGTAGGAGCTTGGATCACTTAGAAACCAATGCTTAATAAGATATGATCAAAGGATTTTGAAATGTATATACAAGGATTTAAAACAGAAAGTTTTAGTGTGCAAAAGGTAAGTAAAAATCCAGGGGAAGGCTGGTATTTATAGGAGAAAAATCTGGACAGCTGGAGCCTACTGGAGCGTGGTCGGCCCCCTTAAATAGGGGGGCGGTCCCTTAATTTTACTAGCCGGCCCCCTTAATAATTAAGGGGGCCGCCTAGTAAAATTTTCTGAACGTTGCCCAGATTTGTCCTTTTGTGGGAAAGGTTTTTC
Organism: Artemisia tridentata subsp. tridentata; assembly: GCA_021014915.2. Lineage (NCBI taxonomy): Eukaryota > Viridiplantae > Streptophyta > Magnoliopsida > Asterales > Asteraceae > Artemisia > Artemisia tridentata. The sequence continues at coordinate 135,678,092 of CP139506.1, read as the reverse complement.
TGGAACATTTTTACTGATTTTGGTTAAAAATTTGAATTCATGTTTTTATAAAAGATTAAACATTTTTATTTAATACCAAAATTGTTTTTCAAAAATATATAAAATGTTTTTGACATTTTATAAAAAGTTTAGAAATAAAGAAAATGTTCCTTTGATCATATGATGCATTAAGCATTAGTTCATTCATACCTTAAGTGATTTTAGTTGTAGAAGTGAATATTTACAACTAAGTACTTGTTTAATTTATAAGTTTATGTTTTAATGAGTTTACATTTTGTGATCATCAAAACATAGAGATATGAATAAATATTGATAATGTTTTTAGGCATTTATTTATGTCAACACTTGTTCCAGGAAATGGATTGACGGATACTTTTGGGAAAACCTTTCAATGTGCTCACCAACAAAGTTTCGAGCACATTGATTGTGAAAATTTTCAAACAAAAGTATTTTTGACAGAATTGTGATTCAATTTACAAAACCCTTGTCGTGTTGCACAAAATGTTTATCCAGTGACACGAAGTGATTTTTTTAATCAATTTCTCATCAATCAGTAGGGTATTTAATTCACTGATTCACTCTACCGTGCTGTCTGCTTTGAGACATTCTGGTATGAGAACATGCTTAGTATGATGATTCTGACATTAATTTGTTGGAAGACTCATTACTACAAGCTGGAAATTCTTTTCAAGGAGAATCTTCTTTAAAGGGGATTCTACCTGATCACAGGTCGGTCTTCACAAAACCGAAGGTTAAATCCAACCACCACATCGAACGAATGACAAAGCCATATTCGTTCTCCAACTTTATTGCTAACTGTTTTATTTCAGATTCATATAAAGATGGCGATGGTGGTTCCTGATTCCAGCAGAAACGTGTCAATCCACACTCCATGCTCACACTTCTAATTCATTATCAAAGACATCATGATAGTTGAAAGACCTACAACACCGCTTCTGCAACTCTGATGAAATCTATCATGATCCAGAAAAGTGTGAGCATGCAGTCCAAAAGTCACAACAAAACACATGGAAGCAATATCACTGCAGTGGATAAGCTCAGAGATTTACGATGACTGATGATCTCAATGAAGGCTCAAAGATCACAACTTCACATGAAGACGAAGCTGCAAGATGACTTGAAGACACATGTTGGGTGATAACTTCGAAGAATACTCAAGATCATCCAAGACAAAAGATCAGTCATCAAAAGGTTCACTGCTGAAAGGCACAAAGACAAATGACATTGAAGAATCAAAGACTACGTGCTATGAAGTCAAGATCATATGATAGAATGCTAGAATTCGAAATATTATTTTCGGGGTGACCTCCCTTAGGGGGAGATTGTTAGGAATATAAATATTCATGTGAAGACTCGGTCACCCCGAGTATCTGTTAGCATTAACTAGCTCGTAGGATTATTTATATAATTAGTAATAGTTTAGTTATTTTAGTATTCGTGGAGTGGGTCGGGTCTTTACCCACTGTCAGCTCACTCCACAGCCCATTAGGGGCAAATATATTAGTAACTATAAATACCCCTCTCCACCTAGGGAGAGGGTTGGAACTCCTTCTCTTTCAATCTAATATCACACATTTTCTCTCAAGTTCCCTATCTACTCTCTCTCTAACTCAAACATGGATTTGTTCTTCCATAATCCAAGACCTCTGAATCCCACACAATCGATACAAGTATACATATCTTACACCACATTTGAGTCTTGAGCCATGAGAGCAACTTCGTCATTCTTAGGCTCTTCGTCATTATCTTCACTGTCACACCAAGCACCACTTAGAAAAGCTCTTTGAGATTTGTTCTAGGGTGGCTTGGGACAATCTCCTATTAGATGACTTGTATCTCCACATCTAAAACATTTTCTTTCTCCTTTTCCTTTCTTTTCATCACGATCCTTTCGGAAGGATTTCTTGTCTTCTCGAAGTTGTCTTATGAACTTTCCTCGTCTTCTAAAAAACTTCTTGAAATCTCTTACGGCCATGGCATATTCTGCATCTTCACTACCCGAACTAGATTCTTCATCATCACTTGAGTCTACTCTAGCTTTTAAGGCAATGGATTTGACTTTTTGCTTTTTTCCCTTAACTATTTCTGAATCTTTTTCCATTACCATCTTATGAACTTTGAGATTTCCAATTAGCTCGTCAAGTGACATGCTTGAAAGATCTTTAGATTCTTCAATGGCCGTCACTTTTGCTCTCCACTTCGGATGTAGT